>JAJEKV010000001.1:12514650-12827562 GCA_021234155.1 Isoetes taiwanensis | reverse complement strand
CGGGCTATTACGTATTGCTCATCATCACTCCTCGCTTATTGCCTCAAAGGCTAGCTAAAATTGAGGTAATAATTTCATTTCCATGACGGAAAGATTTGTTCGGTTCCGTCGTGAACTCCTCGAAGATACCTTCCGAGGAATCTGGATCTACCAGGAGAGTCCCGGACGCGCTCACGCCGGATTTGCGTACAAAGCAGCTGTTGCACAATTGAGAGGAAAATGATAAGCTTCCTGATATCAATGGCGAACATACATGAGCTCTCGCACAGAGAGAAAACCAAAGGAGACAAGACTCTAAACTCATCCAAAACCTGGCAAGCAGCCTAATTAGCATATATAGTAATGGCCTTGGGCCCAATATATAGACACTGACCGGGATCTCGGCGCCGACTCGGGAAGGAGGCCTCGATGGTGGTGAATGTTGGCGGTGCTTCCTTGAAGTGCCTGGTGGAATCATCAGATGCGGGCGGTGACGGGCCGCCACTGGTCCGGAAGGGCGCTCTTGTTGACGGCCATGTGCTTTGAACGGTGGTTCAGCCATGGCCTCTACTGAGCCTTTGATAGCCACCTGGTCGACCGGAAAGGATCTTTGAGCTGACTCGGTTCATAGATGAATAGTCCCGCAATAAAGAGGCATTGTGACTCAACACTTCCCCACCAAACGCACCAGAGGAAGAAAAGGAGGAAGTGCTTCCGAGGGCTAAAGCCATCTCTGTTCGTGCGACCTCACGGAGTGGTACACCGCACCTGGCTATGGTGTACCGGCTAATGAGATCCTCAAGTGCTTTGAAGAGCAGAGGAGTGTTTTTGCCAAGGGCAGACCGCATCACAGAAAGCGTAGAGCGCATCATGTCTTCAAGGGGCGCATGGGCGCCTCAAGAAAATGTAATCGACATTCCATGAGGAGACAGTGTCCGAGGCTGCGCTGCACCGAAGAATCGCATTTGGATTGCAAAGAAAATGGGACGCCGCTGATGGCGAGCCAGTAAAATGCATCGGCGCGGCGACAAAACCGCTTGAAGATGGACCGGCGATCAGTGAGGTGTACTGTGCGGCGTCAGCGCGAGAAGCGTATATCCGCCGCTACCACGCTAGTAATGTAGATCCAATTCGCGGTACTCCAAGAGTGGCAATCTTCTTCCCAATGTGAGCGTACACAAAACGTGGATCCCACCGAGATCCGCCACGAGATCTCAGGTGAGTCCATCCGCATGACCATCCATGACCTGGTCCAAAAGGAAGGCGCCAATCGGCCGAACTCGGGGCGGGAGGGGTACACCTGTGGAAGCATAGGAGAAGGAACCATGCCCGTATGGCCGAAATGGCCCCCGAATTGATCGACAAGATCCGATCAAGAGCTTGACACCAACCCCATCCTGTGTTGAGCGCTGGTGAGTTGACAGAGGCTGGCCCCATCCCTGGGACCGCCTTGCTATCCAAATGTGAGCTCGTAATTGATTGGCAATCGGGCGCAGGTGCTGCGCTGCAATTTGTGCAGGAAGCATCCTTGATGTCCTAGGATACTTATCTCACAGCCAGCCTGGGCTTGCCGAGATAAATGATTGGCGCTTCCCATGTAATTCTCATGAAGAGTTTGGGTCCGAAAGCAGGATCCGCAAGATATATCATATCCTAAGCACCCCATTGTACAAGTAATACCCTGAAAAAGTCGGGCGTGGGCCTCCATTTCCAGCGTGTTCCCTGCATCACCCGTGATAGAAATCATGAAATATGTAAAGGCCATGGGCTGGAACCACTCCAAGGTGATAAAGTCCGGATCGCACGTTGTAAGGAGATCAGCACTACAAGGGCACAAACAGACAAACTTTATTCCCCGTAATGGAGTTCAGCCAACCAAGAAAATCTGTGACCGCTTCGTAATATCCATTGTGTCCGACCGGGCTTACGCCACTCTCTCAGGCGAAACAGGTGGCTGTATGGGCGTAAACTACAACTTACGCGTGAAGGAACTGGAGTCGGGCCGGTGCATTCTCAAGGCGAATGGCGGCATGGGCGGCCAAAGCTCTGCCGAGCCCCTCATCACAGATCGGTCAGCTTCGTCGAAATGCTGTTCAAGATCACGGATCATCCGGGTTGTCCCTTTCGAAAGTAAAGCAGCGGATCGGCACCACGACCCGCTTCGTAAGTGTTAACCTTCCGGGAGGAGTGCGGATTTCTGAAAGTGAATGGCGTGATGGCACCTGCAATCTCCGCCATCCAAAGATCTTCTGCTTCTCGCATCAAGCCGACCTTGAAGAGAGGCGCAGTTTCCAGAGGTTCTGTGCCGGAGCCGCTGGCGAGGCAACTTGAGCGTCCTGCCGGTGCTTATGGTTTTGAACTCGGAGCGCTGAAACTCGCTAAAGTTCGAAAGGCCAAGCGCGCTGAGCTTGGCAGCCATTCCGCCCCGGTACCGGAGAAGCGGTTTGATGACTTGCCAGCCCAATAAATTTCCAATCTCCTCACGGAAATGTTCGCGATTCAAGTTGGCTGACTTGATTCAGGCACTTTGAGACCGCATGAGCCCGTAGCAGGGTTTCCCGCGTTTGTCTTGAAGTTTGCCTTCAAAAGCTGCAATCTCAGCGTTTTAAAAAACCTGGAAAGGTCCTGCACGGCATCGTGAAAGCCTCTTGGTGCCCGAACTCACTTGCGTTGATACCGGGATCTGGTAATTCCGGGAGAGCACGCTGAGCAATCCCCGCCGATATCGATACAAACAATCACGGCAGGTGCGTTAGGTGCGGAACCCGCCGCTGCCCCGCTCAGAGGCCTGTAAGATGGGTGAAGTCCGACAGCGTGAGGAGGATGCGCGACAAGGGCGGCGCGGGACTGGACATGACCCCAGGGCGACTGGCGGAAGCGCCGCTGGTGAGCGGCTGGAAGGAGCACGAGTGGAATTGGCGGAATAACCTTGAGTGGAGTGAAGTAATGACGGATGAGGGCTCGGAAAAGCGGCCTCTATTTGAAACTCTCAGAATGCAACCGGCAGCGTCCCATTTTGGGAGAAGACGGCGAAACCCATCATTTTAAAGTGCACCCAAGCGGTGGTTGGGGAGCGTGCAAGCGAGGACCGTGCTGGTAGTGTTTGGGATATGTGGGCGTTCTTAGTAGCCTACCTATGAAACCCGCGCTTTAAATTTAACAAAAGTGGTTTCGCGAGGCTTCAATGAGCGATTGGGCCTTAATTTACGTGAATATTGGTGCATGATAAAGGTGCACCAACTTCCTGCGGATATCGAGATCCTGCATGGGCACTCATGGAACGCGCGGAATGCTTGGTAAATACACTTCGGAAATCAAACGCTGAGTCATGAATAGGAAAATAACACCACAGCTGGAAGAGGCCCGCGGCCGCGACCAGCGCGATGGCTGTATGAATCATATTAACCGGTCGATTGGAGCCGAAAGTTCACCGGAGAATTGTGAAGCCAGCGTCGCCCAGCAAATTCTTTATTTAAATGTCGCGCTCTACTGCAAAGTACGCTAAGAGAAAGAGGCACGAAAAAGAGCCGCGATCCTGCATGCGAGTCAGCGTAAAACCAAAGTGTGCCTGGCAGCACGCATTTGCAAACCAAGATGGGATTCAAAGCGAGGACGCAAAGTCGGTACCTATACAACAACGGTAAGGTTTTTAGGGCGTCCGAGCGAGGCGAAGAGGGCGAACTCAACGCGACGGTGCCGTGCCCAAAGGATGCCTGTGGCGGTATTGAGAGGCAAAATCTGGCTGTCCCGTGCCAGCGGCGGCGAAATGTCTTATGATGCGACGGGAAATAGCTGACCGACGTGATACAGCGTACGACACATTAATGTTCGAATGGCGCAAGGCGAAATAAGAATTCGTACCGTCGCAAAAAATCCCTAAATGGGCTATCATTGCGCGAACAGCCGGGCGTGTCATGGCTAGATATGCGGCGTGGAGAGCATCTTCATTTTAGAAATAAATTTTGCGCTTCGTAAACACGCATGGCTTGTGATTTAACCACGCCACATGAGTTCCTCGGGGCTTGGCTATATAAGATCTAACCGAGTAACGAAGGTAAATCTGATGCATTTCGTGATGGTCAGCCGCTTTGGTTTGAACTGCAGGGACTACCGGGCGTGCCCACAACCGCCGAGTGATTACCCCAAGATGTAATTGTCTGGATTCGGCTACCGCTTGGCCAACCGTGCGGCATTCAATGGATGGCTGTGTGCCGCATGGCTTCAACATCCCACTAAGACCAACGCGCGATGGAGGTGGTTCGCGACTCCTCGCCATTGGGATCCTGGCGTAACCTCTACCATCTCCTTCCGGTGATTACCTCTCGCTTCCAACCCGTGAGTAGAGGGTTCTAGGGATTTGCGTATAGCCTGCTCGCTTTGTATATAGGCGTTGCCTATAGCGGAAATAGCCGGCCGCTACTCTACATTTTGTAAAATCACCATAATATAATATACCCCTTTCGAATACTTCGCGGGTGTCGCTCGTGAATCGTGACCGCTGCTGATGTTCGCCAGGTGATGAAATGGTTTCGAGATCGGAAGCTACAACTGCTGCAGGTAATGGAGCACCTAACTCGCCAGCTTGTTTTGGTCTAACCATCGGAACAATTTGATAAGTGCCGTCACCAAAACCTGAGTTTACCCGAAAATTTTTGTACCTGAATCAATACAAAAGAAGAACCAAATCGCCTTCTTTGAATGCTTTTGTCTTCGTGACGCTTGTCATGTAAAGATTTTTGCAACCGTTGTCCATGAAGAACATCGTAATATAAGTATCCTTCGTCTATCCAACCGTTTCTAATCGATAGACCCTTTCTTTGAGTGCGCAGTGGACAGCAGGTGAGCCAGCTTGGAAAAACGAGTAAGTTGGAAGGATGCATTCAAACGCATGAGAGCTTCCACTAAACCAATTTAAAAGGGAGTGTGACGGGGCAGTGCAATCTTGTGTTCCAAGTATTGGTGGCCCAAAGAATGAGGAAGTTTTAGACCGCTTAATCCGTATGTGGGAAGCTTCACAAATTTTCGAGAATGGTGAATGAGTTTTGTTGGTGCTTTCTCTCAAACCATTACCTTGAGGATAGTAAGGTGTGCTTTGTGATGATACCGTGAAAGATAATCCACAAATTCTTTGATAGTGTGATTGATGAAATGGACACCACTGGCCACCGACCAAATTCGTGGGGCGCCTCAATCAAGGATAATTTGTTGATAGAGGACCCTAGTCAGGTTTGCCGCAGCGTTGTTCCGAAGTGTACTGCTTCCGCATTTGCGGCGTGAGTCGGGTGAGAACTGCATCGTATCGCACCCGCGTGCCGCGCAGAGGATCGGCGGTCCCCGCGTTCATTCCCATTTGCCGGCGTTGGCGTATGCACGGCTGCTAAGGGAAGAGCGCCACGCCGTGGCGCCCCACCCGCCGGGTAAGCGCCACACGGCGGGCGCGGGCGCAGAGCATCTTGAAGAGCCACAATAATACCCAATGAAGCATCTGAAGTGCGGCCGTGGTGTCAACAATACCATGAAATGACCACCACCTAGCCTCCTGATGAGCCGAATAATAACTGAACTCTGCTGAGGTAGACATAAAGGCCGGCGATAGTGTCCTACCTTTTGTAGAGAGACGTTCCGCAACCATGGTGTAGCCGCCTTACCTCGAGAAATTGATGGCTTACTTCTGATTGCCGCCAGTAGAGTAGTGAGGAGCTACCGCCTTCAAAAGAGCACCGTGAGGGTACCTGAAAACTGGCGGAACCAATGCAGTTGCTGACTGGGGTGAGCCGGAGCATCGTGTGAAAGGCGGCCTGAGACCTGAGGACTATCCGTGTGGATGCGCAGTATGTAATCCGGACCACATGAGATTTGCCGGCCTTATGAACGATTTCCAGCGAGCAAATTTTTGAGAAGAAGGACCTAACGGAAAGCAATGCGCCCTGCGGGCGTGGATTAGTTGATCAAGACAGAGGGAGGCTTGTGGTCCACAAGAACTGGGATTTGACTGCCAAAGGTAATGACTCAAGCTGCTTGACACGGTAGTAAATGAGGACCCAAAGCTTCACGTCTGCGGCAGTAATAGTTGGCGCCGCCAGAATTGAGTTTTCGGGTTGGCGAGCGATTTGGTTCGCTTCGCTGTGCACGGCATTCTGCGGCACAGCCTAACAGCGTTCTGCACATCTGGGAATTTGCTGGGCTTGTCCCATTGGAGGAGGAACGCGAAACCGCGCCTGGCAGCGTGCTCTATCGTTGAAAGATCCTACCGGGAATCGCCCGTATCCGGTCACCCGCGGGAGTTTATGAATGGGATCTCGTGAATGGCTGCTAGTCCGCATGAAGGTGGAGTAATAACTGACCTTACCAGAAAGATGCGGTTCCTGATATTGGCTGGTGCTTGAGCCTTGGAGTTAATAATAACCGCCGGGCGGATTCATGGGCGCAGATAACGCTGGTCGCATAACATGGCCTAACACCGTGAGGTGACGCGAAAAAAGGTACTGTGATTGAGACTAATGCCTGACTCCATCACATTTCTCGAAGACGAAGTTCCAAATTCCATCCAAAATGGTCACCATGGAATCAGAAGTGCAGAAGTCATCTTGAAAATTTGCAAGTATGGGATTTTTCCTTCATGAAATCAAGGAAAATCTGAGAGCATGATGCGCGAAACGCTGATGAGAGTTTGATATCCAAAAGGAACCACCTTGTGGTGGCAGCACTTCCACGCAGGCGGAGTCTTGAGTTGATCAGATTCTTTGATTGAGATCCATTGTAGCCAAAACCATCCATGAAGGCGATGTACCCTTGTTCAAACGGCACTTTCCAACCCGTCCGCGGCGGAAGTGTTTGATCACAGCCCGTGGCCTCGATTGAGTTTCCATAGTCCGCCACGCACGCCGGATCTGCCATTGTGTTTAAGCGGGGCAATGACGATGTAGCTCACCAGCCCGTAATGTTTGACCTCATAGATCAAACCGTTGATCAAGCAGGCTGCCCATCTCACTTACTATCGGAATTAGGTTGAGTCGCATCGGCTGCTGGGTTACACCGGGTCGTGGCATCGACGGTGGTATAGAGCGTGGTGAGTTCCTCAAGCTTTTGCGGTTGGACTTCCAAGATCTGCAACTCCAAAGCAAAACAAAATGCTTGAATTTTGTGATCAAATTGACGGCCCGCTACGATAAGGAGCCGGAAGATTGCCAGCATATGCATAAGTTGATTGTTGCTAACGCCCACAATCTCACTTCCTGAGTCCTGGCCATGGGGCTACTTCAAGATTCCTTGGATAAATGTGTGCGTGAGGTTGGAGGATAACCGATGCGGCACTTTGCTATGCGCAGGAAAAAGAGGGGTTGCTCGCCATCCAGCAGGTTGCTTCTGCTGGCCAGCAGGCTACTCAACAGAGCGCGTGAGGTGCAGATTCAAAAGCATTCGCCACGCTGACACCGATTGTAAGGAGCCGCGGCGGGTCAAGCAAAGTGTCGCATGCAAATTGCCCTACCGGAAGAGTCATTTCTCCTAAGACCAAGAGTATTCGGTAGGGATGACAGAGAGGCGTACTCGGTGGCTCAACTATAAACATTCTCAGCTTCAATCTATGTCAGAGAGGGTTCCGCGATTGTCAATGTAGTTGACCGCCAGCCCTTGTACAGATGACCATCGTTGATGAATGCACTGTCCGTGGCCCAAGAATGGATACTTTTGCCTGGCGGAGAAAAGGTCCGCCACCAACATTTCCTCTATAGTCACTGATCTTCACAAATTTCCAAACTCCAGCTCGAAGCTGAGATCGCTCAATGGTGTTGATGTGAAGAAAGAGTGTGACGCCTTCAGGTCGCGGATATGGCCATTAGCCAACTTGATGTCATATGTAGTACCAAAGAGTTGTGTACGCCCATTTGCTTCATGAGTTTATCCGATGAGATTGACCGCTACCTCCATCTATTTGAACATGGTTGACTTGTCGGGATACCCAATCACGTGGCATGGACCGCGGGTGTAGAGTAGAAGCGCCGTACCCCAACTAAAATGTTTGGGAGGGTAAACGTCCTGAGAGCAGGACAGAGTTTCAAAATGGCTGCTGTTTAAAGGAATTTTGATCTTGGCTAGCTCCTCTCTGGAGTTCTAGAGGCACATGAGAAAAAGGGACTGGCCGTCCACCCAAAGTGAGTGCAGGAAGCAAAGCAACCGGAGTAAGTCAACCCTATATACATGGGATACGCTGAGAGCCGGAGGTTGAGATGAAGGTGCATCTTGTCTTTATGAGCCCAGTGGTACGAACATTTGCCAATGTAAGTGCCTCAAGAACAGGTATGAGGTCTTGTTCTTTGGGCGAACTTTTGGCATGACATGTGGGGCACGAGCTTCTCCCAAGTCGTGTGCAAAGTGAACCTTTTTTCATCCTGCATGAGGAAATGCGCAACGCAAAGGTGCCGCGTACATTCTAATAATGGTCGGCGGGATGGATGCCTTGGTCCGGCGCGAAACGTTCAACCGTTTGACTACCGGATCGAGGATTAAGTGCCCGTGAAATTTCAGGCTTGCTGACCGTTGTGAGGCTGATTTGGTCGAGCCGGCTGGGATGCATTGCCGGTGCGCTTCTAAGAACTCCGTCTCGGCCTTGTCGGCCATTAGCAATCCGGGGTGAGTTGGTAAAGTCGCGGAGGCGGACCTATGTGTCCCATTGGTGCCGTGAAGTTTCACCAAATCCCGTGGTTGAGGACACGCCGCAGTATGACCCCATTCTTGATACAAAGTTGATAACACCGAAATGAAGATCAAAAGGCACGGGCTGGATCCCCGGTTGCCTCATAGAGCGCGGGTTAAAACCCGGCGTACTTTATAGCAAAGCGATTGTTGCCGAAAGTGTGGTTTCAACCTGATAAACCATTTGCTGCGGAATGGTGTGAAGAAAGGCGTACCTTTCCGTGTACGCATCGGCACATGCACGCTTGTGGAATGAGGCGGCCAGCCGGGGTGAGTTGCACTCATTTGCCAAATGGCCTTGGTATTTGCAATATGCACCAGATTTAACGGACCAGCGTTGAGGCCGGTCACCGCTTGTAACGGCGATAATTAAACGGAGCTCGAAGGAAAGCCATACGCCGGAGAGGAAACACGATTCAGCGGATTGGATATATCGAGGCCCCGCTCCAAAGTCTTGGGACGTGGTAATGGCAATAGTCGAAACCAAATTGCAATCCCACTGCGGGGTATTCCTTGAGCTTACTCTAGCGTATCGTGAAGTCGATCCAAGAAAATCCCGCAGACTCCGTGGGCTCTTTGCTTAAAGCCCACGAGCGCTTGAGATGAAGTTATTCATCATCCGTAACCCATGTCGGTATCGCAGTGTTTCATTTTTGGGACTCAGTTTTGTTTCCAATGGTTTGCTGGACATTATTTATTGATGAGGAGATGTGGAATTTTGCATTGAGGCTGCTATTAATCATTTAGGGACAGCCAGAGCTCCCAAATTCCTCCATGGACCTCGAGCACTTTGGTCTAACGGTTTGCCTTCGGCCAAAGTGGACAAGCCCATTTTAGTCCTGGAAAAGGTAGAAGGCCGGGTCGGATGAACAAAGAGGAGGAATACGAGTTTGAGCTACGTGGCATGGTGCCCAAGAATCTCCATGTGAAGGTGACTGTGGCTAGAAACCCAATGGTCAGGAGATCCAGAACAAACCAGCAGCTGGGAAACGCGAGGGTTGATGCCCCCAAGTAGCTGTGCTGAGGCCGTGGATATCCGTGTGGCCTACCCTGGAGAGCATACGGGAAGAGCCATACCAAGAATGAATGGATGCAGTCAGTGTGGGCAAGGAAAGCACAAGGAGAAGGTTGCTCCCAGGCCCCACAGTACAGACCCTGAGGCTGCAGCAATGCTCTGTGGAACCGGACGCAGACAGAATGGAAAGTGCCCACTCCAGCCCTAGACCCAGATGGCCTCCATGTCAAGCAAGCATCCATGCCATGTCACAGCCTGACCAAGGCATGGCCCAAGCTAGAGGCCTGCCCCAGAAAGAGTTCTCAAGCAGTTACTGGCCATGTAAGAGTGAGGATGAATCACCCGGCAGCCAAGCATGTTGTTGGGTGGTCTCAGTTCCACCCTGAAGAAGAACTCAGTGGAGGACCCTGGATCTAATGTGAACTGGGACTATGTCACTGGGATTTGGTAAAGGAAGGAAGAAGAAGCTGTTTTAACAAATTGAGAGTGTTCATAAGCTTCCCTTGATATCACGATGAACATACACAGCTCGCATGAGAGAAAAAACTGGAAAGGAGACAAGACTCTAAAACCTTATCTAAAACCTACGCTAGTCTTCGTAATTTATATATAGTAATGGCCTTAAAGTCTAAATATAGACACTGACCGATCTCGGCAGCCACCCTGAAGGAGGCCCCGATTTGGTGTGAAATGCTGGCGGTGCCTTGGCGTTTAAATCACGCCGACGCTGCCAGGACGTGGTCAACACTTGTCCCGAAATGGGCCTGTCACTCGCCACGTGCCTAATCGCGGTCCTGGGCTTCCCGCCACCAGCCTTTGATGGGCAGGTACGTGAGATCTTTGGAAGCGCGGCACAGATACGTTGTGCTTCGAATAGTCATGCAGGCCCACAGACTAACAGATTCCTCAAAATGTCACTAAAAGCATATAGGTGCGTATGCTGGTGTTAGAGGTGCCAGCGAGGGCCTTGGCTGTACCCCGATTTCATACCAAATTTTGATGAAAATCACAAATTATATTACTTTCTATACACAAGAAGGTCTAAGGATTTAGAAGACCATAACTTAAAGTTTTGGACTCTAATTCAAATGATTTTACTTTTGAAATATATCATCAGTCTAGTGCATCTGAAGGGCTGCTGTGGATAATACAAAAATGGCGATCATTTCCATAAGCAGCTTCCCTAAAAGCAGGGCATTTTATAATTAAATTTCTCATATATAATCTATAGAACCAATATGTTATACACGTTGGTATAGTATACCTATGGGAGTCAGTTATATTACTGCCAACATCATAATGAACTTGTTAAATGTTCCACTGGAAGTTAATCTAGAATGATAATGCTTAATAATCGAGAATGATATGTGTCAAACTTTTTGTTCTTTTT
The DNA here is from genome assembly GCA_021234155.1 of Isoetes taiwanensis. Lineage (NCBI taxonomy): Eukaryota > Viridiplantae > Streptophyta > Lycopodiopsida > Isoetales > Isoetaceae > Isoetes > Isoetes taiwanensis. Next base: position 12,816,484 of record JAJEKV010000001.1, on the reverse strand, counting down.
CCTGTTTGGCAAAAGGATTTCCACATGTGAACATCACAAAACCTAGCTTTGGAAATAAATATATCAGTTGAACTTGCAAATATACCCGCGAAACTCTCCCTTTGTCATTTCTCCCCTATGTAGATAGCCATCTAAACTAAAAAGGGGTTGAGAAGGTTTTAATTTAGGAGAGTATTATTGGATCACTCTTAGAAGAATTATTTGCCAGAATAAGAAGTCCCATGTATGCACTTGGTACTATCCTTTGCAGAGCATCCTAGATAGTCATGTATTTAAAAAATGAACTTATCATAAATATGTAACAACATATGTATTGATATTATTATAGACGCATAGAAAATGACAAAGCCTATTTGGAGTACTTAGCAATAGACAAGACCATCTATAGGCTTATATCCAAATACATATGGCAATATGCAAATAACTACATCTTCAATATGATATTTTATTCTTTGGATATTATAGCTTGTTGCTTCAAATGATGTGGTGGCAAAAAAAAATCTAAGTTTTAAAAATAGCCCATTTATTAGTTGCACGAAGGATTCACGACAATCAATCTTATCCTAATCCATGGGAAGTATTCAAAGAATTGAAATTGGAAGCAATGCCTTCAACAACATTCGACAAAAAAAATACGGTATATGCACACCATGTTTTGTCTCCTGATAGTTTATTTAGCGTTTAGATTTCTTTAAGCTACAAACAATTTCGCATTTATTTGTAAATCTTGCGAAAAGAAAACCTTTGGTAGTTGGGTAAATCTCACACCACTAGAAATTACAGCGCTATATGGCTCCGCGTCACTTGAAAATCGATCACGTTCTATCTAAATGCGCACAAAATTTAAAAAGCAGTACGTCGCGCCGGTCTCCGTGCTGAGTTGGAGCGTCGATTAGGCGTCCCAATGCTTAAAAATGATGCGTTCCTCTGACGTTGCCGCAATTCAAGCGCTGCGCCGACGTCAGGACCTCCGGTTGGAGCGTCTGGCGGGCGTCACAATGGCACTACGTGCCACGCACTACTTGGCGTATCAAGTCACAAGTGCATCGTTCACAGCGTGAGAGCATGCTTATTTGCGTCTCATTGAACAAAGGTGGCAAATGTGTAATCTGAGTTATTGGGGGTTGATAAGGCCTGGGTTTGTTGGCTAAAGTTTGCGGGTTTAAGTCCCGCGAAAACATTTTGGGCACGCCGCGCGTCTTAGCAACGCCGGGGCGTCTCTAAAGCGTCATAGGACATATTTTGTATATTTGGGGCGTCCATGGCGTCGCTAATACGTACACATCGCGATACATAGCGCTACTTTATCGCGACATAAGCGTCGTCTTTGCAGCGAATCCACAGCGGCGTCATTCGCGATGAAACAGAAATGTATTATTAGCGCGTTTCCATGACGTTTGTCATCACCGTTCGTCATGACGACCGCAAAGTACCACAATGCATGGTAGTGTCATAATTTGCAAAGAGTGTTTTTGAAACTTGGTGAGTAGATTTGGGTGTTGTTATGCGAAATGGCCAATGGGACTACAATCCACGAAGCTTGTTTTAATCCGGGTTTACCACTGCCTGCAAAAATCCAGCGCCGAATTGTACTTAAGTGCTGAAAAATGTTTCTATTGGCATGCATCTGCAATTTTGTTTCAAACATGTTGCTTCTGGACCTATGTTTTTTAGAGGAGTTCCTATTTGAATCTTTTGACATGCATCCTCAAATTTGTTTCAAATATGTTGCTTCTCCACCTATAATTTCTAAGACATTTTACTTTTGGACGTTTTAAGTTTATAAACTTTGCATACTGTTGTGCTTATATGCGATTACATTCGGTAGAAGTTTCCTTAATTGAGGCTACTTTTCTTTGTATTGTCCTAGAGCCATCTAGGCGATTTATTTGCGCACAAAGTAAGTTCTAGGTACTTTGGCAGTTCATACCGTCATTTTGTTTATTCAAATTTCTATAGTAATGATGTGAAAGCATAATTCTCTACATCAAGTAAGCGTAGAATATCAGATATTTATTTTAAAAGTGATTGAACTAATATAGAATGATTTCTTTATTTACAGAGGTTCTTTATCACGACCTTAGACTCATCGGGTGAATAATTATTTTCTTGCAAATCAATTTGCTTCATCTACTCTGATTTATGAGAGTATGCGCTGGAATTTTTGTATGTATATATGAGTTTTATAAAATCTTTATAAGGTTTGAGCAATGTCTTGAATAAGGTTGGGTGCATGCATCTAATATATACTGTTTAGAGTTCTGTTTACTAAAAATGCACAGGTATGATTCATTGACGAGGGGGTTGGGGATTTGTTGCTAAAGGGTAGGTTTGTATGGTGTATTCATGGTATTTATGTGTTGGTTGTTATGTACCTAAAAAATTTGGGCACTTCAGGATATAACAAAGCTAAACATAAAATAAACTTTAAATGCCTTTAACCTACTAAATGAACTTCCTTCATTTATAAGAATGTCCTTACATCATCAAGAACAATTCCATTGGCATTTTACCATTATTTGCGTGAATGTCTGACGATTCGCACGGTACTCATAATCAACAAACTATTAAAGACTTGTGCTTTTAGTCCCCAATTGCTAGAAAAGGCCTCTTTGGAAAGAAGGCTTTGTGCGAAGTACTAAATATGAAATCTGTGAAATTGGAATGAAATATATCATCCATAGTTTTGGGTTGACAAAATATCTTAGGCAGCTAGTATTCTAGACTAATGCTTCATATAAGTAGTTTCACCTCATTCAAGTATAGCGTTTTGAAGTTTTGAGATAGATACCCATTTTAAAAAGCAAATTAGATTGTAGAAAACTAAATAGAGATGCTTTTAATATATGAGACAATGGTACTATGGCGCTTCAATGGGATGATGTTGTGGCTTTAAGCACATGGTACGGTGGTCGTGGCAGTAGGAGGAAATGTACCGTCGAAATTTTTGTACCTTACAAGCCTCCTCAAGTTTGAAAATTAAGTTGTATATGTGATAGACAAAGATGGCTACTAGACTCTTGGTGTATTTGTTTGTCGTATACACATTTGTTGTTTTAACTTGACATGAGACACATATGCCTCTAAGCCGCCACTTCAACATCACTTATACAACAGCACATTTTTAAAATAGTCTGAGACAAATAAATGGTTGTGTCTTCTTAAACCGGACAAGTCAATGAAGCATCAAAAGCTGAAATCATTTTACTTGCGTTATTTGAGCAAATATAGAAATATTTGTACGGCCAAGATCCACCTAGCCTCCTTGATATATTCGGTTGAGCACGAGCATGGTCCTTGTGGACACGCCCTCGAGTCGCGACCTTTGAAGCTTCAATGATGTAATAACAATGAGAACAAAACAATCTTTGGGGTGGATTCTGTGCATAACTACTTCTATTGCTTCTCTACTCCTGGAGGCTTTCATTATGGCATCTTGCAGAAAGCATGGAACTTTGCTATTATGTTGTAGTTACAAAGGAATGCATGCATATGGATGCCACAAACAACTCTTTCTCCATAATATGTATTTGAATAGCAACTCGTGCTCATTATAGGTGTGAGGCCATTTTAGAACATGATGGCGCATTTACTACCGCTCTTTGCTATAAGCCAAGAAACATTATGTCTTAGTTGCAACCTTAAGTAGTTTGAAGAGCCACAGCAATTTTGTGCAATCAACGCCTGATACAAAAAGTATTTTTTAAAGGAAAACTTTGGGCATACCACTAACATACAAACAATTCGATCCTACAATTTTTGGAATCAAAACATATCACATGAACCTTAAGGCATTCTAGCAAATGGTAGCGCCAGAATCCATATGTTGCTAGACAAATCCCATCATATGCAAATCACATTGGATACAGCTCCATCAGCGTATGGGAATTCTCCCTAAAAGTATTTGCTAGAATGAAAATTTGTCGATACCATATTTGTACATAAAACCGATTAATGCCACCTCTAGGACCAAGAAAATGAATTGGGAGCCTTTAAAATCGTCTGTAGCTCACAAAATGAAAGCAGCGGAAGCGTGGACCTCAGACAGCCCCTAAACAGGGCCTCAGTATGGTAGCTAAAGACTCTCTGCATGCTCACAAAAAATGGAAAAAGAATTCCATTACTTAAAATCTGAGAATGAAAGCGGGAGAAGCGAGACGCGGCCGATCTACGATTCTTTCTAAAATACGACCAAATACATCACTTGAAATCATATGCTTGTGTGAAAAGTATAAAAACCTGAAAACCTATGTTAGGAAGCCTATTGGGGTAATCAAGTTCTAGTAGTTCTCTCTGGCTGAAAGCTAGTTCAAAAGTACATATGATATGTAAGTATTAGCACTCGCTTTTGTGATTCTAATATAAGACTATCTCAATGGTCGTACATTATCTTTAAGCTTACAATAAATTGTTGCTCTGCTTGGTACATGAATTAAATAGGCATTGACCTTGACAACAAACTAAAAACTCTTATTTACAGAAAGTTGAAGAAATGCAAAACAATCATGAAAGTGGCTTGATGCATATTACACAAATTAAGAAGTTATTCTGTAGGGTATATTTGTACTTACACAATTTAAGTTATCGGATGCTTGAGGGATAGAAATGACCAGGAGTACTAAGAGATGAACTTAGAACAGATGGATTCTTTGATCAACTTTGTCCTTTGCATATCCATCATAAATTGAAGTATGGTCTTCCTTTATCATGGAGCCATGGGTGTTATTATCCATCAAAATTGAAAATTGCAAACTCGTTAACTGTCATATACATAACCTTCCCTTAAATTTTAATTTGCAATGCATACATTATGCTATTAATGCATTTTTGGCAAGTCTCTATAACATTTATTCATACCCTTATGATTATGACACAAAGGCATACAAATGGTATTAAACAATTTGTTGTTGGCATTATAAGGTCGGGACAATAAAAAGAAGCCGTATAAAGTTTACCAGTATTTAGAATTTCTTTTTGAAATTCGGCATACTTGAAAAAGAACAACCCAGTTACCGGATATGCCCTTCTTACGAATAAAGGAAGTATATATCAATGGGATGGTGTCTTTGAAGTGAGACCATTTCCAACAAATGAGAGTTAAGTATTATGAAAAGGATCAAGTCCAGACAAAGAAAGGAGGATATATTTGGACTCAAGTGATGGTTATGGTTAATAAAGGGACGATTTATATGCACCATATGAAAGAGAATCGGGGAAGGAGATTCTTCGGGGATCTAGAATACCAGGGAAGGAGGAGGGAGAGGCGTGGAAGACATATAAAGTGATTAAAATATTATTCTTTTTGGCATGGTATGAAACATGATGTAAAATTTCATATATACAGTGCCAAGTGTGTCAAAGAAATTTGTTAAAATGGATCATGGCAAGGCAGCAGGATTAGTGACCTTCACACATACCTCTGGAGAGGTGGGGAATTTATAAACATGGATTTATGATTGCGCCCGATTAAGTCCGGCAGCCTACATAGAGTGTTTGTAATGATGGGTGTTTAACAAAATTATGCAAAGTTCCTAACATCGCGGGTGATCTTTCTGAACAAGATGTGCAAGGGAATTACCTACGGGTTGTTCTAAGTTCCACCGGGACGGACACTTTAGAAGGATTGTGAAAGGAATGATAGTGAGATACCGGTGGTAGTGGTAATTCATCCCCATCTTTGATGGACCATGAGCTGAATTAACATGATTACGAGGATATATTTAGAAGTTGTGTGTTTGATAAATCCAAGTGGGAAGAATATTTGCCTGTATTTGAATTAAGCCTATATAGAGGATGAATCAAGCCGCGAAAATTGATGCAGCTATCCATATATGTTGGAAGATATGCGAAGCCATAAGCTATATCTAACGGGCCAAGCTTAAAAGCTCAAGGAATTGAGCTAGGATAATGCGATAGACATCATAGAGTGTTAACTAAGGTACGTTCCATAGATTGTTTACCCTTCGGCACTCAAAGGTAGGGACAGCAGAAACCATTTAGTCAAGAGAAAAATCCCAAATTGGCGGTATAAAGGGGCCTATTCAAGTGTTGAGAATATATGAGTTGCCGTGCATACAGATGGAATAGGAGTGCCTGCTTATTATTCCATGTGAGCCAATTCAAGAAGAAGAACAGCGTTATAACTCAAACCCGGCAATACCCTAGCCCTTAACATGACTCCACGAGGCAATTTTTGGACACTACATTGAATTTGTAAATATTGCATAGTACTTGATCTTTATGTTGGGAATGACCACTTTTCAGAGCCACGTGGGAAGTGAAGAGTATGTAAACAACATCCTCACGACTCAAAACCAGTGGAGCTATGGAAGGATTAATCAGTCCATTATAGGGTTAGTTACCTAAACAAAGATAAATTAGGAACTTTACGCTCCCGAGGATGCCAAGTGGAAGCCCATATTGATAGGCTATATGGGAAATCATATGGTCTTGGTGACCCGAGCGAGTTTACGAAGGACTAAGAATAGAACCATGGTCACTAGGTGACCCGGGGAATGAGTTTTCAAAAATCCCCCACCATCGCCAGGATCAAGGATTTGAAGGAAGGCGGAGTTATAGACATGAACGGCCATTTATGGATTAACAAATTAGCTAAGCTAATAAATCACTTTAAAAGTTACGACTTGGCATGATGCCATTGTGCTCCAGCGTGGGCTCTTTGTCGAAGGGAGAGCTGACGTGAAGGCCACGGTACGCCCGACTCCTCGGTGCCGCAGGTGACTCGTAAAATCATTTTGCGAGAGGAAATAATTTAGGGGTTTTAGACGGTGGCTCTCCATTAGGCGAAATCGGAAACTATGGTGAATTATTTAGAAAGGCGCACGGGGACAACCACATGCGTTCTGCATTTAATCATTCTCTACTACTAGAGGAGATTGGGCGGGTTGTTTCACGTATGTATAAGTAATCGCGTCCTTGAAATACGCCTTGCTCGTTCACGGCATTATCGCGATTTCGCAACAGCGATTAGACGTCTGAGAATTAGGACATCGCCAATGGCAATAATTGAGTACACATTTCTGCGAAGCAAAAAATTTAAGCGATGTGGGAATGCGGGTATCCACATATGTCGGAGTTGGAGCGTACGGTGGAACATCATAATGGCAAAAATCAGTACATTCATCACGGCGTTGCACAAATTCGGCAATGTTGCGGGTGACGGCGAGGCGTCCGCGGTTGGAGCGTGGCGGGCGTCAAATGCCTACCGTTACCCGCATGGCAGAAAGCGTGAAGCGTCGGCACAATATCTCATTGCGACTTAAAAGATAAACCTAAAATAAATATAAATACAAGTTATCAAAGGTGTTGAAGTGAGAGGCCTCGGGTTTGTTAGCGAGGTTAGAGATTTCAGTCCATGAAAAACATTTTGAAGCATATATATACCGTCTTAGCATAATGACATCATATATTAATAAATATTTGGATATGCGCTCATATATTTTATGCGGTATTTGGGGTTATGCATGGCGTCGCTAATACATTGCACATCGTGAAAGGCATCGCACATGAGGCGTAATCGCGGCTGCGATGAATCCGCGGCGGCGGCGTCATTTCGCGGCGGGGAAATGTTACCGCGTATTACGCTCGCGATGTTTTGTTATCACCGTTCGTCGCTGGGGCGTGGCCGCTAAGCAGCGTCGCAAAGCTATTCTATATTAATGTCTTACAAATCATTTTGATCCTCGAGAGCATTCTTTGAAGAATCAAGGATTTTTACTTGCGCCTTGGTGAAGTGCAGGACCTCGAGGGTGGCCGGTGTTGAAAGTGGCTCTTGTAGGTAAGCCAAACTGGAAACTGTTATAGTAAGACTTGGTGGGATCATATCTTTAGAGGTCGGATATGAACTTCGGATATATCCTCACGGGTGAGTAATGAATTGTATCACGGTTTTTTCATTGTGCAGTTTTGTAGCATAGGCTGATACTTGCCAAGGGTTTTTCATTAAAGGCGGTATTTGCATTCGGCGGTAATATGTTTAGTATTCTCTCATTGTTTTGGGTCCCATAAGTCAATTGGTCTCGATTAGATAAAAACTGGTTATTATTCTATTATACTAGAAATTTCGGTGACTTTGCTTGACTGTGAAACCAAAGAAGCAAATCTTCTCATTTAGATTTGAAAAGAGGATCCTCAATTGACAACTTATATGATTTTATTGGAGTTCTATAACTTTTGACAACTATATGTGTTTCTTTTAAAATTGTCATTTGACAACTATTTCTTAATGTAACTTTTTGACATTTTGGCAAAAGAAATCAAGATTAATTTTGGTTCATGAAGGTAGAAAATAGAATCTGCAGAAAGAATTGATATAGCACTCTCAACTTCACTCCAAATGCTTGATTTAGAAGGCTTTTTGTACCCTTTTCAAATCCTTCCAAGTGGTGAATGATATCATTAAGCCTATACTAAACTCCATATAGAAACATTATCTCAGAATAAGTCATTTGTGCGACCGTGTAAGAAACTCTCCTCTTTGGCAATTGTTCCATTGCATGTAGAAAGCCTTCTAGCACTTCACTCGTTACTCAATACAAGTGCCTAGCATTTAGTGAATATTTCCTCCTAGGTACTTGTACTTTTGCCTTATTTCCACATCTTAGATCATTAAATTGAAGAAAAGTTGCGTATAGGGTGATACTAAGGACATCTTGGTTTAGCCAAATTGATAATAGACAGATCAATTAGATAGAATATTATGAAAGCACACATAGCAACGTCATAAGAATCGATAAATATATAACATCAAAATGAAGGGTTTTATTTGCCACCTAAACATAACAATTTCAAAGAAGTGAGATCTGAAATGAAATCTTAAAGGGCTATTTCTTGCGGGGATTTGCTAAAATTTTTCATTGTGGAGATTGAAGCTCCTTTTAAGTGGTGCATATCATAAGTTTGTGTTGGTAAAATAATTTTACAGGTCCCATTCTTTAGCGGTGCCACCTATACACATGGGAATACGTTCTTTGACTGATTCGACATTCTCATTAACTTTCAGCTACTTGAAGAGTTTTGCATCTCACAGAGTTTCAAGTAACATCTTGAGCAGGTTTGAATATGTTATTGTAACAATGTTAGAGGTCCTGACATCATTAGAAAAATTGAAATACAAAAATGAATTAACATTTATTTAAAATTTAATATCTACATTATCATACATTGAAAAACTGTAACAATTTACTTGCAAAATTACTACTTTCGATAAAGGCGGTATTTCTATCTATTAAATATACTATGACGGTAGCTATCCGAGAAAAATTAAGCAACTATAAAATTACCTTCCGAAATTTAGCTAAACTTTAAGCGTAAAACATCCCTACAAAAGTAGTGCTCCTGCCGACACTTCGCAGCCATCCTGCCAGCTACTCGCCAAGAAGCATATATTTGATTGCATCCATTTGCCGCAGGCTCTTTGCTTGAATTGGGGAATAGGTAGATGAATACACAGGAGAAAAGAAAGACATGATCACTTCGATTTCACACTTATAGTTGTTATTGAAGAGATGAGGCACACCGGTGGCATTTCACGATCTTGAGTTTATTACACTGACTAACACGCTACTTGTGATATTAAGGCGACTTTAGCGGGGTACTAGCATATATCTTCCAGGAAGGTATTCCTTCATTTTACATTAAAACATAAAATGTCACAGCTTATCCCAGGCTCATTATACTTTGAATACTTTCAAAACCACAAAAGGCGAGGATTTCTAATCATAGATAGTAACCGTGGTACCAGACATTAAAATTCAATTCAACTCAATTCTTTTCGGATAAGCGCGTTTGAATTGTGAGCTCCGGCGCAGAGCTTTTCAAGCATGCATGTGATTATTATTCAGCTCGCATGTATCATTGTATCCCTCCATATCATCACAATTGAGCTCATGACTGCTTTGATGGTGCATTTCTATATTGTTGATGTGCTCGCATGCATCAATATCGGAAACAAGAATGGTGTGGGCTATATATTTGGCGGTATATGAGGTTGCTGCTTGACTATGTATTCGGTAACAACAATCACATCCAGCATCATATCGGCGCTGAGAAGATCTTTGCTGGTATGATAACTGTGCTGATTTATGATTCCTAGTTGGAGAAACCTCAGCAATATTGGTCAAAGAAAACTGAGTACGCCTCGCAGCACCGCCCACATCGCGGCAATTTCAGGAGCCACATAGCGGTAGCAAGCCACATCATCATATATGTACGCCTTTTTAAAGTAGCCGAGGAAGTTAACCCCTCCCGCCGAGTTATGGCAAATAATGCCGAAGGCCCAGCGGCCGAGGAGTTGTGCCATGATTCGAAAAGTTGACCTTTAGACTCCAGGTTTGAGCAAGTTTACCCAGGTTGATACGTTTCAGATATAATTTTTCTTTAGTTTGCTAAGGTTATGGCTTCTTTAAAAATTTTAAATTTTTAACTTAAGGAGCATTTTTCGGATATTAAAATATTCAACAAGATTCTAAGATTAATTGGTGCGATCTATGTAAAAACAAAATGAGAAACTTAAAAATACAAGAATGCATGGTAGAGATACTTTGGACCCATAAAGTAAGTTTCTTTGAATGAACTCGAGTGAAATAAGATATATCGTTGAACAAGGAAGAGAAAAATATCTTTTAGGTTACAGCTCTCAAGCAGAGTACGCATGTCATTCAAAACATGCAACTTACACTCTAAGCATGGCAAAATGGTGAGGAAAGAAAATCATAGATTCTTATCACGAAAGCTGCAAGCATTTCAGTTTATGTTTTGAGGGAGAAAATAATACAAGAACATAGTAGGAAGCATAAATTGTTCAGTAGGGTTAGCTATAGATCTGAGCAATATGGAAAGCCATTCACAAGATTGACAGTGTACAAAAGTATAACATGAAATTTATGGACCAAAAGCAGACTGATGGAATACTTGAAAGGCTGTTTGGAAGATTATTGCTTACTAGTAATCCATGGTATATTCATAAAAAAAAGGGACATTCAGGTCTTTTATATAACCACAATAAGTAGACACTTATTGATAGTAGTTAATAGCAAGAGACTTTTAAGTTTGAAGAATTTGTCAAGTTAGGCAATAAACAGAGATATATGAGAGGAATGAGAGCGGAAAGTGTGCGTAGAATAAAAATGAACATGGGGCATAGAAAAAGGGCCAGCATATAGCGAAGGTTTTTGAGGGCAAAAATATTTATATATAGTGTGAGGAGTAATGCAGCAGTAATTGAGGACTGAAGTTGTTATAGTATTGTATAAAGCAGTATAATTGCCATGTGAAGGCAGAGTCTATTTTGGGTCTTAGGAGTTCCTTTTTGTATTGCTTGGATATTTTGCGAAATATTTAGAGAAAAAGTTAAGCGCCACGGTAGATAAGAAAGCATACTTCCTTCTTTAGCGAAGCGGCGAAGGCATCGCTTTCGCAGGCGCATTTTGCTGCGTTTCTCCCAGTACGCAGAAAATTCAGCAAAAGCAGATGCGAAAAACGACATTATGGCGAAATTTGAGTAGGCCTCCTCGAGCATATGGCCCCATATTATAAAGGTAAATTGATGAATATTAGATTTAAAACGCGTCGTTGAAATACAACATGATAATGTATTACTTTATACGCCACATTACGAGCCACATAATTTATTTAGTAAAACTTTCGGCGCTCTTAACACTCACTTCCATAAACATAGCGAAGGAAGTGCGGCAGCACGCGACCTGATATCTTTAGCTGGCATGTCAGCAAACACGAGCCTTGAGCATGTTTAAGCGTTACGCATTTGGCATACATATGCAGGTGCGTCACGGAGCGAATTATATAGTCTTCACTCGGGCATGAGCAGGCGCCTAAAGAGCCGATTGATGCTGAACTGTTTTAGATTTAAGGCTTGGCGAGCATATTAAAGAATGGGCTTCCTTCTTCTTCTTTACTCGCGCGCCGCTGGCCCATCATTGCAGTCCCACAGTTAAGACAGGCGGCGCATTGCCGCCCGGCGAAGCCATATACACTGTTGCAGTCTGAGTTAACAGAATAGCTGGCCTGCCGGTACTTTTAGAATGATAGAATCCTTTTGTGCATTTATTCCACGCTTCTATACTTACCAGCCTATATGCATAACAGCATTATCTGCGAGGTTCTAGATAAGCAATTCACGGAGCCCTCGATTGAGTCATTATCAAAGCTTTGTGCAAAATGTCATCATTCACAGGTTTTGAAAGCCTTTAGAGGAAGGGGATTTTGTGTCAGCTCTGATGACATATTTGCCCAGTAAGCGAGATAGCATGATAGAGGGCCTTTTGCAAGGATGAGCGTCGAGGCCAAAATTAGTCCTTCTTATGCAGTTGGTTGCAAGCTTTTGCCCCCTTATAAATTTGAGTTTGATACACTGCCTCGGCCTGCGTAGAGCAGCCTTATGGCCCGGCCAAATACCTTCCGAGGAGGTAAAATCATAGCTAAATTTTTTTTTTTATTTCACCTTAGAGCGAGTTAAAACACAAATTTCCTTGAGTTCCTTACTTGACACATGGGTATAGGTTGGCGTTTTCAGTCAGTTGAAGAAGTAGCCAAGCGAAAACTATAAGCGAAACGGCAGTTCTTTAATTACTTCAAGGTAGTTTTATATTTCTTCTTTTTGTACGGTTAAGTTCCTACATGAACATTTTCTCTCGAAATTCTAGCCGTGGTAAGCACAATACCTGAATAAGCGGATCCAATGGTTGGGCAACAGACAAACCCCATATCTCTTTGGAAAAACGAATCTACATATAAAATAGAAAGGAACATTGCGACGTGCACATAAGAAATGAAATATCGAAAGATTATTTCTTGCAGGATTAAGTATGAGTTCATTACTAAAATTCAAAAACGCAACTATTTCGTTGGGCTATGTCATTAAAGTTGCAAAAGATTTTCACGAATTTCTGTGCAAAACTGCACATCGGGATATAAGAGATGTTGAAGATTATTATTAGAGTTCCTGTATTTTTTCTTTAGAAGAGTTTTCGGCACTCCTTGTACTTTAGTTTTTCATCTTAAATTTTACATTTCCAGGTATGTTTTCGTCTTCTAATATCAAAAGGTCTAGACATAATTGAAGTCACAAAATTTAAAAATAGAGTGAAAACCTTTTCTATTCACAGTATAGTTGCGCAAGCAGAGCGGTATGTCATCACCATGTTAAATGAATCTCGCGCATTGCTTTTAGTAGACAGAGAAAAAAAATATTATTATGATGAATAGCTAACACAGAAAGAGATCAGAAGCAAATAGCTTCTGCATTATTTTAAAGTTGTCTAGCCGACTGAAGAAAGGAGAGCTTCCATTTTCTGTATTCTGGTAACCGCGGATTATAATTCAGTCAAATACGCCAGTAGTCATATAAATAACATAATGGGGGTAATTCTTCCAGCTGCAGCTGGCAAAATTACTTTTGCCTGTTCTTCAGAGTGTAATTTGTCCACCTGAGGTAGGGATCAATATAAGCCTGGCATTTCAAACTTTCATTGCACGTGATGATACAGTGCCGGGATTTGTGAAGTTCCAGGTCCATGTGCAGTTAGGCGTTGCTATTTCAGCAGCAATGGAAGCAACTCATTTAGATAATTTACAACACAATATCACAAATAACATTGGTAAATTAAAATGAATTTGGAGTCTAAGGAAATTGGGATGCGTACTCAGAAAGAGTGCAGACAGTATCATTTGAAAGCGCGGCATCAACAATGGCCAAGTCAATATCACACACGAGGATATCAAAAGGCAATAAGAGTCATTCTAACATAAAACATAGCTATCAGGGGGTTCAACGCAGCAGATCCTAACAATTAGTACGTAAAATAAAGGCAGAAATGGAATGGGATATTTTAACCCAGCGAACCTGTATCATAGAGAAATAAATTTTAACAGAATTGCAGCCAGTCAGGTCAAACTATGTCCAAGAATTCTGTAGGTGCCTGTTTGGCAAATCAGATGCAGAGATAAACTAAATTACTTTTCCTTCTTTTTATCTGAATCTATAAAGACGAAAACAGTCTACAGCTAAAATTTAAGAAACAACAAAATAAAAACGAAATGACAACACCATGGCACAGTCACGGAACGTGGTAGAAATTATTCTTCAGCAGCGATACCGCTGCAAGGGCGTCACAGTCGCCTCAAAGATAGCAGGACATGATCACAGTCATACTCAAAAGATAGCGGTACGGATTCATCGCATCAGATACATTTCATACATCAGCAAAATTATAACATTGGCCTGTAGTCAACCTTGTGAGACTCACACCAACAAATCCACACATTGGGTCTGCCAGAGTAGCTTCCATTTTGCAGGTGGGCTTGAGGGTGGCAGCATCCTGAATTCAATCAGGATCTGTGCCGAAATTTCCCCAAATAATTATGATAGATGAATGGAATGTACGTATTTTAAGTCATACACGAAGCGACATCAGACGTGTGACCTTGCCCATTGCTTGGTTGCGGCCTGCCCCGACTACACTTACATTAAATGCAGCCAGGTTTGACACTACGTAATTATAAGAAATGCACTTTTCTTCGCGAGATTTCTTGAGAATTTTGTCGAAGGCAGTTCTATCAAAAAATAGATCAAAAATAAGGTGATCATCCTTTATTCCGAAGAGTACGCGGTGCAAAGTTAGTTACGTCTAATAGATCTTAAAAGATAAACTTTTGAATGAATTGCATTGTTTCCCACCTACAATCCCAAAATATAGCAAAGTTCTCATTTCAGATTGGGATTTTTCACAACAGCTCAAACTAGTTTGGCACCAATTTGGACTTCACAATGCAAACCAGTACCCAATTATGTCATTGAGGCCAAACATGTCAAATGCTAACCTTAACACATCCTATATTGGCATTGAAATTGAGAAAGAAAATGATAATTCACAAGGTAAGTGAGTTAATAAAACTTTGAGGTAAAACATATAACATCATATATATGTCGCGATATTTCCAGCACACTCAATCCCAGCTGGGTACCACTTATCACACACTGGCCCAAGCACACATCATACCAATACTCCTGCTGGTAATTGCCATACTCTTGCATAAATAGAAAAGTTAATATATAGGAAACATTAGTCTAACACATTCTATCAGCACTTATTCGAGCAGCGTTGCTTTACTATAACTGGTTCGTATCAGTCACGCCCAATCCCATGCTTTCAAATGGTTCGAAATCCCGCAATGACATCATCATTGTTTGCATCGTGTTCTAATTTCATACCGGGTTTTGGTGGGAGAAACTCTTCTCACAAAATGTTGTGCTACTAGATAATGACAATATAGCATAGCCGCATAACAATCTTTGAAATTTGCCATACATATTCCATACAAAATGTTCAAACCATCACCATTCTCCTTTGTCTTGGTCGTTCTAAAAAGAGTAATAACGAAGTCTGCATACTTTTAACATTTTTGCGTCTGCCTGACATATAGGTGAGTTCATTGGTTGTGAGATTCGAAGATCTCATTAAGAATCAGAGTAAAATAATAAGGAGATTATATTGAAAATTGAAACTTCTATCAATACCTCCGCGGCTTTCTGACCCCTCAGGGGAGCACAAAATAAACCACGGTACCCCACAAAATGAACCCGTCTTTAAATCTGAAGGCGGTGGCGGGGCCTAGCGTCACTTGATAAGCGCCCCGAACTGGATGGTAGCTCGCGAGAGGTTATCAAGCAGGGGCCATCCTGATACGATCTTTACATCAAATATAATGGTTTAAGTAAGCGGTGGGTCCATTGGATCGAAATTACAGTTCGCATAGATCTAAGATAGTCTCGGACCACTCTAGTAATTAAGAAAAAAAAGGGGTAGAGGGTAGGAAGTAAATCATTAGCGAATAAACCGGTGGAGCATTCAACCCGCAATGCTCCATAGCGGAAGAGATTAAGCATCAAAAATTAATGCATTCGCGTTGGAGCCAAATTAAATATGTCCATTTCCAATTGGCCTGAACAGCCTTGAACACCCCACTTCGGTGTCGATTTGGCTCCTAAACATACATACTCCCAGCCAGTCACGGCATTTTATATGCTCAGAGGTGCTCGTTAAAATGGTAGAAGGAATTGTGTCAGCAGTCACAAATTACTGTCATAAACGCTTAACGCCTTTACACTCATTAAGCTGGGTTGATGGCTGACAAAATTAGATATCTCATTAAGCAAAATTTGTGTTGGCCAGATCGCACACATGATCAGTAGTCCTTTCATCCAGCAGGGTGGAAAGTAAGAAATATTACAAGTTTTAGTGATCCAAACTTTACATCGCAAAATGTAGGACAACTATGGGTGAAATTGATATGGTGCGCGAGGGAGTAGCCTTGCATGAAACAATATTTATTGATATGATAAATGAAAAGAAAAGCCATCCCGGTATATTTTAAGCCTTGATATTACTCAAAAGAAGGCTAAAACAAGCGACCTTTATTTAAAAGCAAAAGTTAAAAAGGTGAATTGTTACACATAATAAGAGGTAACTTTGGGCGTGATATTTACCCATTCTGGCGCCAATCGTGATCATTACCTTGTTAAAACTCTCAGAAGTCCTATAGATTCTTCGGTTTGAGATTATGCAGAAGGTGCATAGGGGTCTAAAATACTAGCCAGTCTCCTTCTTTCTAGTTGTAAGAGCAACGCTTTACTCTGCCATTATTTTCTTTGCTTCTTGCTTATTATATCATTAGAAAAGGGGATTCTTTTGATGGTTGGTAAACTCCGAAAAACTTGTTCTTATACAATCTTCAGGGTAAAAGCTTGACTTGGTGACATCTCTTCTAGATTTGGTCGGTTGGGTAGTAATCAGAGTACCTGTGGTGTTTTACTTTTCACGATAAGTTGTGTTCACGGGAAAACTGACATTAAATATGATAAGTGGATAAAATACGATTTTGGAGTACTTGTCGACACATATCACGATAATGCATATACTATATTACCACATGTAAGTACATGTAAAACTATTAGCATATACGAGATAAGATGTAACATATTAGTATGTGCAAGGTTGATCCATGAAGATGAAATCCACCATTGGCATACGCCAACAATTGGGAACCATTATCACTTTTATATATAATATAAGAAGAATTCATAAAAAATACCACATATTTATACGAAGTGAAATACCCATTTTGGGGTATTGTTTATAAATGACCATCGTTTTAAGAGATCCAAATAGGAATGTGTCACGATGTATTGCAATGAAGATGATATCTTTTCCATAAAAGCTGAAATACTGATGGTCAAAATCACAAATTATATTACTTTCTATACACAAAAATGTCTAAGGATTTAGAAGACCATAACTTAAAGTTTTGGATAATTCAAATGATTTCACCTTTGAAATATATCATCCTCATCTATAATGGATGCATTTCATTTGGATCATCACAAAAAATTGTGCGATCATTTCCATAAAAAATGCCCCTAAAACAAGGGCATTTTCATAATTGGAAATTTACCATAATATAATCATAGAATTATTATATTGCTCCCCATATGGGTATGAGCATACTATAGAATTGGGATTATATTCATAACATCACCGAACTTGTTAAATGTTCCGCTGGAAGCTAATCTAGAATGATAGTGCGTAATAATCTAGCATGATATGTGTCAAACTTTTTGTTCTTTTTCCTGTTTGGCAAAAGGATTTCCACATATGAACATCACAAAACCTAGCTTTGGAAACAAATATATTAGTTGAACTTGTTGACTTGTACTATAACAAAGGAAATATGAAGATGATCCTCTAATGTTCCCTTACAAAATTGTTCACAACTTCAAAAATGCCGTTGATTAATAGTCAAGCATAATGTGACATCTCTTTGCTTCCTTTTTAGTTAGATCGACATCTTTTTCAAGATGGAGCATTGATATACACACAAAGCACATGTTTGTTGACTGCGAGCTCCTCTAAATACACCATTTACATAAACCTTATCAACACCATAAGTTGCTTAAAGTGAAATTATTTCTAGGCATTAGAATGTGGAAAAAATGTGGCCACATCGTAGCAGCATTGATGGCCTGCTCTGGGAACAATACACATATAGATTGGCTATTACAAATTACTCTGGAGTCCTGATTGGTTATTTTCAGCACATTTTGAACAACTGAATGGGGTCGATTTTCAGGTGAAAAAGAACTAAAATACTATTTCTTTTGTTTGTGATTGGCTTTCAACTTTTCCTTGTATTTGTAGTCTTTGAATGAGGATATGCGAGAGAAATAGGGGGCACAGTCAATTTTGAAAATAGTAAAATAGAGATGCAATGCATGTCCCGCATCCAGCAATGTCAATTGGTGTTTAAAAGAAATCATCAACACTATTGAATGTAGTGATGTTTCTAATGAAAGCGGATCATGTTATCTTTAAAACATGAATGCCACATGTAGCCGAATTCCGAGTTCCTATAGAGAAAGAATACGTGCATAGACATAGACGTTTGTGCTTTACTCTACATAAAAATACTATCTATCTATTTATCTTTACCATCAAAATGAAGGAAAACCATAACATATTCACATATGCAGAGAATGGATAGCGGCATAGGCATAACAGTTTGTTTATCAATGGCAGCAGTCCTACGCCCACATGTAGGCCACGGCTGGCCACATTGAGATACATTTGTTATCATTTTGCATTTATGAGCTCAAAAGAATACAACGTCATGGACATGGGTCTCTGATCTGTATAATGAAAACGTGCTTTATATCTTGTCCAGAAGCTAATCTAGCATGGCATGTGTCAAATGTAAAAATAGGCCATTTTAGATGTAGATAGCCAGCAGTTCAATTTTCAAGTATTAGAGAAACTGGAGCAGAGTTCCTTGGCCCACCAGCATGTTGCAGGAATCATGTTTTAGTAAAGTGCAGTACGGAATATAATAACAACGCATAGCAATGTATTGAATAGAAAAAGGAATTTGCTAGACAAAGCCAGACAGTTATGAGGCAAAAATATTCATTATTTAATGCAGGGCAAGAGGTCAGCACGTTATCTATAAACACACATGGTACAGCCCAGAGCAAAAACACAGAGACAATTTAGCAAAAGCGCGTTTCCTATACTGCAGTCCTAACTGGAAGATATAAAAGACATACCTTGGTTATATTATAACAGAGCAGTCTTGACACTCAAAATTAAAAAGGCCTGGCTGGAATTAGATAGCGGTTGAGATATTTCAGATATGCAGCATTTCACACTATGTAGGGATATAGTTAGTTACGGCGAATCTACCTGTTTGCGTAAAGCCGAAAGAACTGCTGAGTGGAGCAGGCACCGAGCACACTCAAACCCTTGGCAAAATGAGATGAATAGAAAAGAAGTCAAAACAAACCTTTGATTTTAGCCGGCTGGCTGCAGCAGTTTACCTGTTTAGGGTCCTTTATTGCCATCAAAATCACCCGTTTGGTATTCAGATGCCCACTGGTTAAATCTCTGTAACATATTCAAGCAGTTCCAGTGTTTAAAATTGCTGAAAGGTTAAGTCTTTGGACGCCTAAGCAGTCTGCAGCAAAAGTGCTCCAGTCAAAATGTACATTTTCGAGGGAACCCAAATCAAAAAGGAATTGCGATCTTTAGTTGCAGATGAACAATTTATTTAAAATGAGAGAGAGATAAAGATTTAAGGCATCGAATGCGAATATAGGCTTACTGCTGGTAATATACACATTGAAATGTAGCCAGTTTTATGGGTTTTTATGGAGTTCGCGATAACGTCCCATATTGCAGAGGCGGTATAGCCCAGGAAATAGCCGGCCTGAGCCATTTTGCCCTGCCTGCTGAACATCGTCTTTAGCGAAGCATTTGGCAAATGGCCGCCATAGCTAAAACAGCCAAGCTGCAGAATTGCTGAATGGTTGCAAGAGCTTGGCGTACTGACGGCAACAAAAGATTTCCCAAAATTTTACAGCAGAGGATTTTCTTACAGAGCTTTTTATTGTTGCAGCAACGAGCAAGAAACCAACAATCCGAAACAGTTCAAAACTTTAGCTTCCGGCCGAACTCGTCTTTCTGCCAGCTGTGCGGCTAAAGAGGAGCAGAGCCTTCAGCATCTTAGCAAGCTAATCTTCAGGATGTGGCCTGGAGGCGTGGCTATGGCGGCATGTTGTTTGGTTATTGGGGCGTTAAGCAGCGCAGACCTTAGCTATAGCGCGAGTTCAACCGGCGCTATCCGGCTATGGCGTTATTATCAAGAGCTATCGGGATTACAGCTACTGGAGCTGCCGCTACAGCGTAAGGCATAAACAAGCTGAAACAGGGTAAAGTTATCAGGGTGGATTATTTTGGTGGCAGGACCTGATTATGGCGACTTCTGAATAGGAGGATTTAAACGCGTGGTTGAACATGGCGGTAAAAACATGACATGAGCATGGCCGCAAAGCTGGGCTCAGCCACATGTATGTTACTAGGGATATCTCAGAAATCGGCGTTGGTTCGTCACAATAAGAGGCAAGGACGTTAAGGAAACATATTTTGTTAAAGGTAATGTTCGCCAGGAGTTCAAAATAATTTTTAATGGACAAAAGATTTTCCATCCCATATGTATAACAACCAGATTTTAAATTTGCAATCTCATGGCAAGTAATTTTGCCGAGGAATAAATGCCTAAACAAGCAGTAGGGCAAAGAGCTAGGTTTTGAGCTTTTGTGCGATATTGATCATCTTGGGGCGAGAGAAAAGCGGTACAAACATTTACACGTAGTGACTGTTTGGTTTCGGTGTGAACATGGCGATTTGGCATGGCACCAGTGCAGATGCTTTCGTCAAAATCGAGTCTTTAGTGATTTTGGACCATTCAACTATTATACGATGCATCGTTTAATTTGTAATGCACCTCCGCGGGAGCAACGTCTCCTCTTCGACCATTTGATTCCTTTTCCTATTCCGTATTGCGCATAGGGCGGGACTACTTTCTTTTTGATCTTTCCATTAATATTAATGGAGGAGGCAGGCGAAATCTTAGTGATTACTTGATTGAAGGCCGGGAAATGGATGGGCCACGCTGAAAGCGGCGCGAGCTACTGTTTTACCCTCGTGCTACTCAAAAGTCCAAAAGCGTCCACGAATTTTTTACGGCTAACCTAATTGCTTTTGTTTTTTTTTTAATGTTTTCCCTTTTTAAAGGATCATTATCCATAATCGATAATAATATATTTATATTATCATTGGATTTACATCTATATATACTACTAAAAACCGCTGCACAGTGGGCGTTTTTCTCACTGTTGTCAGTAACTGGTGCCACTTCAAATTTTGTGCTGGAAACCGGTGCCTTTTCCCATTTAGAATATGCGTGGCAAATGAACGAACCATTCAAAAGTTTTTAGCCAGGTATGGCTTTTTGAACACATTCCATTTTTACAACGGTATTGGCGGCATTCTTCTTGCCTTGGGCTTCGATTTCATTTTCTTGCTTTATCTACCGAAACGCTTCTCCGATATCCCATCGATTTCTTTCTTGGCTCTCTTGATCTCCATGTACATTCTGTGGATGTCAAAAACTTCGAATACGATACCGTTTATTACTAACATTTGCTTTAAATTGATTAGATTCCGGTTTTATCAAAGGTTTATAGGCTCAGAGTCCTTAAGAACCACCGCGTCTGATGTAATATGAATAGGGAGTGCCTCTGTGATGACCAGTTAGCATTTGATATCCCTATACAAATACGTGATCAATAAATGAGTTGTGATGTCAGAAGGGTATGTGACTTCTCTCGTGTCCTCGGCACCACTGACACCACAAAAGGCTTCATTCGGCTTGCATGTACCTTCCTTATATCTGGATTCCCGGTGATGATTGTGGAGACCGACATATAAGATAGCTTTACATGTTGTCATTCCTTATTAGTTCTAATGACTTCCCGGTCGAACAAATTTGTTCCTTAGAGCGAGGAAAACGCCGGCTGGGCGGGAATTTGATACATATGGAAGGATTTGAGCCTTTGGCCATCGCTTAGCGAACAAGTAATACATCATTCATATTTTCCCCTTTCCCGCGTGCGCTGGTTGCGGATTTGTGAGCAAGATTACTTAGCTGAAACTGAGGAATTAATGAAGCAAATCTCTGTAACTCCGGCTGATGATCAAGGTTATATTCAACTCAATGTTCAACTAGTGATTGCATTTCCACATCCTAAAAATGACCATTCTTGCAGAAAGTGATTGCACTTTATTTTCTTAATATTCTTATAGGAATCAAAGCTTTTTTTTTTCATCTTGCGCAGAACAATATATCAAAATATTAATAAAGCTTCGTTTAGCAATTTCCATATTAAATTCTGATTTAAAATAAATGTGACTTACCTATTTATAGTCAAATTCACATTCTTCTAAGCGAATGTAGATTATTATAAAACTCTAAAAAAAAACTACTAACTAGTTACAAAGTGAAAGGCAAAACTTAGTTTTTGGAATGACTATCGATTGATTCAAAGCTGAATATACCAGCACAATGGAGCTTGATGTTACGTGAGCTTTGCGGTGTGGATTAACATGCAAAATTGCAGATCAGCACCTTTTTTTTTGTCAAATTTGTCAAATTTCACATTTTTATGAAGTTCACACCTTAAAGTCATTACTGATGCCCAACGTGCCTCAAGATGGAAGCCCTCTTAAGTTTGGTGATTGTTTACTTTTCTTACTCGATTCATCGATTAGCAAAGAAAACTCCGGAGTTCCCAAAACTCCAATTTTAGAGGTAGGTGCTCCACAGAAGGAAAAGCTCTTAAGTATGGCGGTGAAGGGGGTTGAATGGTGGAGTTACAGAGGCGGCCAGGTGGTGGAAGCGTTTGCCCTTTCATCCGGTTGGCGTAGGGAAGGCGAAACCCATTGCAAGTGTTCATGGAAGCGTGAAGTGAAGGTGGACCATCCCATTGGGGAAGGCACTGCATACTATCTCGAAGGTGAAATAACACTCTTAAAAGTCACAGGAAATTGGAAAAGTTTTTATTCTTGATGAAATAGTACATAAGAATGGTATGGGCGAGGATTCGCAGGGGATGAAGCTTTCCGCGCTGTTTGTTCTTGTCCTTTGCATTTTCGAGAGGCGGATCTTAAAGGACCTCGCTCTTAGGTATATCAGGATCGTTGTGAGATGGATTGTGTAGTGGTCTTCTACATTTTATTACCCATACACGGGTGGATTGTCTTTGAAATGTTTGAAATGTTTAGGCTATCAGGCTACTATGGAGCTAGAAATAAATGTATTTATACATATTATATTATTAATAAAAAACATAAAAATTTTGCCTTCAAAAAAAAAAAGTATGGCGGTGAGTGAGGACATTAGGTTTTCACATAACTTTTGCATTCTTCGCGTTCTTTGGTTCATTATAAAGTTCTCTTTTGGTAACTATGGCGGCGTCGACAGTTCCTTCTTCTAGTGGCTTGATGCAGATTGATTCATCTAGTGGTGTTCAATAGGCTTTTCTCTCCATTCATGGGAATCCTTTGGTCTTCAAAGAAATCTTCAGATCATACCAGCCCTTCTCCAGCCATGAAAGCTAAGCGAACTTCACTGATAGGCCTGCTAATTCCCAGAGGGTTTCTTCCAAGTCTGATGCTCCTCGAGCTTGGCAAGGTTTAGATTTTGTACAGAGGGTCTCGCAAGTATCTTTCTCTGATTGGATTCGTAAAGATACTTCTTGTTCTACATAGCTAGCTTGAATTGATTCTACACTTGAAACTTTATCTTCTACAAGTAAGAAAGAGTTGTCTTCGATTCCAGAGATGCTTCATCAACTTGGTTCAAAACTTCCCCCATATGATGTATTTTACCAGGCAAATTGTGCAATGGTGCATGTCAAGTCTCTACATTGTGCACTACTAATTTTTAATGGTGCATGAACACACTAATTGGTGATATCCAAGGACATTGATGGATCTTGAAGAAGACTGAATAGGTGCTGCTACTGCTGCAAATTCATTAAGCAAAAAGACCATGGAGTTGAAGGATTTGGACCTCCAATCAAGTGCCAACACAACTGATCTTGATAGCAAATGTAGTTAATCATGTTTTTCAAACTAGATTGATAGAAATATGTTTAAATTCAGTAAACTTACCTAGAATAATAGGCACTTTAGCTGCACATCAGCTGCACATCAAATATTTAACCCTAAGTACCTAAAACAAAAACTAGAATAAGAAGTAACGCAATACATTCAAACAAAAACTGCAATACACAAAGCAAATTACATTCAATCATAAAACAGAATGAACATTAATTTGGAAACATTATTATTTAGACTTAAACATGATTGATTACATGATTGCAGTAGAAATTTTACATTGTCATCAAAAGCCAAGCTTTACCAAATAGTTGTGTGCCTCAGCTCTGCATATGTCATCCATATGTCTTTTTCTGAACTTTTCCAAATTCATCAGGACTATCAGAACATAAAGAAGGTTGCTCAATAGTTGCTGCAACTTTATCCTCCTTTTCCCTGCAATGCTGGACAACAAGTTCAAGACTTTGGCTCTACTGCAAATTTGCATTTGTCTCATTTACATTTGGTTCTTGTTGTTGTACATGCTCTAAAGCAAAATTTGCTTCAATACCTGCAAATTCCTCTTGCATTTCACCATCATTGATATCCATGTTATAATCCACATATTTCATAGCCTTCCTTTTTCTCCGTGACCTTCCTGACCACCTATCCTCTGTTCTATCCTCTGTTGCTTTCATTTTCTCCTCCTCCCTCAATTTTTTTGCTTCCTCTTTCTTTTTCTCTTCCTTCTTCCTCTTCTTCTTCATCTCATTTGCCATTCTTTTTCCTCTCGCATTTTCTTCCTCTCAACTTCCTTTTCCTCTTTAATTCTAGTTGCTTCATCATGTTTCCTTTGCAACTCAATTCTGGCAAGAATAGCATCATTTGCAGAAACATATAACCTATTTCTCAATGTATCTGGAATTGTAGCTCTTCTATTCTTATTACCTTGATTGGCTTGTTGATCAGCCTGGTCAGATGTTTGTGCTGTTTGTGCAGTAAAATTAGGCTCAAGATATGTGGCAAATATTTGTGCAGATGTTTACACTATTTGTGAGGCAAGAATATGTGGCAGATGTAGGTTCAAGACCTACATTTGGCAGAATAGTCTCATTGTCTAAATTTATTACTGTTGGCAAAATAGGCTTATCGCTAATATCATTTACTGCTGGCAATACAAAACTTTGCTCTTCAACAACTGGAGCACCTGCATTGTTAAACAAGGGATATTAGATAAAAAAGTGCAAGATATAAAATAAGCAATAACAAATAACTTACCTTCTACAAGTGGTTCATCTTCTGCTGCATCAGAATTTTCATCATCTTCATTATTTGTGGCCACATTAGTTACATGAGTGGCCATCCTTTTAGCATGCATTCTAACAGCTAGAGGATCAGGGTAAAAGCATGAAAGGGTGTACGTACATCGTACTGAATTGAAGGACGAATTTGTGCTTTTTTGGGGTACATTTTAGATGTACATCAAGATACTATGGTTTGTCGTTTTGTGTCAGATATGCAATGATTGCAAGATCATCCCTGACATTCCCCCCGAAATTCTTGGTTAACCACCGAACCACCGAACCAAATTGAATGGATCCGTCCCTCCCTTTCCGAAATTCCCCTTTCCTGGGATCTAACAGGAAGGAATTCGAAGCAAACACATGCCAATTGAATCTACAAGAAATACAAATCAATTTCAACTGTTCATGGAGGGTGAGAATTCCAATGGAAGTGATGGTTCTAAGCGCAAGTATGCCGACATTGGCGGTGTTATGCCACAAAACAAAAAAAAAGCGTGTTGGCGGGTTGGTGGATTGCATCCTCGATTCTTTGGCAAACGCGCCGGTCGTGAATCAAAGATTAGTTTTTGTGATCGTTTGTTGCAAGATGACGAGGCTTTTTACGTTTTCGAACACAGTAATTGGAAATCCTTCGAAGTTATTGTTATGAAATCAATGATCGAAACTTGAAAGATGGACTTCAAGAAGTAAAAGTCCGCTAATAGCAAAGATAAATTGGCTGCAAAACATTCCTTCGTTATCAATGATTGTTGGAAAAAAGGAGATATAAACAAGAATGTTTCTTCAAAATTGCTAAAGATCTGACCAAGAAATTTATCCAAAGCTGCGGCAAGAAGGAAGATAATGTCATTAAGTGGAGCAAATGTATGGGCTTTGGCGGGAAGGATGCCAAGATCAAATAGAATCGATGATTCAATCAAATGTCGGGTTCGTGAATTTTGGCTTGACAATACCAAAGTTTCACCAAATGTTAGAGATGTCATGAAGAGGAGAACACAAGCAATACAATACCTTGATATCTCACAAGTTTGCTCTTGTAATTGAATCAATTCAGTCTTGGAGTTTATGTTTTCTTCCAAAATTCTTTCATGACTTTATTACGTACATTCTAGTTACATTCGAAAGTGACTGTTAATGAATACACATGGTTCTCATGAAATGTATTGCATTTTACATTGTTTACATAGTAGCAGAAATCTTGCGTTGATGTGCTATTAGGTACTTTTTAGATGTACATCCATTAACAGTTACATGTCCATGCATTTTGCATTTACATGTACTTGAATATCAAAATTACATCATTCTACATTTTAGTGTACTTTTCGGGTAATGAAGCCAAACAAATGGAGACATATGTACATTAGTTGTACTAATATTGTAACATTAATGTGATGTACTAATATTGGAACATTAATTAGATGTACATTGGATGTACATTGGATGTACATTGGATGTTCGATGGAAGGCTATTGGTGTACATTAGATGTCTTCTTGTACATTAGATGTACATTAGATGTACATTAGATGTAAAGATATGCATCGATGAACTGTTGGATGGACATTTTATGTACATAGAACATACATTAATTGTACAATAGTATAGTTCAATACTCTTTTGGCATCGGTTGCCGACATCATTTTGCTAACATGGTCTTTAATGCTTTTGTTATTGCGGTCACCGAGCTTTATCAGCGGTTTGTATATCGAGAATCGATACCAAAATTAGCCCGGACGGTTCGAGTATCTCAAACCTGATTGCATAAGGAAATTGAAGGAGAGAAACACATGTTGTTGTGTCAAAAATGAGCAAGCAGATCATGTCTGAGAAAAGGCCTTCAATGATATGAGGAGATCCCTACATGTTAATTGCACTTGCGGTATGTAGTGTATGCGTGCATCCCAAACAAAACAATGGAGTATGTCAAGCAAACAAGAAAACTTTTGATAATGTTAGTATCTTGTGGAGGTCAGCGGTTGCGAGAAATATGTGACGGATGAATGGCATAAACTAAAATGCATCAAAGGCGAATGTGATGAATGTGGAGTGAAGAAATTAGACATCTGTCCAAACGAGGAAGATGGAATTGAGAATGTGGGTGGCAAGTATATGCATATGTCAATGAGCCATCCAAAAAGGTACATCCGAGAAGGCTTAGATTAGTTGATCAGAATGACAAAGCATCTGTTTTGTTAAAGAACATGGAATGAGCTCCATGACAAGCAATCTGTCACTAGCTAATATCGGTGTCCAAGAGAAAGGACATATGTAGCTTCCCTGGGATTCAAAGTGGATTTGTATCTTTCGGTCGTCGATCGAGGCTGTATGTCCATAGTACTCGGGTACTCTTTTCCATACCACGACTAATGGTTTCACAAACAACCCCTTTTGAGGTTGATGTAGGGTGTTTGTGTGGCGGAGTCCAACATCTTGCTCCGGTCGTAAACAAACTTGACTTTATGGAAAAAGCATCACAAATATGTTCCACAATTGGTTGAAGATTTTTAGAAGTGAGTGAAGACCGGATGGCAACATCAAACCCTTCTCTTACAAATGCTAACAAATTGATGCTAACCACGGCCCGCATAAAAAAACACATTTCCTATATTAAATTGAAGCTCATCTTTACGGATCATTTGGTATCTTGAGTTAATATTTTCATTCTTGTGCACACTCTTGCCCAACCACGTAATTTAAGTCAAAGATAACGCTTTCTCCCTGAATTAGATGATTCACTGTCGCAAAAGAAAACACTTGAGATTCACAATTTATAATTACATTTCGGACACACAATTGAGAAAACACATTGATAATTACACGATTGTTATTTGCAGGTGTAAGTGAGACAAATAAATTAATTTTTTCATTACTTATTGAGTACAAAGAAGCTCGGAGCATGGCTCATACAAAAGCTGTAATTTACAAACAAGTCAAAGGGACTATCTACCCTCGTGGTAGGAACAACTGCTTGTATATTCATCTCGCCTTCTACAATTAATGCCTCCATTAGATGATCCCTCCGTGACTTGGCATAGGCATCGATTGAACCAAGCTGGGTGTCATCGCATGGTGCACAAGTATTAGAGGACTATACCAACAAATAACTAATAGGAAAATAACATGTTCTACTTACAAAAATGGAGCTTGGGCATTGCATCAACCCACGGCATCTATGAATTTGTGCATGTAAGCCACAATGTACATGCAAGGGTTCTTTGGTACTAGTTTACGGCATTTTAGGGACGAGAACACGGGGAGCATCAAAGTTCTTCCTACTATGGTTTAAAATTTGTTGGATCCGAGCATCATGTTATTGATCACAAGCTTATGAAACACGCAAAATTGCAATGTGAGAATAAATCAAGCATAAGAAATTGCAATATGAGAATAATCAAATCATAAAACAAAAGCGAAACTCATACTTATACGGACCACTTTAGCATGGGTACATAGCCTTTGACAGAGAGAGGATCTCAGTATACTTGGGCTAACTATAGATGGAAAAGAGCTTTTCATTGGACAAAGCAAGCACAAGTATTGCCAATGCCACATTTGGGCCTTGAGAATTGGAACAAATATGTATTGGCATCTTGCAATCAAAATGCCATCCAGCCCTTCCTTTATGTTAGTGTTACGTGCATCGCCCCCCTGTTCTTGAGGGAATTCACAAAATTACGGAAGGTGTCCGGTCGAGCAAGTAAAAACTTGTGTTTCCAATCGGATGGAAGAGCTGCTACAAAGGTACACGCACACAAATCCAGTTACATATTAATACATAAGATGAGTGACTTAGGGAATGAAATAACATAAATATGTTGAAATGCTAGCCTACCTCCCATAGACATCTACCATCTTAGAGGTCAAGTCCGACTTCAGCCAGAACTTCGTCAACATCACTTTGAAAGATAGAGGGTGCGGGCTTAGGAGGACAGTCCCTATAAGGAGTGAATGGAACCAACCTTTTCGATCGGTTCACTAAAAAGCGTACAAAAGGAAACAAAAGCATTAGCAAAAGAATATATCTATTGTAATCAATTGTATATTACTCACCTTGTAAATTCATCACTGTTCAAAGCATCTTTCGAGGACTTTGCACCTTATTTGTTATCACATCAATATTTGCTTGTAGATCCTCTTCCTCTTAGGTTCCGACTTCGGAAGGATCGGGATCAGCTTCCTTCACGACTTTGTGATCGTGTCCTATGTACAAAAAAATGTGGTTAATTACCATAAATCTGAGATGTTTAACAAAATTAGTTCATCTTGGACATACCTCTTTCTAGGTGGTGGTGGCACTTTTTTGGAGATTTTCTTTCAGGAGGATGTTTTTTTTTGTTCTTTGGAGATTTTGCTCGCTTTTTTTTCCTTTTGGAGTGCCATCACCAGCATTCTTTTGCCTCCTCTTTGGAGTGGACTCAACTACCAACTCGGCTTCCTCTTCCCCGGTATCTCCGGGTTAAAATCTGGATCTGTGTCCTTTGTAGCTTCTTTCATAGAATGGTCGAGGCTGGGACTCGCAGATGATCTTTGAGACAAGTTTGAATCTTTCTTAGCTTCTCCAATTACTAATTTAGCACTTGGTGATGAAAGATTTTTACATTGCGGCCAGTCATTGAAGGCTCGCACTGCACCGCTTTAGCTTTCTCAAGTGCCATCCTCTCAATTTCCTCAACTTCACTTTGCCATGTTCGAGCCTGCAATTTGCATTGTTCTATTCTCGGCGAAAATGTCATTGGTGATCCGGAGCTGGAAGGTAGAGGGTCTCTGATTGATGCGCTTATTATGCTCGATAAAATCGTAAAGAGAGTCGATGCGGATGGCTCAAGAACATCAACCATTAAAAGCCGCATACGGGATAGGAACGACCTCATCGCAAAACAAACAAATGATCTAAATTTCAATAGACATAAAAGAACATGAAAAAGAACTAATGAGAAATATATGGTACATCACGCCAAGCATGTACATTTCATGTACATAGAATGTACCAAATGTAAGTAACTACATTTAACTATAGCCAAATGTGCATGTACATGTTCCTCAATGTACATAAAGGTACATCAATGTACCCGGATGTACAATGATGTACCCAGATGTACCGGTGTATCCGGTTAGGGAATGTAGATCTATGCCAAAAAAAGCACATATATGTAAAAATGCACATACTTATGAATCCATCTACGGATGCACTCTAAAGATAAATGCATGTACATCTATTTGCGAGATGTAGACTCCATTAGAGACATGTACAACTCGATACAAGCTGCAGTCCAAGCTCAAAAATAAAAGCATCAATAAACAAGCAAATATATGCCTATGTACCTCTACGCTACGGATGTACACTAAAAGTTATACATGTACAAGGAATAGCAATGCTTTGAAAGCCATACATGTAGAACTATGCGGATTACAATAACAAATATGAATGAAGAGAAATATAAGTTTAAATTAGTTGAGAGCAATGCATACCTTTCACGGCAGGGGAAACCAAGCTGAATTCGAATGCCCTCATCCCGGATGCAACCTTTTATGCAATTACGTCTTTCATGGACGAGATAACACAAGCGAAGAAGAGGCAATAAGCATCTCTGCATGGAGCTAGCGACAACAAACCCGTTTTGC
Organism: Isoetes taiwanensis; assembly: GCA_021234155.1. Classification (NCBI taxonomy): domain Eukaryota; kingdom Viridiplantae; phylum Streptophyta; class Lycopodiopsida; order Isoetales; family Isoetaceae; genus Isoetes; species Isoetes taiwanensis. The sequence continues at coordinate 12,785,534 of JAJEKV010000001.1, read as the reverse complement.
CAAAGCCTTGGCCACAACAGTACATGAACCGAATGTGATGAAGCGCTCTATAGAAGTAGCTCCTCTGAGGGGTAGGGCCTGGTGCGAGAACAATAGGTCTGCTCTCCCCATGAAATCCAAAAAATGTGAATGCCTTTCTGAACCAATTCAATGCAATTAAGTTTTTCCTTTGCTTGTTCAATTGAGATTTCATGCCTTTCAATGTCTTTAGTTGCTTCACGCAAACCAATTTCTAGCTTAGAAGAGTGTTGTTCTTTATCATGTCTACTCATAACCAAGTCTTCCAACTTGTACTTCAACACTCAGAACATAACGGCATTTCAAAGCGGGATCACGGGACAATTTGTCAAATTCTGTTTTGTCTCATCTATTTTTCGGCGGTCTGCTGCGGATCTTGGATAGCATATCCTTTCTACCCTCAATCCGGTGATGACCTTCAATGCATCCCTCCTTTTTTTCTTCGGTGCTTCTACTTCATTCAATAGGTTAGTTTTCTCCTCCAACCCATGCTTAAGTAAGCGCTTTATTGTGTCAACATCGATCTAGAATAACCTGGGCTCTAATATTCTCACCGCAATACGATGTCTGTTTGATAGTTGAGGATTTACTGTTGTAGGGTCCTCGTAACGTCGAACCGAGGGTTTTGGCAAGATCTTTGGCGGTCCTAGCCACGTCCATCCAATCAACAAGCCGTCCCTTCAAGTGAAGAGCAAATGCTCGCAAAATAGGCTGAAATATAATGGTTTGTAACCTTTGTTTCTTGCCATAAACCAATTCATAATAAAAAAAAAAAATCATCTTTCCATGCGTTACGGATTCTCCTTCCTTGAATCCCTAAATGCTTTTTGGAGCTTCACCCCATACCTCGTTCATAACCATCTCTAGGTTGGGTATGTGGGCCTCTGCATGTTTCTCCGCGGAGGTCTTTGGCTTGGATCACCTCGGAACCCAAACGTAAACTCCTTGGAGGTAAAATTCCCGCTTAGGAAGCACGGCATCTTGCTTGGGTCGTGGTGATGAGCAAGCACTCATCCGGGGGCGTTTTTGGGGCCATAGCTAGATGAAGAATTCGTGATCGAATCCAATCAGAGAGAAGGCGGCGGGATAGTGAGCGAGAGGCAAACCAAGAAAGAATTTGGGAAAGAATTTCAAAATCCGATAATTGCGGGTTGAGTAGTGGATAGCCATTAATCATGGCGGTTACTATTTGGTCATGATGTGATTATTCCAAAATGTGCATTCGGTACATATGTATATGTACAAAAAGGGCTACATTTATAGACACCCTTTCATGCTTTTACCCATCAACCTGGACTTTCAGATTATCAAAAGACCATATGCATGTTGTGCAAAATCCAGCCTTTATATTGGTTGGAGTGCAGGCAGAATTTATTGCATCAGAAATTAGAAACTTAGCAATATCTTCTTTTGATGGTTTGACACCATACTTATCATGCACAAACTTTGCCCCTAGCCATCTAAAATTAGTCTTTAAAGGCACAAAAACACATGTATAGAGGCTGGAGATGATGACTTATACGTGCTGGCAGATTTACAATGTGGAGCCCCATCTCCTTTGCTTTGATGATGGTCTCAAGAGTCACATGACTCCCATGGCCATCACAACACACAACTATCATTAACATTATTAACATAAACTATTGCATTTAACACATTTAAATTAAAATCCCCCTTAAACCCCCTTTGGTTTGGGTGCATATTCACACGGGGGGTTACTCCGGGCAACGAGAGCTGTCGGATGGGCATATTTGCCCGTTATTCCAAGATCTGGACCATACATAGCGATCCTCGTTTGTGGGGTATGCATATACAAGTTTTTGTATATTGTATACTAAAGTTTGCAAAATACTATAAGATTTGAGAGAATGTACTTAATGATGTTAATTTTGTACATGTATTGTAAATATATTTTTGGGGCTCTCGCTGCCCTACGTAACCCCTCGTGTGAATATGCACCCAAACCAAAGGGGGTTTAAGGGGGATTTTAATTTAAATGTGTTAAATGCAATAGTTTATGTTAATAATGTTAATGGTAGTTGTGTGTTGATTATTATATTAAAAAAAAAAAAAATTTGGGCCCTTCGGGCCCTAACTAAAGCAAACGTAGGTAAACTTTATGGGTCTAAACATTAATTACTAAAAAGCACAATAACATCAAGACAAACAAATTATTTCCGTTGCATACCAAGAGCCGCCCAAATATACGCAAACACACTGTTATGAAATAGGCAAAAACAATAATATCATAAGGTTTACTGAAAGGGGCCATGGCACCCAATATAAAGCCAGTACCACTAGTTCAAGAGAATCAACTGTGAAAATAGTTTAAAATACCCCTTAATATTGTAAACTGCACATTCATATGCTAGTGCATATGATAACATGTGCTGGTATCAATGCAAGCGCATAATCTGTAACATCTGGTGCAAGATCTCCAACAAATATGGAATGATCTGGACCGGAATCACCATGGCTGTCCCAGATGCCAAAAGATGCTCAGTTCAACCAGTAAAGTTGTTCACAATTTGGCATTGGCATTCCATTATAAGTCTGAAGCACTTCCTTAATAGTCCTTTCAAGTCTGAACTTAGGGCTACTGGTAGGCTCCTGTTCAATCTTCTTCAAGACATCCATGCCTTCCACAACTTTTCCAAAAACAACATGCTTCCTGCATATTAACCATTGCACATCCTCTACTGAAGTTAAAGCAAATTAATGCCAGTGTTTTAAATGCCAAAGGGATCCAATAATGTGAGCTTTTAAGCAGAAAAGTATATTAAAATAATTCAGCTAAGGACAGAACATTCCAAACATCAAAATACTGTCATTAAAATAGGGTGTGGTAAAAAGAAACCAACAGCTTCTTCTATATGAGGTGCCAGTATTGGTAACACCTTATATAACAGAATCAAGTGGTTGTACATGGATTCATCACTTAATAACAAGTACTCTAATAAATTCACTCAATAATAGGCCATAGCAAGGTCAACTATCACCAGTAAAAATAAATTACTACAGTTACCTTGCAACTATAAGGGGTTTGCTTGTTACATTCTGTAAAAATGACAACAGCAACACTAGGCAGTATCAGAAAATTAAACAGGTTTTACAACAGTTAGCATGGCCAGCATCTCAGCATGATAGCAGAGAGCTCATGATATTCTTACAATCCAGCATGGGCATCTTGCAGAGCTCCAAAATTACCATATATCTGAGCAATCTAGTTTCCTAAGAACCTATCTCGACCTAATCATTGTTGTAGACTTTGATCATTGCAATCTTCCACAACTAGCATCGAAATCAACATTAAAATACCTCATGTTTGTGATGTCTTAGGCAACCGTACCTCCAAGGATGCTTGGTTAAGGCCACCTGTAATAAGACTTTGAAGCCTTCTGCAGATACCCATTGCAAGAAGCAAAGAAGTTGTTGTGATGCCCAGCAAATGCTGCATTCATCACATTCTAGGTTATACTGAAAACTTCATCTGCCTCCTCTAAACTACCAGCTGTATATATATCAATAGTTGTATTTCCAATAATGATGCCTGATTGAAGCCCATTTACAATAATATGCTCATTGATATACCCGCCCTGATCCAAAGCACATGTGCTAGCCCTGATCCAACTACAACATCAAATTGGAGTCTCCTATCAAATAACCGATGAGCCTGCCTTTCTCTTTAGCATTAATCCTGTTACATGCTTTCAAGATGCACGAGAACATGAACATGTCTGGTTTTGTAGTTTCAAGCTGCATTTTCCCATATAATTGGAGCTTCAATAATTGCATTCCATGTATAATGGTTTTTCTCAGAAAGCTTGTCAAATGCTTGCACTGCTTCAATTAAGCTACCACAAGATGCAAACATATGAATGATGTAGTCACTGAGAATAGAGTCAATCCCACAATCTGATATCAATGATTGCAGTCGCCTAACTAGTTGCAGGTCATGTTCTTTAGAGCATTCATGCAGCAGACGACAAGCAAGCTCCTTGGACACAAGAAGCCCCTGCTGTTGACTCGCTTCTACACACCTAAGGGCTTGATCAAGCCTGATAACTCAGAAGATAGAAATATTATATACCATAAAAGCAGAGTGCCCAAGGGCAGGAAATGAACTGAAACCATGACCTTGCTTGATTTGGATCCCAAAGCAACAATGGCAAGAAATTATATCATGCTATGAATTCGTTTTAGGTAATTCATACCTGGAAGTGTCATCCGAGGGTTTTTCCACAGCTCCTTTTAGCCTTTTTGCCTGGTTGCAGCTGCAAAGAAACTAGGGATGAAGAAATGTACATGATTTATGGCTCTTGGACTACCCCATACTGAAGCCAGAGATTGGAGATGCAATCGCTTATTAGAACACCTAAATCAATTCAAGATTTCCCATATCAGACCCATCGATGCACTGTCAGACCCATCAGACCAATTAACCCTGTATCAGACCCATCGATGCACTGCCATACCTGCGGCCAGATATGCCACATGCAAAATCCGGAACCCTAATATTAACCACAAACCTATTCACAAACCTAATGTTTGAAACCTAAACTAAAAAAAACATGCAAACAATAAAAGCCCCACAACCACACGATTTTCCCTCTTCTTTAAAATCAATGGCTAACAAATGGGTGCACTCTAGAAATACCGTTTAGTACGTCCACGTGAATACGCCCATGAAATCATATGAAAACCATGCCAAAAAACGTATAAAATCACAAAAAACCCCCTGTTATAATGCTAGATATTCTTTGTTTACATCTCCTGGACCATGTCTTGTAAAAGATCCAGCCATGATTCAAATAAAAGATCAGTGATCCAAGCTTTCTTTTGAAAGCTAAGAATAGCACCAGCCTCGCAGCCATTAAACAAATTTGTATCCCTTATTCTTTTCCCTTTAAAAAATACAAGTTAGGAATTTTTATACCACTAGCATTAATACAAACGAGAACAATAAAACATTCCCTATTTAGTGGAACTATTTGAGTAACTTCCTTCTTACCTTTCCTTGCCAAAACCCTCATATCATGTCTATCACCAGCTTGCACTCCTGTTTCATCACAATTCCAGATCCTAGAAGTATCTAACTGCAAATCTTTATACACTTTCATTAGAGTGCTATAGAAATTTCGCAAATTGTGTGGTCATTGCCTTCATTCTATTGACCTCCACACATTGTATGGGTGTCTCTTCTTGAATCCCCTCCACCATTTAGGTCCAGACAACCCATGCTTAAAGCATGTTTGCCTATATATTGATTGTCATCTGGCCAATCCTCTCCCTCATTACATCAAGTGTGACTGACCTTCCTTCCTCACACAACTAAAATGCCCAATTGAGAAACATTTCCTCCTCCTGCATGGTTAATCCCTTTAGAATAGCACGAAATTTGTTGAGAGATAAACCAGAGAGATGGTTTCAAAGGGTGGTCTATGGTATGCCATAGTGATTAGAAGCTTTTCTTATGGATAATAATCCATCATCAACACCATCAATTGCCTTATCCAAGTCCTCCTTGGACCAGCCCCCCCTCTTGAAATATCTAACCTTCTTAGGGTCAGTTTTTCATGCAGATCTTCTTGATATTGGAGGATAATAGGCCTTGAAGATCTCTTCTTCTTGCTGGCAGGAGTAGGAGCAGGAATTACATCTTTTACTCCATGAGGGGCTGCTGAAGGAGCTTGTGGAGGCACAACATATGATCTCTTCCTGAGATTCATATCGAAAAATAAAAGCAAAAGAAAATAGAAGCTGTAGCAAACAAGAGACAAGCAAACGAAAAGCATGAATTCTGAAAGGGAAGGAAGCAGAATTTATCGTAGAATTATTGCTTAAATGGTAATTGAATCAAAGTCTAGAAGTAAACCATGTCATCAATCCAAGAAAACGTGGCATTTCAACCATCAGATGCATAAAAGCTCTATCTAAGCACTAAAATTAGAAAAATGATAGAAAAAAGGGAAGGATAAGATGCGAACATGTCAGCAATCCGCTTGATAGAGCATCTAAAGGCTGGAATGCTTCTTTCGGCAACCTCCCTAAACCATGATCTTGGCCTGTATGCATAAAAATCAGACCTAAAAATACTGCTACTACTCTTATGATCCATGATTTTAGCGCCCAAATGAAGCTTCATGCATAACCATCGAGATTTCAGCCAGCACCATAGGGATAACCACTAACTGCCCTGCAAAAATGCCGTCTCGGTTCGGGAAATTCCCCGGAATAAAGACAAGCTACCGTACAAAATTAGAAAAAGTATTGTTAGCAAAAAGTTAAGCGGATTCACTCCTGACAAAAAAAACAACTTTTTAAGGAAAAGGGACGTGGGACATTTTAAGAGGCGGAAATTTTACACCTTATTTTTTTTATCGGAATTCTCTCGAGATGCCAATTTTGATTTTTAGGTTTTGCCTAGGGTTTTTTTAGGATTCATTTTTGTCGACTTATGGAGGACGGCGCTAATAGGGCGGCCGCTGCTGCTCCTCCGTCCGAGATGAGCTCAGTTGCTCTGCATTTTTCTTTGCTTTCCAATTCTTCTATCATGGCGGACGACTTGCAATTGCAGCAGGAGAAGGGAGGAGGAAGAATTGATTTAAGAATAGCTGCTGGTGGAGCCAATGGCATGTTCAAAATCTAGAAAGCACCACTACAACATTTAGTGAGAGCAGCATTGTCTAGCTATCTAGCACAAGTTTTACATGCTGGGTGGATGCTGCTGCTATTAAATGATGTTCTGATGCATTTTAGCAACAAAACATGCAATGCATTCTTTCATTTTGTTATTGCTTCCTATGACCAGCAGGTAATCTTTGAAGGTCGGAATGTGTATGCATTGTGGTCTACCATTGCCATCGATTTCTAGAATTTATGTTGCTGCTAAAGGAGAGGCAAGGTCTATTTTTTACCCTCTTAGGCCCTGTTTTTTCCTTATAGATTTGATGCAATGGCTTCCGGCATTATAGATAGCTAGCTAATAAAGGCGCCTCTGATTTTGTTGTGTCTTATATTGATGTACCTTATTTGTTACTGCAGTGAGAGGAACAGATTGATTTTGCAAAGGAAATCTCAAGTTTTAATATGAAGTGAGAAACTCATCATGTTCTTCTAGGAATACCCTGTTTTGGACCAGAAATGCTTATTGGTTTTTCTTTTATTGTTTGTTTCTATATTCTGCTACATTTTATTTCAAAGTGTACCCATGTTTATTACAGTGAATGAGCAGCGATTTTGCAAAAAAAATCTCAAGTCGTAATAGAAGGAGGTGAGCAACTCGTATTTTCCTAGTTCATGCCATTGCTTAATGCCTTGTTCTGGTCTGGACTCTCTTTGAAAGTTGGACCAGAAATGTTATTGGCATTTCTTCCATTGTTTTTTTCTCTATTATGCCACATTTTATATTAGTATATACATGTGCAGGTGACATAGCGGCGATTTTGCAAGGGAATTCTCAAGAATTTTTTTGTTGAAGGACGACAGTCTATTATTCATGAAAAAATCAAGAAACATACAAGAGGTCTGTGAAATGGGACTCAAAACCTAGAGGACTACGAAGTCCCCTAAGCAAAACCACCCATACACAGTACATAATCAAATATCTTGTACCATCTTGAGGCGTTTAATAGCCTCATCACAATCAGCATGTTCTACCACATCAATACAATCATTACTAGACATCGTATTATCTGAACTCTGGAGATTATGACGCACAGGGGCCTCACGGCATACCTTCTTTGACCTCTTCCTTGCACGAGACCCCATCCTGGCAACCTTTTTCCAATAGGACAATCATCCATAACTAACTTAGACGTATCAGGAGAAGAAGAAGTGTCACCTTGAGGAATAAAGGGAACAATAGGTGCATGTGAAGGTACAAATGCAGGAACAATAGGCGTATACTTAGGTGCTAGAGACAACGTCGTTGGTGCGAAGTAAAAGGAACAATAGATGCAGAGGATAGATGCAGAGGAATTCTCAAGAATTAATAAGAAAAGGTGAGCAACTCGTGTTATTTCAGTCTTGCCATTTACTTTACAATATAAATGCCCTGTTCTAGACCTTTTTTAAAAGCTTCGAGAAGGGGTACACTAAGATTTATGTGCTTCTGAGATATGGTCATACAGTATAAGGTTTGGGTTGGATATGAAATTTATGATTCTTAAGAATGAAAATCATTACACCTAATCTATACATGTAAACTCTAAAATGATGGTTGTACCCATCATAAAGCGATGGGCATTAATTTATTTGCTCTACTATCTCTTGATTGAGCTCATCAGTTTTATCTTTGGGAAATGGTCATCTCTCATCCATTTATTTGTAAGTTTTTGAAATGTGTGCTTATAGTACAAGCCTTTAAACAAAGTTATGATTAGAATTCTTTGCATTTATTAGACCATGTTGAATCTTAAATGACTGTTGTACTAATGAAGTATTCATTTTATGTTGATATTTTATATTGATGTACCCTTTTTTACTGCAGACAGGAGCAAATCGAATTTGCAATTCAAAGTTTTAATAAGAGGTGAGTAACATTCTTTTAGATCAATTGTTTTACAATCTCAATGCTCTATTTTAAATTTGTGGTCATTTCTCGAAAAAATTTCTAGATTTAATTGTATGCATCTTGTTGCCTTATTGGAATCCATATTAAAAAAAATCGTTTGTATATCATATAGGCATATATACTTATTAATATATGCTATGTACTTTCTTTAGATAAATCCAATGGCGCCTTGAAAGAAGACATCACGTTTTGGAGCTCGAAAGGATAAGAACCAAACACCTATTCTAGAAATGGTTGTATTCCAACGCGAGGTTGAAGTCACGTAGGGCCCATTTGTAGCTGCTGGAATTAGTACATCAGATGAGATCAATGCTCATTATGCAGAATGAAATGCTGAACATGAAAGAATTTTACTAGCTAGAAAAACGTGGAGGGACTATTGGTTAGATGATCATGATTGGATGCAATTTGATCATGATAACGGCAAGGTATTTTGTTTATTTTGTAAAGAAAATAGAAAGTGTAGGAGTGCATCTGGAAAAGAGGAATCCACTAATTTAAGGAATTCAGCATTTAGAGAGCATGCTGAAAGGGATCAACACAAACATGCAGCTTGGTTAGTCCATGAAGGGAAGAATTCTTTGCATAAAATTGAGAAGAAAAGGGTGAAAATAGCAGACAAAGAACTTCTCACTTTGTTCAGATGTGCATATTTAATCGGTAAGGAGGACTTAGCCTACACAATGTTTGCTCCATTGGTGCATCTTCTTAGGGTTTCTAAGGTTGATGTCCCACTATTATACAATGATGACAAAGCCTGTAGTGATTTTATGAAGTGCATCTCTGAAACATTGGAGCAGAAGTTATTTGAGAAGATTAGGCAAACCCCTTGGTTTGGTGTAATGGTTGACGAGTCAACTGATGTAAGTGTTACACAACAGCTAATTCTTTATGTTGCATATTTAGAAGACTTCCAGCCCAAGAAATCGTTCTTAGGCATATTGAGCTTGACAACAGCAGATGCTAAAACAATAACAAGTGCCATAGTTGATAGACTTAAGGAAGATGGCAAGTTAGATTTGCACAAAATGCTAGCTTCGGATCAGACGGCGCTGCTGTAATGATTGGTTGTAGGACCGGAGTATCAACTAGATTGAAGGAGCAACAACCTTTCATGACTTCTATCTATTGTGTTGCACATAGAACCAATCTATGTGTCTCATCAATTGGCAAGCACTCAAGTTGTAAACTCACATGCGAAAAGATTGACAGGCTGATTAATGGGGCAGCAAATTATTTTTCACCTAGCACCCAAAGGGGTCAGCTTTTAGCAGAACTTGAGGAAGAGCTTGCGTATTCAAAACTTAGGCTTGAAGGTATTTCACAAACAAGGTGGTTGAGTAGGCATCATGCAGTTGAAAAATTATGCAAAGTCTTTGAGCCTGTGATGCTTGTATTCAAACAGAATTCTGCAAGCATTTATGATGAACTAAGGGAATTTAAGGTCCTATACATATTGCATTTCTTGGTGGATATCTTAAAGTATTTGACAGATCTGAGTTTTGTAAGAATTTAAAGATCAACACTCAATGAGGTCAAGTTAATACAACAAATTTTCTTCAAGACATACAAGTGTCGAATGGATAACTACACTAACAATGTAGTCTCAATCATATTCTCAATACAAGTGTCGAATGGATAACTACACTAACAAATAATGAACTAAGAATGTTCACTCATAATCTCCATTGAATAAAACTTCTCAACGTGACTAACTCCTTTCACATTTAACTATGGTCACAATGCAACCATTAAGAATATAAAATATACAGACCTTATTGTCTCGATCTCAAACAAACTCCGTTCACCTCTATGTTTCTATTCATCTTTGTTTTCCATTTTGTAGCCTCCCAGTCCGGCCGATCGGCCTAATCGTCAGCTGTATTGCCTCATCCGGATCGAAGCATGGCTGCTCCACATTGGACCGAGTTCAAAACGTCAGTTCCCTCCGAAATGCTTGGTCCACTTTCCTAAACAATGCAATTTCCCTTTTATCTCATAACCATAGGATTTTTGCACTTCAACGTTACAACCTTACACTTCCTTGCCTCTCGCCTCCCCAGCGCCCTACTCCCTCACCCAGCGCCCTGCCCAGCGCCCTACTCCCTCTCTCTAGCGCCCTCACACCCCTTGCATAGACCCCCTTGATTTGCCCCTTTCTGGCTTTCTCTCTCTAGGGTTTACAATCTCTCTCTAGACCCAAAACCCCCAAACCCAAAAGGTGCTCTGCCCGCCTTTTTGAGTCCCCAAATTGGATTCTAAGCACCCTTTAGGCAGCCAGAGACCCCCTTAAACTTTGGCACCCCCAAAACCCCAAACCCCCAAAAGGTGCTCTGCCCACCTTTCTAAGTCCCCAAATTGGATTCTAAGCACCCTTTAGCCAGCCAGAGACCCCTCAAACTTTGGAACCCCAAAACTTCCACACCCCCAAAAGGTGCTCTGCCTGCGTTTTTGAGTCCCCAAATTGGATTCTAAGCACCCTTTCCGCAGCCAGAGACCCCTCAAACTTTGAAAGTCGTGGCCACAGAAGATGGGCCAGCCTAGGAAACCCAAGGCGAGGGGCCGCCGCACAAACGGTCCCGATCAGCCATCATGGACAGGGGAGAGTCATCCTCCATGAAGAAGGAGGCTCGGGCTAAGGCTAAGGCCCCCTCAGCGAGGCCAGCTCGGCCGGAAGGGATTGATTGCTCGGACCACATAGGAACTCCTGCCTCGGCAGAGAATTGGAGCCATGTCAAAGCGGGAGTGGAGGCTAACAATGCTCGTATTGAGGCTACTTGATTCACTTTGGTGGCATGGCGGTGGAGATGGAGTCCTCGGCATCCCATGTGCTCAAAAGGCAAATGGTGATCGAGAAGAACCGCATCACAGGTCTGGAGATCCGCACTCGGCATGTGGAAGATGGCCTTGGCCTGGCACACTTCGAGCGGCAACAAGGCGAGCGGGAGGTCGCTAACATGCGGCCCGCCCTAGACTTCTGTGTTCATCACTCACGGACACCATGACCAGAGAGGGAGCGCGCAATGTAGGAGGCGATGGTCCGCGGTGTCTCGGCTTGGTCGGAGGTGGAGGCTGACCACCACCATGGCACGGAAGCACAAAGCCGCTCTTCTGAACGGCCCGGAACCGGACCGGGATCTTCAGAGAGTAAGATCGAGCAAGGCCCGGCCCTCGGCGACTCGTGTCTTTGGGGCTCGAGCACGCTCGCTACTCGAGCACGGAGCTCCGGGGTTGCGGGCAACCATCCATAGACGAGCGTGGTCTCTACCGAGGTTCATAGTCATTTTGAAGCGGTCTGCGAGGCGGAGATGGCGAGCAACGGCCGAGCCCCCGCAAGAGTTGTGCTCCCGGGCTTCCACAGGCCGAGAAGCGGCTCGAGGCGCTACCCGCCACAGCCTCCGCAGCCCGTGCCCCCAGGCCCCGCCTTTGCTGCCCCGCCTCCAGACCACTCCCGCCATCCCGGCCACCACCACCACCCCGGCCACGGGACCCGCCCCTCGCCCACCTTTGACCCAGGCAGTAGAACTCGGGAGCCTTGGCGGAGAGGCCACAATGTCGGTAGTTCGAGGCATGCGAGCAACGGGGGAGAGTCTCGCCCACAACATCGAAACACATTCTCGATCGGGATGACATTCGGGGCAGTTCACATTTCTCGAGCAGCCCGTCATGGGGCTTAAGCGCCCGTCGTGGCCCAGCATTGTCATATTCGCGGTCGCGGATGCACAGTCGCGTGATGCCATATTGCGCCAGGCTAGATCTTTGAAGGGACATCCCTCGTATGTGGGCCGGGACCTCACACCCGCTGGCCGGGAGGCACGCAGACGGGGAGCTTGTCGGGTGAGAGGCATTCGCCACCCGGGGGGTGGGGGATTGGTTCGGCGGGATGCACATTTTCCGACTGACCCCTACTGCTGCTGCGGAACCCGCAACCCCAACCCACGGTACCACGTGGCCCCTACCTTCTCCTACCACGGCCCCCCTTCTCCTGCTCCTACTCCTGCTCCCTCACGACCCATGCCCTCTCGGCCACATCTTTGCCTCCGGCTCCATCTACTTCTCACTCGACCTCGCTTCTTCTGTCCTCCCCGCTGACTTCAGTGCGCGATACCATCCCTCTTGACAAATAGGAATTGTGCCTTGGGTGGTCTCATGGAATTGTCGAGGCTTCCCTTGGCGAAGGGGACGGTCGAACTTCCGTGGCGGCCGATATGGATCTCATCTTTCTCATGGAGACATGGGAGCATCTTTGGGCCTGAGGCTACGATCTGTAGGGTTACCAACATTTCTCGGTCTTCAATACATGCGAGACGGAGGGGTCATCTTTGGAGTGGCTTGCTACTACTAGGACAACCTTGGCACATTCGGTTACCCTCCGTAGACAGACGGACACAACCGGTACTTGTGGGTTCGTGTGCATAATACCGGTGGCAACCCTCTTTTTACGGGCTTTGTTATTTCCCTCACACGAGAGAGCACCTTCTATCGCAGCCACCCCGATGCGGATAGGATGGACCCTTATGTCGATCTATATGATGACATACAGCAGCACCTGCAGTTGGGTAGGGTCGTCCTTCTTGAAGATTTCAATGCACGGACAGGAGTAGAGCAGCCCATGCGACTTGACCCCCTCGCTGACGATGTCCTGCAGCTACACCCCGCAGAAGCAACCTGGCCACGAGGATCGGATGACAACCAGGTCACTCGCTTTGGCAGACAGTTGCTCCTGCTATGTGGTATTTTTGACTTGATAATTTGCAACGGCCTGTCACAGTGCCCCGATTCTCGCAAGTGCACATGCAGACAGGACAATCAGGGGGGAGGGTCTAGTGTGGTGGACTATGTGCTCGTAGTTGCGCAAGATACGCATCTCATCAGTCGTTTCCGGGTGGGCACAGACAGTCGGGATGAGGAGGTTGACTCAGATCACCTCCCACTTTATTTGGACCTGGTTTAGCAAGCCGCCAGAACCCCCACTATGCCAGCCCCTCGTAGTCCTCGGTTGAGACTAGATTATGAGCAGCAGAGGACTCACGCCGAGATGCTCATGGGCGCCCTCCCGGTAATTCTGCGGACCTCCACACTAGAGCGCGAGACGGACCGGTGACTTCGCTATTAAGGGATCAAATGGGGCCGGGTGCTTTGGCAGACCCCCCCTCCCCAGCGTCGCCTTTCGTGGTCAGCAACATTCCCGCCAGAACAGATGGTTTGACGCGAGTGTAAAGAACGCAAGCGCAGCTCCATCACATTTTGGATCGGTGCCGCTTGTAAGGCCACCGCGCGAGCACTGCGCATCCATCGAAGAAGACAAAGCGGCGGTACCTTGCCGTGCATCGAGGGGAGATGTTCGGCCTGCCGGGGCGCTCATCCTCGAACCTTTTTGGCGAGAGTGCTTCAAGGCCAGCCCAGCCCGGGGACATCACACCCGGGCGGTGGGAGCGATTGCTTGCGGCGGCTCTATGACCCGCCGGAGGGGGCAGCGTGCGCCCATACCCCCACATGATGGCCCCCCATTGGTTCTCGTGGAGGAGGATGTTGAGGGGGGGCCGCAACGGTGGCTAATGGGAAGGCGGTGACCTCGATGGTATGCATGCCGAAGTTACTCAAATGGGCGTGGCGGCCCGCATGCCGGGTCCTCACTACCCCTGTTCAATAGAGCATTGCGGGAAGGTCTCCCCGACAATGGACCACAAGCATGGTTGTTCCCATTCACAAAGGCGGGCGACCCACCTTTGTCCCCGCCAATTACAGGACGATCATGGTCGGATTCAAGATTTGCCAAAGCTGTTCGGCATTCTCGGCAGCAGTTGACCCGGAAGGCGGCGCTAGATGTGCGAGCCCTCACACAAAGGCGGGCTTTAGACCCCACCACTCAACGATTGACCATATCTTTACATCTGCGGGCGATTGAAGGCAGCCGTAATCATCGGCCGAGGACTTGTATTCTTTGCTTTGTGGACTTCAGCGAAAAGCTTTTGATACGGTTCCCGGGGAAAAGCGTGGGCTAGAATCGTCGGTGGGGCTCCCTGACGCTGTCGCGCGAATGCCATATCTGAGTTGTATGAGAGTTGTTTTGGCAGGATGCGCCGAGGCCGGGCCAAGCATTCACCCGATAGTATCGAGGGTCCCAAGCAGGTTGCCCCCTCGCCAACACTTTTGGCCTCTACATTGATCGGTTAGAGCCCGGCTTCGAGCATGGGGGGATGGCATACGGCTTTTGCACCGGGTCATCGCCGGCTCATCTATGCGGACGATGTTGGTTGCTGGCCCACACCCCGAAGCTATCTGATCTCACCGGATGCCCTAGACACATTTTGTTTGGCTACGACATGCGTGAATCGGCCAAGACGAGGGTGGTTCTCATATCCTCTTCACGTCACCCCATGCCTCCCGCACTCACATATCGGGGGACGGCCTGTGGACGCCACGCCCACCTACAAGTACCTAGGGGTGGAGTTCCCCTCCTCGCTCGGGCGGGAGGCGTCTATCCACTTGCGGGTGACAGCAGGCCGGAAAGCGCTTTATGCCATGAACAACGATCACCGGCAGAGCTCTATGATTGGGGCCATCGGTCACATCCATTGCTCGCACCGGTCGAAGTCGCCCTTCCGGAATCGTCGAGGTTTGGGGCGATTCGTCTCTTTGGCGACTGGAATGATTTGGAGCAGAGTGCGAGATGGCATTTTTGGCACGGGCACTTGGGGTGAAACCTTGATCCCCTATCGGATTCCGGCTGCAGAAATGGATTCTTGCCGCCAACGGCAACCCTTGATAGACACATCGTCTATTTTTGAAAGTGGTTACTATGGGTGATGCTCGGCTCCGGCGCCCTAGCTTACACTTGTGGCAATGGGTCCTTGGCGGCATAGGGCTGTTGGAGGGGCAAGAGAGACCCGGTGGTTCGCCGGATGGAGCGTCGCGAGAAGCACAGTCGCGCGGTGGACCCCGTCGGTCGTTGTGGCGACTGCGGGAGTACCTAGGCGCTTGTTTCCTTGGCAAGCTCACGGGACCCCGACGCTCTAGAGCAGGTCAAAATGGCCCATTACAAGGAGCACATCAACCCGTTTTAGCCCGGGCCCCACGGCTCTACTGCGTTCCCCAAGCGCCCACGAAAAAGCAATGGACTCATTGCCTCCATTCGCATACGGTGCCCACCATCTTCGTCGAGGCGAGGCGGGGGTGGATTGGGGAGCCCCGCCGGGGCGAGGCTCTGTCGGTCTTTGTCAAAGCGGGTGCCATTGAGGATGAGTCTCACACTTTCGAGTTTGCCAGCGTCGGTCGGATCAGGGCCAGATATGCTCCCTTAGTACGGCCGGACTTGCCCTTACATTTGTTGATGAACACACCGTCAGTACGTCCCCTGGGGTCGTACATTCAGGAGGTACTGGACCAGCGAGGTCACCTTTGCCCTCGCTGGGCCGCCACGGTGATTAGGGCACTACGGTACGGTGCATGATCAGATATATTTGGGTGTTTTACGCATTTTATATGTTAGGGACGGTTTGTCGGTAGTGATTGTCGCCACGTTTTTCCCTCGAAAACCCTTCGCCGGGGGTTTTTAATCCGGCAAGAATCCGCTTGGTTGATTTTTTTGTATTGGGTCCCATAGACCGATTGGTCTCCGTGGACGATAAAAGTACCTTCCTTCCTTCCTTCCTTTTGATATCAATACCATGTAGACATACTTCACCATGAGCTTAGGTACACAACCATTGTCATTGGCATTCCAACTTCCAGTATTGTAATTCCATTAGCTACTGACTGCAATTTCTGTGGCTCTGCATAACCTTCCCCTTTAATCACATTACCAAAGCATCTTTGTAATGCTAACCTTCACTGCAAGTTGAACTTATCACATATCTCCTGTACAACTCAAAATTTGATATGAACCATAATATTTTACATCCCCTTTTCAGATCAAATTTTTGTAATATCTTTACAGTTTAGCATTCCTGCAAGAATCTGATGTCTCTTCCAGTTCAGAGCCTTTGTAAAAACATCTGCCAGCTTCACTTTTGATGTAAACTAACTGAATATTTCCTTTTTGGACCATGTCTCTAATATAGTGCATCTCCATTTCGATATGTTTAGTTCTCTCATGGAGAACAGGGTTCTTTGCCATGGCAATGCAACTCTGATTGTCACAATAGAGTTTAGTACTTTTATTTTGAGTAATTCCCAATTCATCCAGCAATCTCCTTGTCTAAACAATTTCTTTGGCTGCCAAAGTTGTTGCAGCATATTCAGATTCTGCACTAGATAAAGCAATTGACGTTTGTTTCTTGCACCTCCAACTTATGGGAGCTCCACCCAGCAACAAAACATATCCAGAAGTGGATTTTCGTTCGTCCATGTCTCCACACCAATCTGCATTAGAGTAGCATTTCAATTGCAAGTCATCTGTCTTATAAACTATTCCAAGGTTCTTTGTCCCCTTCAAGTACCTGAGAACTTTCTTTGCAGCCAGCCAATGTTCAAATCCAGGATTGTTATTGTATCTACTTAACATATTTACAACAAATGTGATATCTGGCCTGGTGTTGTTTGCCAAGAAGAGCAAACTTCCTATTAATTGTCTATGCGGAATTTTTCTCATTTCCTCTGTTTCTTTATCTGTTTGAGGGCACATCCTTTTTGAGATCTTACAGCCTGGGAGTATTGGAGCTTTGACTGGGTTACTATCCTGCATATTGAACTTTTCCAAAACAGTCTCTATATATTTGCTCTGACATAAAGATATGGTTTTTCTGGCTTTATCTCTTTTCACCTGCACCCCAAGGAATTGTGATAGTTCACCAAGGTCTGTCATTTTATATCTGCTTTTCATCATTTCTTTACATTCTTCCATAAATTTTGTACTGTTAGAAGCTAATATGCAGTCATCAACATAGATAGCCATAATGCAAAAATTCTCTTGCTTCCTCAATACATAAACATTTCCATCATTTATCAGCTTTGCAAATCCCTGCTCTTTCAGAAATTCGTTTATGCAAGCATACCACTCTCTAGGTGATTCATAAACAGCCTTTTTCAATTTCCACACCTTTCCAATTCCCATCTCAAAGCCCTGAGCTTGATTCATATAAACTTCTTCCTTTAGATCTGCATTCAAAAATGCAGTGCAAACGTCCATGTGTTGCAAATCCAAATTCAATGCATTTGCCATTGCAATTATTGTTCTGATGCTAACTAATTTGACCACTGGAGAGTAAGTTTCCTCAAAATCAATTCCTTTTCTTTGTGCATATCCTTGAGAAACTAATCGTGCCTTATACTTTGGAGTCCCATCAGAATTTACCTTAAGCTTATAAATCCATTTGTTTCCTTAGACTGTTTTCCTTTTGGCAAATCTGTCAGCTCATAAGTACAAGTTCTGTCAAAAGATTCCATTTCCTCCATCATTGCTTGTCTCCATTTGTGACTTTCAATGCTATTAATTGCCTCCTCATAATCTTTTGGTACCCCAGCTTGCATTATCATTAATGCTTCATCAATACTTAACTCATGTTGTTCTAGTCTAGCACTTTTACCATCTGCTTTCCTGCCATATTCTGCTGTATCCAGATTTAATTCTTCTTTAAGCCTTTCCCATTCCGGTTTCCTTCTTTTCTGTTTAGCATTCTCTGTTATTCCTTTATTTTCAGCATTCTCTCTTGAAGATTCAAATGTATTTATGTCAGTCACATTCTCATTTGTATTTGTTTCTTCTTCTTCTTCTGGTTCTGTATCCGAATCAGTGCTTTCACTAGCAACCTTAGTTGCATCAACCTGCTCATGCACTGTGGCATTTGTATCAGCATTTAGTTTAGCTTCCTCCTCTCTTGTCTCAGGTTTATACAAAACATTTTCAACAAAGATAACATCCCTACTAACCATAATGGTTTTTCTCAAAGGATTGTACATTCTGTACCCTTTAGAATTGTCATCATATCCTACAAGATACGTGACCACTGACCTGTCGTCCAATTTTCTTCTCATTTCTTGAGGCACATGTGTGTACCCTAAGCATCCAAATACTTTAAACTTGTCATAATTAGGTAGTTTACCTGACCACATTTGTTCAGGACATTTCCTTTCAATACTTACTGATGGCAAGGTATTCTGGATCATTACTGCTGTCTTAACTACTTCTTCCCAGAGGAAATTTGGCAAACCAGCTTGCTTGATCATGGATCTTGTGGCATTCAATATTGATTTATTTTTCCTCTCAGCTACACCATTCTGCTGAGGGGTATAACTACAAGTATATTGTCTTTTTATACCTTTATCTCTACAATATTTCTTAAACTTGAATGAAAGGTACTCACCTCCCCTATCCGACCTCACACATTTGATCTTCTTCCCTGTCTCAAGCTCCACCTCAGCTGCATATTCCTTGAATGCCTCAAAGGCTAGATCCTTTGTTCTTAAACAATAGATCTTGGTCTTCCTGCTGTAGTCATCCATGAAGGTTATGAAATATCTTTTACCTGTTAATACTGTCACATTCAGAGGACCACATAAGTCAGTATGGATCAAGCCTAGGATTTCATTTGACCTTCCCTTAGCCTTAGAGAATGGTAATCTGGAATGCTTGCCTAACATGCAACCCCTGCATATGTAATTTTCCATCCTGTTGTCTTCAGATTTGATCCAACCATTTTTTATCATTGCTTCTATATTCTTAATGTTAGTATGACCAAGTCTTTGGTGCCATGTTGCTATGTTTGGGATTGTGGACAGGTTTGCACTTCCAACACATTTTGCATTTATACCAAATAAATTTCCAACCCTCCTGCCCAAAAACTTTAGTTGATTTCCTTCAAAGATCTTGCATTGCATTTGTTCAAATACAACTTTAAAACCCATGTCTACAAGCTGAGATATGGATATTAAATTTCTGACCAAACTTGGTACACATAGAACATTTTTCAAATTCACAACTTCTCCTTCTAAAGTGAACAATTCAAGTATCCCTGTTTCCTCCACCTTTTGCAAATTGCCATTACCAACTTGGATGTATCCTCCATAGTTTTCTTTTCTTTCCTTCAAGATTTTGGAGTTGCAAGCAATTGTTTTTTCGGCTCCACTATCTAGTATCAGAAAGTCATCATTGTCAATATTGTCATGGCAAGAAAAAATTCCATTTTGACATACCTCTTCAATTTCTGTTTTTGTATCTTCTTCAAGCAGAATTTCTTTTGCTATATTGGCTTCATGGTATGCATTTCTTCCTCTGCCCCTTCCTCTTCCTCTCATGCCTGCATTTCCCCTTCCTCCTTTTCCCCTTCCTCTCGAATTTACTTTTGGGCTGGAGCAGTTTGAGGCATAATGGCTCTACCTCCACAATTATAACAATTTATCTCCTTCACTAGATTAGGACAATTAATCTTCAAATGACCAAACTGATCACAATTGTAACATGGACCTAATTTTCTGTCTTCTCTCTTTCCTTTATTCTTTGTGAACAGAATTTGTGATGTTTCTTCCTCTTCCAGAACTCTGTTTTGTTCAATTTCTGTTTTGAGCATTCTTTCTGCTTCCATTCTAGTTTTTGCTATTGTCCTAATGAAGATTGACACATTTCCCAAACCTGCAACTGCTCTAGAGATTGCCAAGACTTGTTGCTGCTGTGTATAGTATACTCCTGCCCCTTCTAAGTCTGCAATAATGTTGTCAAAGTTCTAGAAAAAATCATTCACATTATCCTCTCATTAAACTTCAGTCTTCTCAGCTCATTCTCTAACACATAAATTTGTGACGAGGTTTTTTCCTCATATGTTAGCAACATATACTTCCACATTTGTTTAGGGTTCATACCTCTAAGTTTCAATACTATGCTTGAGCTCACCTTGCTCATTATGATTCCTTGTGTCTCTCTTACTTTAGAGCTATCTTCAAACATTTTTCTTCTTGTCACATGACTTACTTCTCGAGCTTGTTCTTCCTCAATCTGTTCTTCATTTGATGAAGAACTTCCTTCTGCTACAACAGCATTTTTCCCAAGCACACTGCTTCTGCCTCCTGAACTTCTCAAGTCCTCATTGTCTTCTATGAGATCCCATAGATCTTCTACCTGCAATACATGTTTCACCTTCTCTTTCCAAACCTGGAAACCTGAATCTCCCTTGAACACTTCAATTGCATTGAGCAATCCTGCACCAAATCTGCTTGCCATGATGTGATCTTAACCCGCTCTGATACCAATGTAAGAATTTAAAGATCAACACTCAATGAGGTCAAGCTAATACAACAAATTTTCTTCAAGACATACAAGTGTCGAATGGATAACTACACTAACAATGTAGTCTCAATCATATTCTCAATACAATCACTTCAAATAATGAACTAAGAATGTTCACTCATAATCTCCATTGAATAAAACTTCTCAACGTGACTAACTCCTTTCACATTTAACTATGGTCACAATGCAACCATTAAGAATATAAAATATACAGACCTTATTGTCTCGATCTCAAACAAACTCCGTTCACCTCTATGTTTCTATTCATCTTTGTTTTCCATTTTGTAGCCTCCGGTCCGGCCGATCGGCCTAATCATCAGCTATATTGCCTCATCCGGATCGAAGCATGGCTGCTCCACATTGGACCGAGTTCAAAACGTTGGTTCCCTCCGAAATGCTTGGTCCACTTTCCTAAACAATGCAATTTCCCTTTTATCTCATAACCATAGGATTTTTGCACTTCAACGTTACAACCTTAGGCCCCCCCCTTTTGATATCAATACCATAACCATCATTCAATTAAATTGGGTTTATGTCTTAATTTTGGGACAAATTTCATATTGCATGTTTTTAGTAGCATATTCAAATTCACACATTTCACCTCAAAATTATGAAAACGTAATATCATGTTATTTACAAAATAGTCAATATTTCACAATATAGCACCATATCATAAAAACGTGATAACAAAAATTTACATAGTTATTCAACTTTCTTCAAGCACCCCCAATGATATCATAGCCTTCTTCCTGACATCCTGAGGTATTGTAATTCTCGCATTTCTAGCTGGAATAGTGTTTGGAGTCCATGAGTACAAAACACTTTCATAGTCTAGCCAAAGATCAGGATCTCGGATTTCTCCTCCATTTCTTTGTCCAACAATCTGAGTACCTTTCTTTATCCGACACGTTGGTCAACCGATGCACTTTGGACACCACCATTCCACCCACATGGTTGAAGTTAATATTACCTTCTTCTTTGCAAATATCGGAGATAGTGAACCCCAAACCTTTGGATATGTATCTAAATCTGATGGCTTTACTACCACAAATTGGTGGCATTCCAAGTCGATTGGAAGGTTCATAAGCATCCATGCCTAGAAACTTTGGCCTATTGTTCTTAGGACCAACATAGTGTTTGTCGGAAGGAGGAGGAGCATATTGTTTGCGAATGCTACTTACAAGTGTCATCAAAATCCTCAAAGACTGCTAAGGTCTTCCACCTAGTTTTAGGCAACCACCCTTCTTTCAATTCATCCGAGGATGTGTCTATCTCCCCCAACGGGTTAATCACCTTCTTCCAAAAGCCACCAAGGCACGGTTGGTGTCATCCGGATTGGTTTGCCAATGCTTTATATAGTCTTGGATTCCTTCCTTAGTCAATCCCAATTGCTTCACTTCTTCAGTAGGTTTTAAAGCTTTTGGTTGACCTAGAGGTATCATAGGCTTGCCATTCTCATCTCTACGCCATATTTCCTCCCTCCTCTCCACTCATCCTCTGAAGGTCTCATCTTCCATTGGAAGATTGGAATCCCATCTCTCACCCAAAAAGTGAACTGCAGAGGCACGGAATGACCTTCAAGATCCAATGTATAACCATCCACAAAGCTCTTCCAATCGGGCACTTCTTCTATGAGAGAAGCTATAGGGTTTGGAGTAGTGCATTCATGCAAGATTTCCATTAGCCTAGGAAAGTTGGTCCTTTGTTTTTCGCTTCAAGATACAACTATATTTGCCAAATAATGCATCCACATCCTCATGGGTATGCTAGGGCATAAGAAACCCTAAATTAACTCTTTCAAATATCCCCACGGTACGTTAAGTAGGATAGGAAAGAAAACATCCACTGTTCTTATTTTGGCCAAAGACAATTATCAAGTTGCAAGAGAAACCTTTTGGGTAGATCTTGAGGGTTTAGCTCCAACATGTTGAAGCCATGCTTCCTAAACCTTGCCTTGCTGAACTTTTCAATATTGTTAGGGTTTCCATCTAACAATGCTCTATGTAGTGCCTGGCTAGCTGTAAGGTCCTGGAGGTGACCATTGTATCCATTTTCATAGTTTCTCAAACACCTCATGATACTCCCAATATGAAAATCTGGACCATCACTCCACAACTCCAAACTAAAATGGCCATAGTAGGTTTGATTACGCCCATGCAAGATTGCCCTGACCATTGAGATCTATAAAGGGTATGATCGCCACATGACTTTGGTATGTACTTGAATTGTGGAAGACAAGTCTTTTTGCTGGTCCATCTTGTCATGTATAATACATAAATAGTTATTGGGTTCCAATGCGGATAAAGTCCTCCACATCCAATAACATGATCTACATGATAGTTGGTCAGTCATATGGTCCTTCATATGCTCCTTTATCCTAGCCCTTTGACTAGGTTGCGCAGTCTTATCAAGAGTCTCCTTCAACTTAGCACATAAATTGCACTTTGCAAAGTTGTTTGAAGTTGCTATGGTGACATGATTGAAATGCTTCTTCCATAACCTACTAAAGCTAGGTTGGGATATTGGAAGAATTCCCAATTCTCGAAGTAGGGAATTCACTTCTTCCAAAATACTCTTTTTTTGAGTACAATGTGATGGCAACCTTTTCTCAACAACTGCTCTTCCCTTTTCATCCCTTTCGCTTTTGTGTGGCATATTTTTCAAACTCCCTGCATTGAAATCAATAACCATTTTTCAAATATCTCCCTTTTTTTTGCCAATTATGCATGAAGAAGTTGGACCAAGGTCCTAGTATGTTGGTCTCAACAAACCATTATTTCCATGTAAAGCAATCCTTGGTTTCCCCGTAACATTTGCCTCGTTTTTTTGCCAATTATGCCATGAAGAAGTTGGAATTGCATGGATACCTGGAAAGGTTGGGGTCCATTGGATAACGATTTCCTTGAAGCCATGCTTTTGCACATATCCATTTGCCTAGCAAAGGGTATCATTTTTAGCAAAGGGTATCTTTCTGTTTGGGTTTCTTTCATCTTGAAGTGCATGCTCGAAGATTGTGTACATGTAGGTCCTCCCTCTCATCAGCGGTGTACTCTTGAAAAGTGGCTCTTGCTTCCACCAATTGTTCTATTGTGAAGAATTGCATACAATCACTCAACAACAACTGAGCCCCTAACCTTCACCATTGTCTCACGTTTGGTGTCACTAATCAACTTGGCTCTTTTTGCTAGGATAATGTCTGGCAACTGATACTTCTCCCCTTTTGCCTAGGTTTAGAGTTCCAACTGCCAATGGATCAATATCAAGACAATCATTGTCCCCAACAACCTCAGGCTCTGGAAAAATATAATCCTCCACAAATTGAACACTACTTATAGGCCATGCCATGATGCAAGGAACCTCCAATTGCTTGACACAACCAAAACATTCCTTGTCACCCAAACCTTTACCTTTCCAGTTGTCTTCCAACATCGAAATTGCAATACCAATATTGTCTTCCCTAGCCTTTCATCATTAAATGGCTTGACGGGATCTGCTAGCACAATGACTCCTTGGCCTACTATTTCCTTGTTGCACTTGTGCATGATTCTCACCTTCTTGTTCCTCCATTGCACCCTACTATAGAGGACTAATTGTTTTCTTCAACATTCTTGCTAGGAGTTGGTTTTTCATTGATATTGTTCTTTTCAATATGTTGCACACCATCTTGAGTTGGAGAGGCACCATTGACCTAGGCAAATTGCACCCTTTTTAGTCAATGAGTAAGAAAAAATTATTACACCATAAGATAAAAAAAGTACGTACATTTATGGAATATGTAGAGGTAAATCAAATTTTTTTAAAAGCAAGAAATTCCTTGGAAATAGGTTTAATATAATAATAACAATGGGCGTAAACGAAATCATTTAAAACAAGAATTTTCATGGCAACAACAAGGAAATGACATTTATATAAATATATCCAAATTTTAATTATCGAAAATTTGGATATATGATTCTGAAAAGACATATAACTAATAGGCGGAGAATTTATTATCCATAATAATATACCCTAGATAATATAGGCAATGGAATTTCAGATGCGCTGGCGTGTTATTTGAGGCAATAAATTATTCACGCTAAGAGCTAATTAACCCTATATAAATCCGGTTCACGCTCTCAAGACCATTCTGTCCCAATTTTTTTTTTTCGCATCGCCATGAAGGCGTTCAACCTCGCCTCGAACTTCATGAAGAACCCGAGGTCTCGTCAAAGAGACGTCGGGTTGATGAAGAACCCCCTCTCTTCCCCCCCTCATAGATTTTCTTGCCCAATTCTCCTCTGATTCCGATTCAGAGGATGATTCTGATTTCGAAATGGAAGAGGAGGAGTTGAGCTCCTCTGATTCCTCCGGGTTCTCAAGAGGAGGAAGAGGAGGAAGAGGAGGAGATGTCCTCCCAAGAGCACATGACCGCTCTGCCGCCGGGGTTGGCTTGACCAAAAAAAGAGAATGAAATCTGAATAGGAGGAGGAGGAGGAGGAGGAGGAGGAGGAGGAGGGGGGAGGAAGAGGATGAGGAGGAAGGTCGAGGGGAATTGACCAGTTTTTAGAATGGTTTGAGAGATGAGCCAGGTTTGCATGTTCTTTTTTTTTTTTTTTTTCACCTTTCTTTCTTTTCTAACACCTTTCTTTCTTCTTTGTTCCGGGCGTGGAAGATCAATGATGCAGAGATCGGGGCCCCTTTTGTTTTTGAAGCTTTGCACTGCCCCTCAGGGCATATTTTTCATGTAATTTTGTGAAAAGCCTTCGGGCACCTGCTTACAAGCCTTTGGGCTTACCTACTGTACATATAAATTTTATGAATGAAATCAAACAGTTTTCATAAACTTTTCTTCAAACAGTGTTCTTCAAACAGTTTTTCTGTACATAAAATTATTTGAATTAAATCCAACTGTTTTCTCCAATTATTTTGTCTCCTGTTCGTCTGCTGTTTTCTCTAAAATTTTGTATCTGCAAATTTTGTCTCAACAAAGTCTCGGGAACACTATAAATCGAACACAGTAACCATAGGAAATTTTCCTATACGACCTAAAACAATTCCCCAACCTTACAAGTCATTTTTTAGCCTTCATAATTTTGCCTTTAAAATCATTTTTAATTTAGCCTATATAAAATTTCTAAATTCTATTTTTTCGAATGCAATAAATGGAATAAAATGCCGTGAGAATTTATTGCATGAAATGCAATATTCTCCATATATACCATATACATGTCATGTCTGGCGGGAAGACCGTACGCCAGGCGTGTTAATTCAAGCAATCAATTATTCACGCTAACTTATTTCTAATTGTGCCTATATAAATCCATTTTACGCTCTCAAAGTTCCTACATTTTCTTCCTTCCTTCACGACGATTTTTGCGGTTGGGCTTCTGGCGTGTTTGGATCCGCCCGTCCAAATCTTGGTGAGCAGATTTATATTCATCAATGTTAGATGTTTGGTTTCGGCAATTCCTAACTTACTAAAAGACTCGCCTTTTGTTTCAGAGCATCCAGAGCGAGAGGACATCGAAGACTTCGAATTAAAACCAAAAAGCAGAGGACTAAGGTCTCCATGAATCGAAAAGCCTCGGAATTAAAACCACAAGCATAGTCCTCCTTCCAGCCTCAGAACTCAAGGTTAGTTTTCATTTAGTTTTAAGTATCATCTCAATGGCAGGTTTAATCCAAGAAGACAAGCTTTTGCATTTGCTTTCGAGGCAGGAAGCAGATAATGTTTATGAAAACCGAATAGTTTTTATAAACTTCACCGCTTCTTTTGTTTTCGAGTAAATTCTTGAGTTTCTCTTCTGAATTAATCATGCTATTGCATGCAAGTTTCTAAGTGTAGTAGAAAGCATTACAAAAATCTGAAAGATAATATTTGAAACACGCTAAAGCGTGTTTTATGCTAACCTTAGCCTTCAACATGAATACTGCGCTCGTGCACTCGAGAGAGGGAAAAAAAAGCACATGCAGGATAGATAAGTAAATAGATAAAGGCCAGGCAATTATTTAGCGTGTAAATAATTGCCTGACCTTTATCTATTTACTTATCTATCTGTCTTTTTTCTCCCCTCAATAATGCACTACCGGCGTATAGTTTTTCCTATATAGCGGTTTACGTTTGGCGTGCAAACAATTTTATCCCTACTTTCAACTTTCACGCTAAACACGCCGGGCGTGTCTCTTAGTTTCTAAGTTTTTAAATAAATAAATATAACACGCCAGGCGTGAATACTGATACTCCGCTCACTTCCTATTGATAGATGCCAAGTTGCATTAATCACCCAGTTGGTGACGAAGATGCATTGGAATTACATTTGGGCCAGCAATCACACACCCCGACTCGGTTTGGCTCCAATCTCGGTCGGTTGAACCGCAGCACCGGCGCCCGGTCGGCTAGAGCACCGATCTTGCAACCCACGGAGTACTTGGATCAAGTAATGATGATGGCGGCAGAGCGCTTGAGGGCAATGATAGATTTGGGCTCTGGGGGCCCTTGCAATCGCCGCGGAGGTGGCCCTCTTATCTAATCACCGAGAATGGTACATGCATTGATCGAGTGAATCTCGCATCCGTCAGCTCGAGATTCAAAATGAGGAGCTGCGTTTCTTAGTGGTTAGCCTCTATGCCCGGATGCCCCAACACGAACCACTACCACAGGCGGTATACGATGCAATGGAGATGGCTCAACCAATGGAACCACTACCGCAGGCGTTATACGATGCATTGGAGGTTCAACCAATGGAGCAGGAGGGGGAGCAGGAGGTGGAGGTGGAGCAGGCGGGGGAGGTGGAGCCTGGTGTTTTTGTTGGGGTTTTACCTGATCAGTTCACTATGCCCAGCTATGGAAATGGGAGTATCGATAGCCCAGCTACTCAATAGACTGGGCTTGAAACAGTAGTCTGGGATTTTGTCTGGTTTATCCAGTTTATCCAGATTATATACAATTGTACACTTTTTCCAATGAATACAACAAATTTTGTCTACTTCTATATTTCTACAATGTAATACATGTTACATACCTTTTTTAAGCGGTTTCTTGGCCATGCAACAAATGTTCCAACACTTTCTCCAACCGTATCCTCACCGGGGTGTCTGCGAGGTAAAGCTTCATCCATAGCTAAAGCGATTAATCAACGTAACTTTCGGACATACTTATCCCCGAAAGTGGAATTCCATGGCAGTTTCAAATCGGATCGATGGAGTCGATCTTGCATAATCCTACTTTCCTTTTTCGATTTGTAGTTAACATGAAACATTCATCTTCGACCTTTGCAGAAAATTGCTATTCAGACACCTACTATTGGAAATTAATGTTCAAGCTATTGGAATGAGATGAGTACCAAAATTCTGTAGCCATCCTTGAGAAGCTGATTTGAGTCTCTGAAGCTGATTTGAGAAGCTGAAGGCGCTATGGAAACTCTGGCGGTCGGGAAAATTCGAATTAGAAGAAAGATTAGGTTAACTACGTTTAGGCGGGATAAATTTGGCGGGATACTTTTTGGGTAGATTGGTTTTTAAAAACTTAATGAAAGAAGTCGGCGGACGGGTCTTCGTCATTATTATTTGTATGTGTCAAGAATATTTCGAAACTGCATTTTGTGTTTTCTTGAAATTCAAATTTCTCTATTTCTCGTACAGGTAGAAAAAGCTATTTCTTGCCAGCTATTTCTCGAGCAGCTCGAGCGCGTATCCAAGCGACCTTCCGACTCTGTTACTAGGCGACTCCGGAGATGTCTTCTAAAGTGAATCGAGGTCGAGGCGGACGGGGCAGAGGAAGCAGTGGAAGAGGAATCCCTAAACCCGGCTCCTCTCAAGTTTCAGAGGACGTTGATCAGAATACACAGAATACACAGAACCCTAAGGTATTTAATTTGCCACAGAATACACACTGTGTAGAGAGTATTATGCTTGCATGAATTTGAGATATCTCCTTGCCTTCAGTTAATATGCTTTGCATGAGTTTGAGTTATTATGCTTTGCATGAATTTTAAGTATTACCATCAGTTAATGCTCTGATTGTCCGTTCTGTAGAACATAATTTTGCTCTGTTTTATATATAGAATATAGCGGTGTTATACAGTTGGAGATAGCAATGTTCAATGAGGTTAAATAGTGTGAAATATGGATTCATGAAGGGTATGTAGCTTAAAATGTGGATGCAAAAGCATTCTAGTTTCAAATTCACGCATAGCATGGTCACTAATAGGAGCTACCAACACGCCAAGCGTGATTTGTACTAATTTAGGTTTAAATGCACGCCAAGCGTGATCTCTTGTTCTGAAAAGTACTCTAAAAAGTGCTCATCTTCTTTTGCAGTGCCCAAGAGGAAGAAAACCCCTAATAATCCGGGTTCTAATCCTGCCAAGAAAGCAAGGGCAGACGACCCAGATGTAGTACCATATGATCTCACCTTAGATGATGAAGGGCCGATTCTTATAGCAACCACCCGACCGCCACATACGAAGAGGAAATGGGCGAGGGTGCCGAGAGTGGTACGTTGACCTTGCCAAGACAAATGGCAAGCTCGACTTAACTCTCTTCTCGAGGAAAAAGGAAGCGGAACAAGATGGCCAAACAAGGGATCCTAATCTCTTGTGAGGAAGAGGATGACACCAAGCGCAAATTGCTCTTGGAGATTACGAAGCGAAGAAAGATGCGCTTTCGGACTTACTCCTTTGTAGAGCTCTCGCATACAAGGATACGTTCATGAAGGCAGATGTGAGCGGTGAGACATGTTTCAAGTATGGTTGGCCAACCAATGTAGCGATTACGCCAATATCTATTTGCCAAGGGGTTACAAATTGTATGCGTAGAGGCATGTTCACTAAACCGACACCAAGTCACTATTTGCGACAAGCTAGGGAATTAGCTGACTTGAAAGCTTCTAAGAGGGTCCTAGATCTAGGGAAGGATGTTCAACTGCGGTTGTCGAAGGCATGGAGGCTTCGTTTTTGAGAATGAACGGGATGAGTGGCGCAGACTAGAGGCCATGAACAATTTGAATAAATACTCGACCATTATCCATTGGGTCTTAAGGAAACTTTTGCGATCCATGTGAAGTCCCTCATCCGTTCACCAAGCTCCATTTATGTTAGCGTAAGATATGATCCGGCACATGCCATGGAGATTGTTGAGCATGATTAGTAATCGAGGTCAAATGCCTATGCCGGCGGATACCTTGGGATATGATCTCGAACAAGCCTTCTTTGTGTGGGCCGAACTTCGAGGATATATTGTTAAATGAAAATATTAAATTTGTCGTCATCGACGGGCGGCGACGTGTTGAGGCACGAAGGCCCTCATCGGCGGCGGGAACAAACAGGCCAAAAAACGCGTTCTACAATCACTATGCATATAGGAGGTGTCGTATCTTGGATGCCAATACTTCACTGCAGATTTGGTTTGAGATTAGTGCAACGTTGAATGAAATGGGGAAGACATTTCTATACAAAAGGTAACTAACCGCATTAGGATGTTAGCATTTTAATATTCCGCGGTCGTGCTTTCAATTCAATTGAATTCACGCAGCGGCACGGTTTCATAAATTGAATTCACGCCGGGTGTTTTCAAATCAAACCAATTCACGCCCGGCGTGTTTTCAAATCAATCAAATTCACGCCCGGCGTGTTTTCAAATCAACTTTGGCGTGAATTGATTGATTTGAAAACATGCCCGGGCGTGGAATTGGTTTGATTTGAAACTGCGCGGCATGAATTGCATTAGTAACTTTATTCATTTCACGCCCGGTGATTTTTCTCTTGATCAATTCTATTCAAATCGCGCGTGTTTCTATTCTATGATCTTGATTCAATGTGCGTACTATTGCAGTCCATACGTGGAACAACTGCGCCCACGCCCGGATCAACGAGTGGGTGGAATATGGCTGCCCATTGCCCACCGCATGTATGGTCAAAGTCCGAGGCATTCAAGCGCCTTTGGAGGCGGACTCTGTCATGAGAACAATTATCTGAGAGAAGAAGAAAACCGCAAGAAAATCAAAGAAAAAGGTGGTGATGACATTGCAGATCCTTACGAAAGCTCATCTAGCGGTCAGGTCCAACGGTTTCGTATAAGATTGTGTTTTGTAAGGAGGCGTATGGCAAAAGTGGAATGAATTGCGGGATGCTTATGCACAAAGGAAGGCGCCGGATACTACGGGTAGGGTGCCTCTGTTGATGTAAGCATCTTTGACTTGAATGTGATGAGAGATGAGAAAGACTTCGAGGGGGCTAGAGGCGACGAGACCATTTGGGTTTTAGACCGGTGCTTAAAGAAGGAAGTCTTATACAAGAAGGGTGCTTTCACCAAGGATAGGATGTCCTTCGTTGAGTCTTTGCAGACCATGTAAAGGATGTACATTACAATGAAGTCATTTGTAGGAGCCGAAGTTACAAAAGGCTATCGGGGATGTGGCATTATCGAAATTGGATTCTTTGGACAAATACAAGGTCAAGAATGATGACATCAAGAAGTTTGTATTCGGTCAAAGGACTTCCTTAAGAATTGGAAGGCTAAAAATACAAAACATAAGGAGACTCTACCCCTAAGGTAATCTTGGCCGAATTGAGAAGAAAAGTGGCCCTTGTGAAGAAGATTCTTTGGAGAAGACGACATTTGTCCAAAGATTAGGTCTCCATTGGGTACAAAGGTCTCTTGCCAGAATCAACCGGCCTTAAAAATATATCACTTTTTGTGTTGGGGATGGGGGTGGGAGAGGAGATATGGGCATGAACCGAGGAAGGACTACAAAGCTTCTTTACCGGTTGTATAGGATTGACAACCGAGAGGTCCTTTACTATTGTCATCGTTTGTCCTTGGTGAGTCACATCTGCATGCACTATCCGCTTCTCATGGTGCGGAGTGCCTCAAAGTTATTAGGGAGGGATGCCTAATATATGATGTTAAGGATAATGAGCTGCGAACATCACGGAAGATGGCACATGTGATCTTTATTATGATATCCATCTTTGTCGGGCGAGGAATATGATATTGCTAAGGCCAAGGGTGACAATAGCGGTGCATGGGAATGTTTTCTTCTAGATGATCCGGACTTAAAACTATATTCTTTCATACGGATCGGGATCGGTCGTAGCGGGATGAGTCGAGGAAAGAGGATGAGGATCGGGACCCCCTCCTAAGTGGGGAAATCAAGTCACGAGCTACAAACTAAGGAGAAGGGCCCCTTAAATAAAAATGGATTTCCCGTCTATGGGCTGCTTACCTCGTCGAGGCATTTGCTCCAATTGATACAACCCGCTTGGAGCTTCATGTTGGAGGTTATATTGCGAGAGGCTCTTATGGGTGCAAGAAGATGTCAACGCTTTGTGAGTGATGAGCGGGCCAAAGACTTTCTTGAACCATTCCTCATGCATGTGCTTGCCAAGTCTCCTAAAGGCCCTTATGGCAACTGAAATCATCGGCAATCAAAAGTCTAGTAGACTTGTCCAATTCGAAAGTGGGCGTTGCTTACGGTGAGGGACCTAGTAATCGCAGCGACTGATAAGGAAAGCGGTAATGAACAAATAGCCGCTAATCGGCTGCTCAAAGAAATCTTGTGATGGCGAACTTAGGGAATATTTTTGCCCACATTATGCGGGTGATGCAAGCAACAATAGAGTAGATTCCACGGGTTAACAATGAACTAATTGAGGAAACCGAAAATGAAGGCAACGAAAGGCGGCTCTAGTGATTCCACCGGGTTTGCCAAATCAATAGTAAAATAATATCGAGTTTGTGAAGGACTTGTGGAACTAATAGAAAATAACAATTCTAACAAATGGAAGAAGGCGAAGATTAAGGGTGGCGAAGGGGAGAATGGCGATGAATAAATGGCGAAGATGATAGGTATGGCCTTGCCCACAAAATCGCGCCCACAGCGTGATTTAATTTGTATTACCTTTGAATTAAATCGCGCCAAAGCGTGCTTTGATTATTTTTGTTGTCAAACTAAATAGCTTGTAGGCGATTTGATTATGACTATTTCAAATCACGCTTGGCGTTTGTATTGTTTGTGTTATCGTATCTTCTGACCAGGATACATGTTTGATGTTTCAGACTTCCATTGCGTTTCTAAGAAGGTTGTGGTGTTCGACCTAAGCGGAGTCCTTTGCAAGACTTTCGAAAAATAAAGTGGCTAGAGAACGGTTTCATCGGACACCGGTAGAATCAAACACCAAGTGGATCTATCATGGCCGCGACTTGAAGGAGATGCTAGATGAGGCATTCGGGTTATTTCGAGTTGGTATTTGGTCATCCATGGAACTAAGGAACATCAAGGATACTTTGGAGGCATCGGGGAAATGCATAGACATTGGTTGACCTTTTGGGATCGAGAACAAATGTGTGAAGTTCACTAATCCCAAGGATCCAACAGGCAAGCCTATCTTCATCAAACACTTGAGTAACATGATGGGCCGAACTTGGTATCGAGAATAAGGATGATATAATCATAGTGGATGATGATGCTCTCAAATGCTTCTACAATCAAACCACAGGGCCCCGAATCCACCATCTTACGATCCAAAAACTTGCGACGGATGATTTTCTCGGTGAAGTTTGTGTCTATTATGCATAATTTGGCTATGGGGATGCGATTGGGTGAAGTGTTAGATTCATACCAGGCTGGATAGAACGGTGACATGGAACCACATCTTGTTAAACACGTGGAAAAACATGGATTGATCCCTTAATGTTTTATTGGAATATATGATATTTTTGTATGATATTTGTGCCATGTATCGATAATTTCGAAGTCGGAATTGCCCTGCATAAATAATGCAATCTGTTATTATCAAACCTAATATTATCATCTAAATGCTCTTCAATTTTGGTCTCATCTATGTTAGCAACTTGCTCTTCATTTTTGCATATTTCAATTCGCATATGAAACGTCACACGTGAATCGCAACCTTATGTTATTTTTGAAGTCCAAAAAAAAAGATTAAAAAAAACAAAAACCCCCTAGAAGACAATAGCAGGTTGGCGTGATTTTGGAGTTGACATAATCCCAATTTAATTGGATGATGGTTCCATGTAGACATACTTCACCATGAGCTTAGGTGCACAACCATTGTCATTGGCATTCCAACTTCCAGTATTGTAATTCCATTAGCTACTGACTGCAATTTCTGTGGCTCTGCATAACCTTCCCCTTTAATCACATTACCAAAGCATCTTTGTAATGCTAACCTTCACTGCAAGTTGAACTTATCACATATCTCCTGTACAACTCAAAATTTGATATGAACCATAATATTTTACAAGTTTAGACTTCCAACGTGATTGGGTGGATGTCACATCGATTGGTGGACTTGTGAGAAATACAAAAGAGGAGATTAAATTGTATTTTTTAAATGATATCGGTGCATTAGATCTGAATGGATTTTTAACTGATAGTAAAGGGTACTCTATAATTCCAGATTATGGCAACCCTGAAGGACACCTTGCTGCCCTTAGAGGGGCTGTAAAAGGGGATATGTACCAAAGTATCGAGATGAAGAGGAGTATTGATGACAGCGATTTGCTAGAGGTTGTTGACTTCCAATTAGAATTCTCTAGGCGTGTTTTGGAAGCTCTAGATGAGAGATTTCAAGAACATGAGATCCTCTCGTGTTTTAAAATTTTGTCACCAGCACATATGCCAAGTAGTGCAAAAGAACTCAAAGATTTTGGGCAGCAAGAGGTAAGTGATTTAATGAAATTTTATGGAGAGTCTCGATATATTGGAGGGATACAATTTGATAGCATTGTCTCACAAGACAAGTTCAGATTTGAGTTTAGAAAATTTAAGATTCAAGCGAGTACGGAATGAAAAGATAAGAACTTTTTGGATACTTGGACAATTATCCTCTTCCAAAAGATGTTGAGGGAGGATAATTATGTTGAATTAACAAAGCTGGCAACAATTGCTATGGTTCAATGTTCAAGCACAACAATATGTGAAAGAGGTTTTAGTCAAATGAACCATATCAAAGATAAGTATAGGAATAAGTTGAAGACAGGAGCAACTGATGCTTTAATGAGAGTCTCAATTGAAGGTCCAGGGATGGAAGAACTTGAAGAATTTGATTTTGAAGAACCAATCAAAATTTGGAAATCTAGTAAGAAATTTAGGCACATTTTTTCATCAGCCAACATAGTACGTCATAGAGCACATGGAAATATTGCTTCATCCTCAACTGCTTCTGACGATGAACTTGAGTAATGTGGTGTTATTTGACAATTTTGGTGTATACATTATAAGTTGTTGCTGCTGCAACTATTTTGATATGAAAGATAAACATGTTTCTCTTATTTCTTCGCTGCATTAATATACTTTACATTGAATATGTATTATGATGTGTGGATCAGATTTTATGTTTCAAGTTTCCTTGTTGGTTTGTAATTTGTAAGAAAATATAAGCAAGATTTTAAATTGTAGGAAATTAGCTTGTTGGTTTCAAAATTAGAGGAAATTGTAGGCAAAAATTGGGAATTAACAGGTTGCTCTACAAAGTACAGGAAATTTTCCTTTAGTAGTCTAAAAATTTCCCGAACTAAGATGCCGCTCCATTGCTGTGAAGACCTAGAACCATTTGATTCTGCCTGAAAACACTTAGGGCTTAAGCCATCGTAAACAACGGTCCACAACTTTGCCACCTCAGCTTTGGACATCTGCTATTTCGGTCGTTGAAAACTCCACGTAGGGGTGCGCCAAGAAGGGCCCTTCACTATCGTTGGGAACCTTCCCTTATAGCTCATGCCAAGATGCAATGGGCTCGATCCAAAAAAATTGACGCCACTGTTGAAGACCTTCTAAACAAGTTCGTCGAGCTTCAAGACCAATTCATCCCATTGCTTTCTTCATCGGAACACGATATCTTATTACCTGCCTTGGAACAGGTGATGCTCGGCCCTATTGTCATGTTATAAGGTAAGAAATTCCATCAAATACTAATTATGCTTTCTTCTATAGCCCTAACAAATTGTCCTACAGAGCCGCCACCCTCCACCAGGCCGCAGTGCGCAGAGGCCATTACATAGACTGATCTAGAGCCAGACAAAAGCATAGATACTATGACTCAGATAGGTCCAGCTTCATGCACAGATGCTATAAATAACTGATGTACTGATGCCTTTAGGTTTAGACACTGATTCTCACAGGTAGACGGAGCAGTTTCCATCTCCCATACATGATCTCGAGCAGGACAGAGGTTGAATTTATGTGTATTAGGGATACCTGAAACATGCACTTGCCGGATGTTGAACATGCTGTACACTTATTTGTAGATACCATGCACATTCAGCAACTTAGTATTGCCACAATCTCGACAGTTGGGGCTCCGAGATCGGATTGACCTCATCGTATTGTTGTTTCTCTACCCAGGAGGATCTCTCCCCGATACAACTGACTAGGAAACGAGGGGAGTCGTGTAAAGTACGAGAGGCTAGGCTGCAAAAAAGTGGGCAATGTACAGGGGAGGCACGGCTATCATTCGTGACTAGTGGCCTCAGAACCCCTAGTTGGATATTCATAGTGCCTCCAACATCCATGTTTATTTGCTGTTTCTTTGTTATTTTGTTCTTCTTTATTGTATTGATGTTTGTCCCCTAGTTCTCTATTTCAGATTAGGCCCTTTGCTTTGTGCTCGTCCCATAACCTGCTAGGGTCCCCTTGGACGTGAAAAATCTTTATCTTATCTTATCTTATCTCCACGAGATCCACCCATTCGGCTTTTGTACTCTCTAGAAGCAATAATCTGATGTATTCTCTGTAAACATAAGGTATATATTGCAAATAAATCCAACTCTACAAAGGCAACAATAACCTCCAACCTAGACATCATAACCAACACTGTCAATGTTATTATTGCTAGCAACAAGACCATTTCAATCAACTATCATGCTCTTCCACACATTTTGGTACAACTTCTAGGAACCAATCAAATGGCTCATCTCACACCCACGAGATGATGGCGTACTGAAGGTAAGATCCTAATAAATCATCAAACAATGATGAAATTCTTATTTTGGGATTCCAAAATTTAAACATGTGAATTGAAAGTAGAATGTCATGGCAAATGCTGCAAAAAAAGTGGTGTCTGATGAGTTGTTGCCCTCAAAAATGCGCTGGAAAAGGTGATTGGGATGATTATTTATGTTCCATATAGGTGAAGAAATTATTGTCATTGGGTGTAGTTTTAATCACTTGGCATTACTCCATTCTTAGAGTGAAGATTCGTCTATCTTTATTATATTTGTTTTCGTATATAAGCTGCAAAAAAACATATAAAGGGAGACAAAATATATAGTATATTACAATAGTACCTGGGTTGCTTTTTGCATTGGGTTAATTTTGTGCTGCCATGTGGCAAACAATTCCATTGCAGAATGGGTTGCGTTTACCATTCTGCATCTAGTTTCCAGCCGGTTAATGTAATACTCTATTTCTAGCCCATGGCCATACTCTACAAAGCGGCTGCAAAATGGCTATGGCCGTGCAAAAAAAAGTTATAGCCATAGTTATGTATATCTTTTCTTTTCTTTTCTTTGTGCAGAGATCGGCATAACAAAACTAAAAGAAGAAGCCCAAAGCACAGAAAATGAAAAGTCAGAACCATAGTCAGATCCGGCACAACAAGATGAAGGGCATAGATGGGTAGGGCTGCAGGGCTACATGGGATAAAGCGGGGGGAGAATGCCATAGCTGTTTAAGGCTTTGCTTCATAATAAATCTTCTATCTACAATATCAGCTTCCGTCAGGTGTAATTCAAGGTTTTTTTTGGGGAAAGAGCTCCTTGCAAAGGGGTGAAGAAAACTCTGACAGCAATTGAGTAAGGGCTTAGAAAGCACACATCATTAAAGAGGTGCTGAGACCGAAATGTCGAGGCCATTAGAGGAAATTTAGGCAACAGACACCATTGCTATAGCAAACAAAGCGAAACAAAATTGCTCTCCAATCGGTCCATGCCGGAATGCCATTCC
Source organism: Isoetes taiwanensis (assembly GCA_021234155.1). NCBI lineage: Eukaryota > Viridiplantae > Streptophyta > Lycopodiopsida > Isoetales > Isoetaceae > Isoetes > Isoetes taiwanensis. Next base: position 12,747,776 of record JAJEKV010000001.1, on the reverse strand, counting down.
AAGTGCCTTGAAGCCACAAAAAATTGGGTTGAAATCTTAGAACTAAAAGGATGCAAAAGAAATGAAAACATACAAAACACCACGATCTGTTATGAAATAAAATAAAACCATTGAAGGCCTTCTTCTGAACTATTGAATTGCAAAACAAAATCTCAAAATCGTATGAATTTAGATTTGTATATATGTCTAGTATGATGGCACAAATTGTGCACTTTATTGCAATGGAATATTTAGGTCTTTTGTTTTGGGCCTTTCATGAGCACAATATTCCCTGGTTTGTCCAGAATCGAGGGCTCACAGTTTTTTCCCGTGTTAGTCCTTGAAACTTCCAATTGTGCATAATGGAAAAGTCATACCATTACCTTTATTGCGGCTTCAAGTCACTTGGTTTGGTATTCCGCGTGGTTGACGAACCGCTCCCGGTTAGCGTCGGTCGCAGGACTCCATCGGTCCATGCCGGAATGCCATTCCAAGTGCCTTGAAGCCATAAAAAATTGGGTTGAAATCTTAGAACTAAAAGGATGCAAAAGAAATGAAAACATACAAAACACCACGATCTGTTATGAAATAAACCAACAATACCCTCGAAGCAATGTAACTTGCTTCCATGCAATGCCTTGCAAAGAATCATGGCACCTGGGGGCCTATTGTTATTCCATCCCAAGCAGTTCTTGATTCTCACGTTTACACTAGAAGAGGTCTTGGCATCTCATCGCACGACGGATTGCAGATGCAAGGGATCAAGAGAAGAGCCTCTCTCTAAAGCGACCACTCCGGACTTGCAATTTCTTTTTAAGAATTCGATCATCCTCCTATAGAGAGCCTCGGGGACATCACAACCATCGAATATAATTGTGACAGACACATCCAACAGCGTTGGCATCTCCACAACTTCCTCCCCAGCATCCCCACCAATATCCACCCCAACATACTCCTCGATGATGCTGGGTGCTCGTCTTCTTCTTCCTCGACTACGTCTACCATCTCTTCCTCTGCACGATAGTATTCACATACTCTTCCACCTCCTTGATAAAATCAAGCCCTAGACTATCATAGAATTTGGCTATCTCAACTTCTTGCCTCTTCCACGAGCAGCATTCCTTCCTCCTCTTCTTCAAATCGTCCATCTCCATTGATGACAACATCCCCAAGTGTGGGAGCAGAATCAGCCCATATCACACGTCTCCCTCCACCTGCGGAATTCTTCTTCCTAGTTTCTGCTACCCTATTAGACTCAGACTTGCATCCCTGATCATCCAAGCAATGAATTCAGCAGTTCCCTTCCCTATCCCTGCAAAATCCACATACAAAGCTTTCACGCCAGAGCTTCGGTGCAGACATCTTGTACACCTTCACCTTCAGTTTTGCATGCCTCCTCATTAACATTTTGCTCAAATTTACAAAATGGAAGTTGGGTCTTTGTTTTTGTTTGAAGTTTAATTTGGTGATGCCATGTGGCAAGGTTTCCAATCCGAAATGGAAGTTGGGGTCCATGATTTTGTACAAAACAAAGTTTACAGGTTTAACAGGTCAAAACAATTTACACCTAAAATCATTCACTGTTATATTCAACCTGTATACACCTGAAATTTCTGATATTAAAAGATAACAGTGTAGCATCAAGAACAGTAATATAGAACCAAGTTTTACAAGTATTTTTTATATAGTATTTTTCTGATTTACAAAACTATGGGACTTCTGTAATTGATGTCTAATCTGCAAGCTTCATTTAGCATTCCTGAAACAAGCAAAAATAGCAATTAAAAAAATACAGTTTACAAAATTCAATTCAAACAAAAATTGAATGCAAACAGAAATAGAATACAAACACTTACGAGTTTATAGCAATTATTTCTGCTTCAGATGTGTTGCCAACTTGTATGATCACCTTTTCAATTTTATTTCCTGACAAAACCACATTTCCAGCACTACAAAAGGGTCTATCATGATCAGTAGAAAACAGTAGAAAGTAACGCCTCAATTCTGGCTTTTGCAGCAAGATAGTATCCAAGTCCTTACAGTAACCATCATCAATTTCAACTGGCAGCGCAATAGGAACCGAATTAGTGATCTCCTTTAAAGGATTACATAAACCAGCAGCTTTCACAGCAGAATTTGAAGATCCAGCCAATCCAACAGTTAAATTTTCAGCATTGCTCTGAAACGAATCAGAATAGTTCCTACCACATGAAATAACCTCCATAGCAGAAGCTTTCGCGATGACACCACTCTGATCATACCTTTTATATGAGTCCTTATTCTTGTGCCCAGTAATTGACATGCCTACCTCAATTGGTACACCAGAAACTGACATTTGTGTAATGGCCGTACTCCTACAACTTTTGTTTGTAAAATGCCCATCTACCATGTCTTTCAACCATGTGGAAATTGTTTTACTGGACACATGACTAACATTACACCAGATCCATTTTCTTGGGCGGTTTATAGCCTGAGAGAAGACATGCCGTCCACCAATCTTGTCCTTGACTTCATACTGCAGAAGATGACTCAATAGATGCTTCCAAGTATCAATTACATCAAGCTCATAACATCTAACAGGCTCTCTAAAATCCTCTGGTTTGTACTTATTCATTCCGCCATGCCAGTTTTTGCTAAGAGTCTCACAGTATTCTAGATAATCCTTAACACAATCTTTATCAACATTGAATTGGAAATCACGGACCTTGGATAATTCTTGTCCACCTCAGATCAAAAATCTAGTCATGCAGTAGAATGCGAACCTTTTCTGCAAACCAGTACCAGTATTAACACTAGAGTGGTCAGGTGATGGACCAGAAATGGTCCATTTGCAGTATTCACTTTAAAATTCATATAAAATCAATGGTACAAAATCTATTCGAACCCTTCCTAGGAGTTCATATATGGCAGTCATGGTCCACTAGAAAAATACCTAAAAATATATACACCTCCATTCTTGTAAGTTATGCTCTAGCAAACTTAGGGGGGTCAAGTACCAAAAGCTTCATGTTTACATAAAGTAAAACTGTCTCGACAAAACGATTTTTTCAAATTTTTTGATTACCATGATATTTTTCTACACGAGATAGAGAAAATGACACAAAAAACCACATGTCAATCCGAAGTCTGTGAAGAAAGATAGGGCCATTCAAACATGACAGGGTCAAAACTGCTTTCTGCCTCCTCAGAACCAATTATGGTTCCCAGAAGGCAGTTGTTGTTTAAATATAACAACTTTTACAAGGAAATGCATTTTGAGCTAATATTTGACATATAAGCAATTGACAAGTTTCTTCATCCCATAAAAATGTTAGCTGGCCTTGAATTTGACGTTTGGACTTTCACTTTTGATCTCAATTTTAGGTAACTTGTAATAATGATTAATACTTCCTCACATAGAACAAAACTTACTCTATGATATCCTCCAAAAAATCATAATATGAAAGTTCAAAATGATATGAAACCAATGCAAAAACAAGCTCATTAAAAAAGCAAAAGACATGGTCACAAGAAATCAAGAAAGGTTCCGAGCAACGAGAGCTGTTGGATAGGCATATTCACCCCTTATTCCTTAATCTACACCGTACGTAAAGTTCCTCGTTTGTGGGGTATGCAAATACAAAATTTGCTATACTGTATAACAAGATTCGCAAAATACTATAAGATTTCAAGCGAAATACCATATGGTATTGATTTTGTACGTGCAAAATACAATTATGAGGGCTCTCGCTGCCCTACGTCACCCCCCGTGTGAATATGCACCCAAACCAAAGGGGATTTAAGGGGGATTTTAATTTAAACGTGTTGGACCCAATGATTGTGTTAATTAATGTCAATGGTAGTTATGTGTTGGTTGTTAATGTCAATGGTTGTTATATGTTGATTCTTATGTGTTGGGGGATTTAATTTTTATATGTTGAATGTTAATGGTTTGTGTTGCAAAAAAGAAAAATTTGGCCCCTTCGGGGCCTTAGGGACCTCCCCCCCCCCTCCCCCGGTGTGACAAAAATTTTAGAATTCAAACCAGAAAAAAACTAGAATTCATTTGAGGCTTTCATCACCTGTAGCTTTTGAATTTCATCACAATAAAACAAATAGAACATAAGTACAAGTTACCATAAAGATAGAGCGGATTGATCCCATTATTCTGGAAGTCATAAAGTTTGCAACACCCATACACAAACATTTTTCAACTGGAATTTAACAGCAGCCTTTGGCCTCCATGGATTCTTGTGGTGAGAAACTAAAGTGGGAAAACTTTCTGCTTGTTAGCACAAGGATCTAGAAGCCTTGGAATTTGCTTAATAACTGCCTCAAATTCTAAAAATGCATGGTAATTTTTTGCAACCTTCATTCGGAATGAGCCATAAAACAATGTCCAATAGCGCAATCCTGTATTAATCAGCTGGTAGGATGTGAAAGCCTACCAAACCCGGCCAAAAAATTGCTGTTTTAGCATAGATAACTTAACCAAACATATCCATGTCATATACTATCAAAAATATCTCACAGAGAGCTTTCCAACGCAACAAAAATCATCTCAAACAGAGCTCTGGATCAAAAGTTATGATAAGAAATGTTATGCCGGCGAGGAAACTGCACTACATGCGCCCTTCAAGCCCTTCATGTGCCCATTATGCACCACACACACAAAAAGAGGGCTTTTGTTGTGAGCCATTGGTTGTTGACCATTATGCACCACACGCACAAAAAGATGGCTTTTGTTGTGAGCCATTAGTTGTTGACCATTATGCACCACACGCACAAAAAAAGGGCTTTTGTTGTGAGCCATTGATTGTTGACCATTGGAAAGAAAAAGGCTAAAATCAATGGCTCAGAAATGGTGCACTCTAGATGTACGCATTAGTACATCCATTTGAATACATCACGAAATCATAGGAAAACCTTAGTGAAAAGCGTACAAAAACACAAAGAAAACCCCCTGTTATTATGCTACATATTTGGTCCATAGGTCCATTTAAAATCAATAACTTCCTTATATTAATTGATCTGAAGTTGAATTTTGGAATATGAATAGCTTCTCATTTACTTTAGTAAGGAAAATATTTGTTGATCATAACCTTGAGATTTGGATTAAACTTTATAGTATCAAATTCAAATATGTCTTCTATGTTTATTCTAGATTTATGCCTCGAGATGTGACTTTGAAAAAACACATTCTCAAAATGTCCCATGTCATGAAATCAATGCAAAAAAAAATTCAAAGAAAAATATGGAAGTTTATGACTATAAAAAGTCAAGTTAGACTGCTATGTGCAGCTCCACTTGCAGACCATTATTGGTCCACAGGACTGAAAGTTTAAAAATTAATAGAGGCAACATCTTAATCAATTTTGATCTCAACTTTAGAATATAGTTTATGCGTACAGTTCTCTATGAGGTAAAATTAATTGGTTAGACGAGCTTCCATAATTTGAGGGCAATGTTTAAGCACAAATAACTGTGAATTTATGGGGTATTTATTTGCCAATTGAATCTACATGGACTTCCACTTACACCATTCAAAAATTATATTGTTAAAGGTAAGAAACCATGGTATCATTATGGGGATAAAATGGATAGGGCTAGTGCGAGATATATGCTCTATACAATTGGTCTAGTTATGGACCATAAATGGTTCATGCTTAATTATATTCATATCTTTCAAATAGTATATTATTTCAATATCAAAATTGAGAGTTATATTGCAAAGGAAGGCCCGCATTCATAAAAAATATAGTGTACATAAAAGATGACCTACTTGTAACATTATCCTACTAGAACTCTAATGCTTTGTAGCAGCAACGGATACACCAGTTTTACACTAGTAAAAAATAACCATGTTTCTCCGTATATTTTTGCAAGAAAGCCACACAACCTATATTGAGGACCTATATATATGTCCCTTGTCATATTTTGAACTATTTGAAAGGCTTATTTGGAGAAATGTAGTGTGTTCTCTATAAAGTTGAGAAAGACGCATCAAAGGTCATATGGTATAATTTTTTATTCTTATACTTAAACTTCACAATCTTCACTTTCATTCATCAATAAACATCACTAGCTAGTAAATGATGAGTTTTCAGCCTATAATTTTGGAATTAACTCAAATTTTTAACCTCAAATGTGTTAATCCTGTGGTTGTACATCATCTTTAAATCTAGTTAATTGCATGGTTAAACCCTAATTACACTATATGCAAGTTGATAGAGTAATTTTCTATGTAGATATAAGAAGAATGCATCATTCATTACCCTCGTGATACTTACAGGTGGTGATTTTGGAGCATTTTAACATATAATTTTGTCCTAAATTCTGTATTGGAAATTCTCTATTAGATTTTGAAGTTGATATAACTTATGAACACTCCAAAAAAACATAAGATTATACTTCATATAGTTAAGAATTCATGGCCGCAAGAATTAACTCAAAACTTGTAATAATAAGAGAGAAATAATTCCTAAACCGCATGTAGCATTTTTGAACAAAATAGGATTTGCCGGCTTCCACGGACGTTAGATGATAGCAACCAAAGCTGAAAACATACAAATCAATGTGTTCTATCATAAATAGACAAATACTTCCAATTTTAGCAAGGTTTAGGCTTGTTTATGCTAGAAAAACCCAAGAATGCAGTTCTGGACTGTTGCAGAAATTGTCAAATTCTCTAATATTTGAACAATCACTACAACATATAGGTGAGTTCATTGGCCTTGAAATTCTCGAAAGTAATTAAGAATCAAGTAAAGATTGATATGGTGGCGATATAGCGCGAAATTGAAACTTCTATTCTCAGATATATTGGTTTAAGTGACAGTGGGTCAACTGGACCAATTCTGGTCCATGGACCAGGAATGGTCCCCGGGACCACTCTAGTGTTAACTTGGTGCATTGGAAGAGCCAAGATCTTCTCCTAATCAAACCTGCTAAGGATATCACTCTTCTGACGCTTAGAAAGAAAACCCGCGGCAGCAGACTTCTGCATTGATATTTCCAATGCTGTTCTCACCTTCAAAAACTTGACATTGTGGAGCATATCAATTATCTTTTCTTCCTGCTTAGTATTCAACTGTCTAATGTCTTGTGCTCGCCGAAGAATCCTATTAAAACTTCGGAAAAGATTCTGCAAACTGAAATTATAACATTCAAAATTTATATACTAGAACTAGAAATATTCAAACTAAAATAAAAAATGATAGAAACTTACGTATCTGGCGGATACTTGACTCCATCAAGCTGTTGTACGCAAAGAAAGAATGGCTCCAGCATTTCAGCAAGCTCGTCGAGTGGAATCTCTTCTATTTCTCTATCAATTTTCTGCCCAACATGTAACCTCCACGCATCAAACCTACCCCTGGCCCAATCGTCCTTAGGTTGTGATGCATTGTTTCCATAAGCATTAACCTTCTCCTCAATTCCGGATCCAATTCCCTAAATCCACCAATCTTTAAGGCTCTTTTTCCAGCACGACGATCAGGATTAATCTTAGAAATACTTATTTTCTCTTGATCTTGCTGGATCTGATCAGAAATTATGGCAGAAATACTTGTGTCTTTTCCATTATCTTTTTGACTGTTCTCAACACACACTACTACAAAAATAGGTATAAATGGCACAAATATGTGCCATATCTAATGTATACAAATGGCACATTTGCACTGTGCCATTTGTGCATATTTGTGTCCAATATGCTTCGCCCTTTTTGTGCCATTTAAGTGCGCCAAAGATTTTTGTCATGTAAGTGTTCTGTAAGATTTTTGTCATGTTGGTAAATTACAACATTGAGCCATGGTTAGCCACGAAGCCACATTTCATTATGTTGATACTATTGATTCCTGGACCGCAACAAGTACCTTCCTCAAAAATTGATGTTTACATGCACCTTATTGTGGAAGATTTTTATAAGCTTTGGGAAGGAGTAAAAGCAAGTGACTTCAGCAGGCCAGTTTTGGAGAGGGAATTCACTTTGCGTGCGATGATCATGTGGACCATACATGATTTTCCTGCTTATGGTTTATTGGCCGGGTGTGTAACCCATGGATATCGAGCATGTCCCTTGTGTGGACCTGATATTCATGTTCGTAGATCTAGCAGTCTTAAAAAATTTATCTATGCAGGCCATCGCCGATATCTTCCTCTTGATCATAGTTTTCGAAAAATGAAAACATTTGATGGAAACATTGAATCTGGAACACCTCCAAATCTTGTGACGCCTACTAATATACGAAAATGGATTGAGGAAAAGGAAGAATGGAATAGCAAATTGTCTAAAAAGAAAAATGACGACGATCCAACAAAAAGGACGGGATGGAAACGTCTTTCTATATTTTATGAGCTTCCTTATTGGGAGGTATGTTTTGCTTGATATGCACTTAGTTATCTTTACATGCAATTTCTATATATTATACCATGTCACTTTATATTACAACATCTTCTTATTCGAATCACATTGGATGCAATGCATGTGGAGAAGAATGTTGCAGAAAACCTAGTTAAGACAATACTTGGAGATGCTGACAAGGACAATGAAAAGGTACGAGAAGACATGAAAGAGGTTGGAATACGAGAGTCCCTTTGGTCAAAATCAGAAAGCGGTAAAGTGGTTTTACCTCATGCTCCATATGTTCTTACAAAAGAAGAAAAAAAAAGCTTTCTTTACAGCTATACAGAGTGTGAAACCTCCAACAGGATTGTCTTCTAACTTCAAAAAATGTGTTGCAAATGGAAAGTTGAAATCCATGAAATCGCATGATTATCATATTCTTCTTCAACAGTTTCTTCCTTTGGCTATACGTGGATATCTAGGAGAAGGAGAAAGAACGTCAATAGTAAGACTAAGTGCTTTGTTTAGGCAAATTACTGCAAAAGAAATTCACTTAAACGAGATGAATACCCTAAAGTTGGAAGCAGTGAATGTGTTATGCTTGCTTGAGAAGCATTTTCCACCATCATTTTTCACGATCATGACTCATCTCATCATACATATAGTTGAAGAAATAGCTATTTGTGGGCCCGTGACTGTACGATGGATGTACCCTATTGAGAGATTCCTAAAACATCTTAAGAAATATGTTCGTAACATGGCACATCCAGAGGGATCCATTGCTGAAGGGTACATAATCACTGAAGCTATGATTTTTACTACAATGAAAGAGGACAAGAATCTTGAATTTTTTGGTGAATATGATGGCATCTTGGAACGTAGCACATCTGAGGTTTTGGAGGGTAAAGGAACTTTGGTAAAGTTGGATGTATCGTTGCAACAACAAGCACATGATTGCATTCTTGCAAATTCGACTATCATTGAGACATGGAGATTGTAAGTACTCTATTTTCTATACAGATGTTGAAATGTTTTATAATTTATAAAAGTTAATCAACTTTGTAGAATTTGATTGACAGAAAATATGAACAATCACAACATGGTATCTTTTCTGGACGCAAGCGGCCAAGGGAGAATACTTTGAATTTCTCAGAGTGGCTTAAAATGGAAGTCCAGCATATGGTTGAGAGAAAGGAGCAAGTGAATCCATTATTGCTTGATCTTGCTTTTGGAGTTGAAGAATATGCTACAAGTTATAATAGCATGTGGGCATATGGTTGGCACCTAAGAGTGCAAGATATAGATGCGAAGCAAGTGACACAAGATTCAGGTGTTTCTGCAATATTTCGTTCTGTGAGTCGTAGTAGTGCTAAAGATAAGCGACCTATTGAAGCTGACATAGAATATTTTGGCAAAATCCAACAGATTTTACAGGTTTGTTGATTTATATGTAGACAATGTTATTATAATGTATAATTAACCTACTTACTGTTTTTTTATTTTTATTTTTTTATGTTCTGCAGGTTTGTCTTGGTTCATCACATGTAGTACTTTTGCAATGTCATTGGTATAGGCCTGATACTGTTGGACAACGAGCATCAACAAAATTTGACAAGTATGGCTTTCAACTAGTGGACACTACAAAAGCTACATACAAAGCTAATTCAAATTCTCAACCTTTTGTCTTTCCAGAACATGTCCAGCAGGTAAAACTACATTGCAATATTTTCCTGATAATTGTGTACTAAATGCATCTAAACATTTCAGGTATTCTATTTTGATGATCCACATGCTCCAGGTTGGTCTATTGTGCTTCGAAACCCATCTCGTAGATGGGTTACTTCTGATGATGAAAGTGAAAATGGTATATAGGATAGATAATTGACTTGTAACCATATTGGCAACTTGTTGATTTCAACACATCCTATGATTATCCATTGTAAAGGCTTTTGTCCAATTCCATAAGCTTTTCTTCTTAACATGATTCTTGATTTTAAAGAAGAAAATAAGGAAAAGTTTGTATCTGCTTTTAGTGATATGAGTGGTTTATATATCATTTCAAGTATTCTTGTCTAGGAATTTTCAAAAGCAAGTTTGTTCATTCGACTTTCATTTAACTTCCTTTTATATATCCTTCTTTGGCCTCTCAAAGGGGCATTCTTATGCTTATTTGTTCTTGGCTAGTGATATAAAACATGATGTTGTAGGGAAAAAACTAAAATTTGAGCAAATTTTGGGTGTCTGTGAATGAAAAAACTAGTTGCAAGTGTCATTCACACATAGGCAAATGGCACAAATAATTGGCACTTGCATGACCATTAAATGGCACTTTTAAATGTGCCAATTGTTTTGGGCAAATGGCAAAAATGGTGAACACACTTTAGTGGCAAATACAAAACACTTAGATAAGTGACATTTATTAATGCACAAATGGCATAAACAACCATCACTTGTAGGACACTTATATGGCACTTATTAATTTGCCTTTTGTGCTGGTTTAGAGGGCAGAACTTGGAGGACACTTAAATGGCACATAGATGTCACTAATATATGTGCCATTTGTACGCCAACAGAGGGCAAAATAATTGGCACTTAAATGGCACATACATGTCACATTTTTTTATTTGCCCATTACAATGACGCAAATGGCAAATTCATGAAAATGTGCCATTTGTTTTTGCCATTTGTGCCTATTTTTGTAGTAGTGACAAGAGCCAAGACTAAAAGACGGAGCTTCAAATGAAGCGCTCTTTGCAGCTACTTCTTCTAGAAAAAATGACCTATTATAAGCATAAGATGCAAATTAAAATACAAAAACACAAACAGACCTGAAGCACAAAATGTCTCCATAGAAGTAATAGACCTTCCATTGATACTTGCATGCATCAAACTACTTGTTAAAATTCCATAAACTGTCATCATTCAACTAAAAACATACCTTCCAAAGTAGTTGAACAAGTTTTTTCGTGTAATACCACGTTGTTAGCATTTGCCATGCATAAGAACTCTCTATTACAGAAATTTGTGCACAAAAAAGCAAGAGAAAATGACAAACTTACCAGGATATTTCATGGCAGCAGACTTCTGGTTCATAAAAGACATGGGATCGGACTTCTTATTCGTCAAAGACATCATATTCTGACCTGCATGAATATAAACACTATTTAAGAACCATTAACTGGTAAAATCCTCAAGAAAACACAAACATGTTAACCAATCATGCACCTACCTTCAGAATCGCTCAACGTTGATGGAAGCACGCCCTGAAAACCTACAGATCATAAACTTTCCATTAGAAAGAATGAAATCAATGAAATGAGCTCTAAAATTGCAAAAAATACCTGAAGTAGTAACTAAACCTTGAAATATAACTCCCTGAGTAGCATTTCTTGCTGAAGGACAACCATTCATTACTAAAAGAATCCGAAAAACAAAAAAGGATGCAAGAAAAATCGCATCAATGCCTTCAACATGCTTGATCTGCTGGCGCGCAATGGGCTTCGCCCTACGAAGACCATATTTCTGTGTAGAAGGAGGAAGGGGAGGCCGTGAAGCAGGGCCACTCCAAGAACGCCGCAGTCTTCCTCTCGAAAATGACAAAACTGTGTCCAACAAAAGAAAAAAACAAAAACAAAAAGTACAAAATTTTGAACGATCCAACTCCCATTTTGCTGGGGAATGAAAGGGGGTCGCCCCTTTCCGGCTGCTGCCGGTCGGGGGGCCACCCTTCCAAACCAGAAAGGGGCTCCCCCTTCCATTCCCCAATACAGACCTGACCTTGACCTCACTGCGTCAACGACTCGTCTGTCCCCAAACCACTGGAAAGACAAGACAAAGACAAGTAAACAAATAAGCAGATCCCTCACCTAGGCGCTCCATGCCGCAGGTACAGACACTGCCTGATTCTTTCGGCATGGCTATCACCAGGGACCGTCATGTCCCCCAGGCAAAACATTCCGAATTTCGCAAGATTGCCTTCCCTTCTCGAACCATTGTCAAAATACCCCTCAACCCTAGCTTCATATACAAAAATTCCATTCAAACAGAACAAGCACCTCAAACCCTGCAAAATCTATAGTCTGTGCATGACTTGGCATTATACATACTTGAGGTTCTAGATAAACGTCTGCAATTACTGAGCCCTCAGTAGTCATTATCTAAGCTTGTCTAGTATCATCATTACTGCAAAGGTTTTTCCTAGTAGTAATGATTGTACTAGCCCATTGTATGAGTCCCATGACCTATTGGTCTTCGTGGACGTTAAAAAAACTATTCTATTCTATTCATACAATACAATACAGTACGAGAATCACATTCCCAAACACTGCGAGAATACCCTGCCACAATAGGAAACAAAACGAATTGTGGAAAGTTAAATGGCAAATGTGAATAGGCATGAAATAAAAAGTTGGAAAAAAATGGGATTCTAAAGTTTTAAAACGTTAAAATAAGGGGTTTTGGCGATGGCCATAAGCCATGGCTTCCTTCAATGTTCCTTCGACTTACAGTTTAAATTCATCCCGTTGCGCTGCGAGTTGCGAGGGCAGTTCTCCAACCAAGTTTTCTAGGTCATGTGTAAGTTTTGCCAAAATGTTTTCTTTGTGGAAATCAACCAAAATCTTGTTGAGACTTGAGCATTCTTGCAGAGGCCAGTTCCAACGAAACTGATAACTGTAGGCAAGGCTCGCAGCCGTGCTGTTCAAGATGTGCTGGACGAGTACATTAAAAAGATTAAGAGATACTGTAGCTTCGAGGAGGTCCAGATTCGTTCTAACCCTAAAAAGAGCAGGTATTAGAAAGCATGGTTTGTCTTTGAACACACTGATCTGTCTGTATGCTTTTATTAAATCTTGCTTTTTGATATGCTTGATGTGACAAAGAAACATTACCTTTTGACGGCAGTGAGGTGAAAGTGCAGGTTGAAGCAGAAGGTAGCAATGTTTTGAAGAACATCTCTGCAACAGATTGGGTATGAAAATTTGCTTAGTATTGAGAAATGTGTCACGCATTATTCAATATTAGTGTTGCTTGATTTTCAGGTAATAGTTCTGGATCAGAATGGAAAGGATATTACTTCAGAGCAGTTTGCCAATCTTATTGCTGATGCAGGAGATAAGGTTCTTACATAAAATTTCTGCTTTTTTTTTTTTGGTTTAATTATATCATTTTGATGATTTAGAAGAGTAAATAAGTTAAAGCAGTTTGAAGTGATTGACAATGTAGTCTCATGTTTTGTTAACTTTCTTATAAAGCTGCACTTTGATTATATTATGATCCAAAGACATGTAATTTGCTGATTTTATTGCATAGGACGTTTCTCTTTTGGTCTTTTGCATTGGAGGTCCATATGGTCATGGACCAGAAGTGAAGAAGCGAGCTGACATGACTATTAAATTGTCTTCCATGGTGATGAACCATCAAGTGGTGGTGATTGTACTCCTTGAACAGTTATATAGGTATGATGCTATCTGCTTCCTGCTTTTACTTGCATGTTATTTCTCTAAAGGTTCAAAGTGGTTCAGAGCCTGGACCATCCTAAGGGGAGAAAATTACCATCATTGACATGACATGGGATTGGCAACCTCATCTTTTGATTCGACATGCTTTGTTATCATTTATTTTCCTTTCCTTGAGCATTGGGCAAAGCCTTCAAGAATCAAAAGATGGTGGAAATGGATATGTATGTTCATTTATTTTGATGGGTAGAATGCAAGTCATGGACGGCTTAGATAGTAATATAGTCAGATGTGACTGATGATACTGCGGGCTATGCTTCTGTAATGCCATTTGGGTTTAACACCCACTTAGGTATTCAACCACACCAAATGAAAAGTTTTTCCTACATATCTATAATCACATGGTGCCATGTTCATAAAACACTAGGTGTTGGGGGATGCGAGGTGTAGGGTAGGGAGGTTTTGTGATAGGTTTTGCGCATAAACATCTATGATTAGCGTGTGCACCTTTTATCTGTTTATCTCTAAGCATTAGTTGATAGCCAGGTACAAGGAGGCAATATTAATATAATGGCACTACTTCAAATGTTGTAAATATTTAACTCTGCTATAGTTTGTATACGATGTAAGAGTCTAAAGAGTCAAAATTGAATTTAGGTTTAATAAAGCATGATGTATTGTTTTAGTCTTTGAAGACATGAATATACTTAAAGGATATTGAGGAACTTGATATTATTTAGTTACATATTGTTACGGTTCATTCGCTAAAACATTCTTACGCTAAAACATTCTTACGTTCTTAATGGCATGTCCACTTTCAATATAGGAAGCAATCATGGTTGTCATGATACTATTGTTTTGTCTTTCTAGAATTTACATTATTATGGGTGTGTGTTCCTTAGCCCTTGATTGTGCATATCAGATGTCGTATTCACATTAATCCCTCAATCGGTTGAGATCCCTTTTTTCTTTTTGCTTATATATTGGCATTCTTCACTTAGGCATTTGTTTCAGTGTTCATGGTGCACATCTTGTAAAATATAGACGATATCACTGTGTCAAAATGCAACGTGTTATACTACCTATCAAGCTCTTACTGTTATACATTCATTGGTTGATGTGTGTTCTATTATTGGAAGGTTATCATTGCGAGATTAAGATTTTGAATTGATGTCATGAGACTGTGGTGGTGTGTGTATTTTTGGACTAATTAGAATAGAAGAAAGAGATGGTAAAGGGTTGAGTGTGAGCATTGTCATATAACAACACAACAAATCATAATATATTCATGGACGCGTGGTGTAATAGTATAGGCAATTTACAATTATTCTCCTTTTTACCGTTGCAAATATTGCAAGTTTATGACCAACAAGCATTCTTTCATTCCATCGAGAGAACATTTTCATGAAAATAATTGCAGCGTAGAACATTGGTAGAAACAACAAGCAAGAACTGAAGAGTATTTGCATTTGAAATGAGAAACTCGAATGTCATAGTTAATTTTTTTAGCTTTTGTAGCATATGGTGCTTTTAACCCTTCAACATCATCACAACTTCCAAGAAATATTGCAGATCTCATATGCACGTGCAATGCAATTATCAGGGATGTAATTCTTATCGCAACTTTCCATATGGGCTCTGTTTGTCAGGGTTCTATGAATATTCCACCATAGAGAAGAAGAATCCGATGTACATCATCTGCTACCATGCCGCAAGACAATACTTCGATGAGTTTCTCCAGCAACCATTAGTATTGAAAACGAATAAAGTACCTTCAATATATCAAAGAGATTTTGTTCTCGACCCATCCTTGGAAAACTTGGCATTATCTACATATATTCGCAATATGGAAACATGCAAATATAATCAATTGGATACTGCATATTAGAGCAAACACATTCCTACCACAAAGATCAAATACACAGATGTAAAGAGTTTGACAAATAAAGGAGTGGAGGCAAGGCTCCAAGTTAGAAAGGAATGTGGCAGTCAAGGAGGTTTTCTACAAAAAGGTGTGAAGTTGTCAGTGCCTCTAAGCGCAAATGAATTGCTCTAGCCCTTATGGGAAAGGGCAATGCAGAATGCAATAACTAAAAGTCACCACTGCATTTGCGGTTACTTCTCATGTATCTACAAATAAAATGAAGAAACCATATTGCATATTTACAAAAGGAATACCTTGAGTTACTTGCAATGAAACTCATGTTGCACAAGAATGACGCATGAGTTTCTTGTAGTCCGTGCAGTTTTATTCAAAGCATTATTTTGCCATTTTCTCTGCACAAAGTTTCCTTCCAAGGTTATGCCACTGAACATCGAACTTCATCTTTCCTTGTTCTGTGTGCTTCTCGTTTCACTCATCCGCTGCACATCGAACTTCTTCTTCCCTTTTTAGGTGCTTCTTGTTTCACCCAGACTCACCTGCATTTGACATCGTTGAGTATCCCGTTCGCTATGGCACCTAGGCTGGGAAAACACACCATGGGATTGCATATTGTTCCATTACCAGACATCTGGTTGTCATTATTATAACAGCTAATCCCAAATCTTAACACGCTACTTCTCAAGTTTTCAGTGATTCAACGGTTGAGATCAATCTTGGACAATGGTTTGCTGGAGCCATAACACACCACTACTTCATAACACACTAGGGTGTTATGAAATGGACAACCCAGATTGATTTTGATGGTGATCGGATGACCCAAAGCTCTCGGGCCGGTGTGTTAAGGGCGATAACGCCCTGGCCCTCGTGTGTTATCTATTATTGTACGGATACAAGACAGAGGTGGATGATAGCAATGAGTGGTTGAGAAAAGAGATGGAAAAGACTAAGGAATGTTTCCGACTACTTTGGCTATGCAGTGTGAGGCATAAGAATTGAGGACACTGGATGCAACCATGTCACAAAAGGCGGGTATGCTTAGCCTATGGAGACATGAACCTCATAGACCCAAGGTTCAAAATGGCATAGGTGAGAAAAAAATGGTAGCATGGTAGTGAATATTTAGAAAAAATTATATTTTGTTGTATCAAGATGTGAACTAGGGTGACATCGGCACCTGTCTGATGCCATATTAAGGCCCTTTTGCAAGCTATGGGTTGCAGAAAGGTGCTTAAATCATTGGGCAGGTTGCATTTTTTTTTTCTATCTATCTATCTGTCTATCTATTGGATTTAGAATATGCTAAGATATAGAGTATACGCACAAAGCTAGGGTCAGGGTAGAGCTTCTGTCAAGCCGACGACATTTAAGCCCATTGTTTTTTTCTGGTATAAAAGACAAAATGTAACTGGTTTCTTTCTGATAATATAAATGGCCTCTATAATGTGTCTTCGATATGTCAATTTAGTATGCTGAAGTCATTCTTCTTCTATTTCTTCCAATGCCAATTTGCGAACACCATTTTATATGCCCTAAGATGTTGTAGTGAGCCTCTCTACCTGTACTTGTAGAATAAAAAAGTAGAATTGTGAAAGAATATTGGAAAGACTTTCTACACTTATGCATGTAAGGGCATTAGTTGTTAGCCAATAGAATTAACATGGTTGTATCTGAGATGCAAAACAATTCATATGACTTTTAATCATTTGAATTTATGGTATGTCTCGTATGTGTATTCAAATTAATTCATCAAATATATCTAGAAATGCAAGTTATAATACCGTTGTTGTTTGTGCCTAGTCATTCTTAATCTTACGTCTGCAATTACTGAGCCCTCAGTAGTCATTATCTAAGCTTGTCTAGTATCATCATTACTGCAAAGGTTTTTCCTTTGAAAACCTTTCGAGGCAGGGGTTTTTTAATCCTAGTAGTAATGATTATACTAGCCCATTGTATGGGTCCCATGACCTATTAGTCTTCGTGGACGTTAAAAAAACTATTCTATTCTATTCTATTCTTCAATTCAATGGCAAATGCAATCTATCAAATAATTTCTATATATATTTAAGTCTTCTATTTGGATTTAAAGTAGTTTTGTCGAATTTAAGCAAATCGAATAAATCCAAACATCATTCTTGTTGGAATATAAAGTCCTTTTTTTTTAGCTCTTCATGAGTTACTTGACAGGTTCTTAGGGAAAATGTTGTCCTGCTTTGCATGGTCTCTCATTCTATTCGTGGCTACCACCTCAATCTTCAATGTCCCTCCATTTTGGCACATCATAATTTGAGCTAGCTTTCACAATTTGTTATGCAATAAGGTTTGACATGTACATCAACATTTTTTTAACATATTATGATATGGTATTCATGGCTGCAACATAGTTTTTCCTTTTAAAATGGCAGCTAATGGACACTAGTAGAGGTATTGTAAAAGTCTTCATGCTTTATCAAAGGAAGGAAGGAAGGAAGGAAGGAAGGAAGGAAGTTTATTTTAACGTCCACGGAGGCCAGAGGCCTATGAGAAGGTACATGCAGAGAACAGGCAAAAAGCCAAAAACCCCAACACCAAAAACAAACAATGTAACTGTACAGTAGATCCCTACTACCGGGATGAAAAAACCCCCACTTGGGAGGAAAAACCCTAACAGTAGGCTCTCAAATACCATGCCTCTGAAGAGCAAGTCTGACGGCCGAAATCTGAAGGATGTAAGCTCCCAGTCGCGCTACCATAGGTGATGCGAGTAACTGATGTAGCCAGGGATAGGTTCTATACGTACAAAATTAAAATTCCTGACGTATAAAGTCAAAAAATACGTATTTTTTAATAAAATACGTATTTAACGTATAAAAACCTCGCCGTGGGAAAAAAAATTTCGGCGTCTGCGAAAAGCCGATGGCGTCTGTGAATTTTTCACAGCGTCTGCAGCGAAAAAACAGCGTCGCAGCGATTTTTTTTTTTTTTACCGGGGGTTGTCGCGAAACCTTCATTTAGCGTCTGTGAAAAAACTTTCAGCGTGGCAAGCGAAGGTTTCAGCGTCTGTAAATTTTGAATTTAAAAAATTATATATATATATATATATATATATATATATATATATATATATATATATATATATATATATATATATATATATATATATATATATATATACATATACATATAAATATATCTATATATATCAAGATTGTTGCTGGTTGGATTCTACACAGATATGATAGTGTAAAGGAACATGCCATCTTCTTGATTAAGTTATCTTTCAAAGGGTACTTATGACAATTTGCTTGAAATACTTTGCTTGCAGTGTCAACATGCCCTTTTATCTGTACACTAAACGTCATAGGCCATAATCTGTGGAACACGCTGGTCTAGCATGTTGCTTTAGTGTATACATTTTTGCATGTGTCCCTTAGACTTTCTAGCACACATAGCTAATGTATTAAGAACTTGGTTGGTTCTAAGATAAAAAACTTGGTTGGTTCTAAGATAAAAGTTCATTCTTTTCACATAAAGGGGAACGTGGATTATGGCACCACATGCAAAAAGGTACTTTTTAACTTTTTGCCATTTCTATTAGATGTGAACCGTAGAGATTTATTTTGTGGAAAAGGATGGGCTTTTAGCTCAAAATGATCGACTTTTCCCTTGGATATTTGGTGATTTTAAGAGGCCATTACATTTTGCATGGATACGCATGCTTGTATGTAGGGATTGCTCATCATGGCATTTTTGTGCCCCATGGTTTTAGATGAAATGGGCTTATATTATATTATGTTATGTCAAAAAAAAGATATTTGGATCATTTGGTCGTGACCTTACCCTAAAGCTTGGCGGAGGGTTTGTGTCTGTAATCATTGGCGGCAAGTAGCCATGGGCGCCAGCATGTGCGTACAAAATGGAGGCCCTTCCAGCTTGGAGCTCCGGATGGTCTTGGCATAAATCTCCAGGCCATTTTTCTGTTTCAGAGGTGCTTTTTGTGGACTGTTTCTATCAGAGCTAAGTTGGCTAAATGTGGAGACAATGAGCCAAGTTACAGCAAGATTGTAAGCTATGGCATGATCATTGACGAACCTATGAGCTTGGAGCCTGCCAGAAATGAGGTTTTCTTTCATTTTATAACAACTAATGTCTCTATAAAACTAGTTTAGGGTTTGAGCAGAGTGCATTACGGCTGCCTCTGTGCTTAAACTTGGCACAATCATATAGTCTGTTTAATATTATGCATGGTTTTATTCGACGTGCGTTGGTACAAGGATCCTGGCTGTTGTTTTTGTTGTGCTACTTGCTAGTACAGTACACTAATCGTGTAGGATGGCTTGCTCATAGTCATGATAATTAAGGATAATGGCTGTGGCAGATGCTTAATTCCCATAGTCTCAGCTTCTTATAAAGATCTAATGATACGTGTATGACCTGCTTTGGTACAAAGTCTGGTATGGTATGAGGTTGGATACACTAGAATATGCACCTTTTAAAACAAACTTGCTGTATGAAGGCTACTATATAGTCTACTTGTACATTGGCTGGAGCTCCTGTCCTTCTATCAGAATATTACATGAGCAGATGTCTCCTTGTTGTGCAATGCAATGGTTCAACTTAATCTGCATATGCTACTACTCTTACATATGTACTTATTTCTGATATGCATTGGCTGCTGCAAGCTACAAATAATGGATTGTTTTCAATTGTGTATTCTGATGCATTATTCTAGAGTAGATTACATGATTTATGCTTTATTACAGCAGCATGGCCATATGCATATAACATAATGTTATGTTTTATGCTAAATAATGCATAGACTAGTTTTCCAAAGATCATGGCCTTCCTTCTATTGTGCAGCTTAGAAAAATGCTTAATGTGCTTTGATGGGCCTCTCTAAGCTGTAAATTATTCTCAGTTTATTATTTATCCTGAATCTCTCTTTGCATAAAAAGAAAAGGATAAAAACTGGGTTCTTCTTTGCTTACCTGCTAGCTGCTTTGCTTTTACCCTCATCAGGCTAACATGCAATTGGTTTGGCTGCAGGTAACATGATGAACCCGTCTTTTTGTGTTGGAGATGATGATAATGATCTACAAGCTATATTTTATGTGGACGGATATGCTGGTCCAAAGGAAGCTTGTGTACTCTTGAAGGTTTATCAGCTGGGACGTCTATCTAGTTGTATCTCTGCCCTTATACTTTGAAGTACTTCTGTTTTAAGATATTATGATAGGATTTGCCTTATCCTATAGATAAAAAGGCTGTCTGCTGGTTTTTGAAGTTCTTTTTTTGAAAAACAGAAAGTAGCGATCTTGCTTTTGCTTAAAGCAATACAAGGCTGTACAAGGAGTTTTAAAGTCTTAAAAAGCAGACAAGGATCAGCTCAAATGCTGCCTTGTTGTAGATATAAGCACGGTTGTTTTGGACGTAATGTCTACAAGTGATACTTATGTCGGCATATATTTCCAGTCTAAAATTGCATTTTTGAGCTTTTGTGTTTTGATAAGCAGATTCGATCATTGTACAATAAGAAAATATGATTGTATTAGCACCATTGATTTTATTGGGATTATTTTTAGCACCTGCTGTATAGAAATTATTCTACTCTTGCACAAGTCTTGGCTTTTCATTACTAGAGGTAGACTTGAGCTGGGATCATATATCTGGTCCTCATTAGGTTTACCTTGGTTCTTAAAGGTTTTGAGGCTTGTCATTTAAATTGATTAGCTACTGCTCAACTAAATATGCAAGTTTGTTCTTGTCATCTGATTGATTATTCATCTTTAACTAGGATTATTGGCTTGGGCCTGGGTAACGCCAGGATAGACACATTCTCAGGCTCTAGCGAGTGTTAGAGTTTGGAGTAAGGTTTCTGCTAGATTAGATCCTAGTGGAAAGTTAGTATATATATATATATATATATATATATATATATATATATATATATATATATATATCAAATTAACAGCTGGTTTTGCCCAGTACAAAAGGTAGAAGTTAAGTTAAAAGCCTTTCTTGTGATAGCCTCAATTCATCTGCATTTGTGGCTTGACCCAAGAGAAAAGGGTTAACAAGTAAAGTAACATGGTTCAGCAGGATATGACAAGCTCCAGTACCAAATGACAAGCTTCTTTCAAATGACAAAGTAGCAAATAATGGAAATCTGGTCAGTGATCCAAACTTTCAGACCCTTGTGCGATATTTTCTCAAGGGAATATGCAGAGGTAGCACACATAAGACATGGCACATGCTAGGTTATTCTAGCTAAGCCCTGCCATGATGTGCAGGCATTTCTTGATATTTCTATATCCGAGGCCTATAACAGACACATGGTGATGATGCATGGTGATTGGGACTCTGGCCCGCATCAAAATAATGGATGGGTTTGTCTAGTACAAATTTTAGAAGGCAATGGCAGGCAAGCTGAAGCAGGCACCTTTTATCTGCATGTGGTTACTCACACTGGACGATAAAAAATGGAAGAACTACTATGGATATTCGACGGAGAATACAACTCTGAGGCCTATGGGGATTACATCGGAGATGCCTTTGTTCATGCCTAAGGCAAGAGCCTAGCCCTTTTGGGACTACATGTGGAGCACATTAAACTAGGTAGTAATGCAATAGTGGAAAATACAGGCTTTTATTTCATTAAAATGCTCACAATTATTTGCCTTAGCATGTTTTAGCTTTGGGCACCACATGGGGTAACCATGCATTAATACATCAATATGGCCAGATCTGGATCAACCTTTTTAGCACTTCATGGTTATAGTTGTGGTGCACCTGGGACAGTACATGGTAAGATATGTTGCAGATATGTGGACCTTTAAATCAAATAGGCCAGGTTAACTAGCTTTACTTGGTTGAGAAATTCATTTAAGCATTTGACATCCTCATGGGGCACCCGCACTTGATATTAAAAATCAAAATGGAGATATTATTGAGCATGGCATAACTGGAAATTTCTCCTGTGGCATAAGTGCAACTGGAGAATCTATAGTATAGCGTTGCATCTCTGGACGCAAACTAGTTAGTCTGAGCACTGTGTTATATTTTTGTGGCATTGAAGCTAATCTGAATGTGGTTTGGCCCTTAGGATACCAATGTTGGTTGGACCCTAAGGGACATTCTCTTACGTAGTGTGCTTGGACGAAAAGTATGGACCTATACAAGGGCTGAGACAGCTAGAGATAAACACAAGTGGATCGGTACAGATATTCCAGCACTCATCGCCATGATGCAGCAACCCAGTTTCGGCCAAGTACAGGAATATACCGACATGCTGCAACAGACCATTTGGAAATAGGCTGAGCATTTGGGAACACATAGGTTGAGCATTTGGGAACAAGAAATCAGTGTCGCTTTGTTTTGCTGGGTCGGCAATCTGGCGCCACAGAGGACGAAGAACAAGGAAACTAGAAGTTTAATGTGGTGGGTCTGCTTGACAGAGGGTTTGCCTAGATAAATAAGCTAGTAGCTTGGCCGATCTGCCTAAAAGAAGAGCTCTTGCTTCTTGCATGACGAAGATTAAGAAACATGGTCTGAGCTTTTGAGCTTGATCAAAGGGGCTGGTATAGATCTGTCTGCCCTATGTGAGAGAGAAATAGAAACGGTTGCTCAGCCCAGCAAGCAAGCTTGGTAAGCATAGTGGAGATAGGTTGGAAGAAAATCACATTTGCAAATAAAGATGGCGGCATGAATAAATACAGCCCACGTAAGACCTGAGTCGCGGTGGTGTGGCGAGAACCCGGCATCAATAATGTTCTCGATTCGATGGGAGCAATCCGGCATGAAGATTTAATCAAGAAGATTACGATCGGGAGCTTCAATGCAATCGGGTTCTCTTTAACTTGTTTCTTTAAGGGTCATATTATTTATGCATGAGGAAAGAAAAACGGGTTTGATCACGTGTGCACTCTAGCATCACATTCGGTGTGTATTTCTAAAACCGGTGTAATGGCCTTGGCCTTAGATCTGAAGTTTAAAGCGTAGATAAATGTATTTAAATGGCTTCTACACGCTACTACTAGACTACAAAGCACTTTCGCAATAAGGATTGCACGATAGAAGCATGCCATGTTACTAGAGAAGTTCTAGGATAGCCATCTCACTAAGATAAAGTAACCTTAAGGAAGTATCACGGGTTACGCACTTCTTGTTTTAGGATTAACGTTGCATCTAACATAGGCATCTACACGGTTGTAGATCCAAGAACCTCTTTAATGCTAGACATGCTAGTTTAACGGATGTACAGAAATTGGCACGGTCTTTGTTCGTGATCGAGGAAAAATGACATGCATAATATTATCCCCTGTGCAAATACAAAAGCCAAAGCTGCTTGGGCTTCGTATGTTCTAAGTTATGGATAAGTAAGTTGTTTTGTTAGCATATAGCATGGAACTAGCTTACGCTTGTGGATCAAACAACATGCAAAGACACTCTCGTATACTTTATAGAGTTATAGACTAGATAAAGACACGGTTGCGAGAATATTCTAAAGTTCTTGATTGCAATACGCACGGATGATCTTAATATCCAAGGTAATTCTATTGCCTTAAATATTTATGGATGGGGCCGGTCCTTTACCCGAGATGACACTCGATTTTGCCTAACACATGAGACAAGTTGTTTTGTGTAAAGGTGGAGATTATAACTTCGGATAATGAATGCATGTAGAATATAGACCTCTAGGTACTTTATTCGTTAATACTATTATTGCGGCATTTGAAATTGTGAAGTATCGCAAGATCCGTGGATCCTAGGCCTAACATTTTAGCCTATAATTGGTGCTATGAATTTCTTTGAGATTATATGTCTTTTCTTAAATAATTAAACAATTGTGGACGTCTTTGAATTTGGAGGGATCGGCATCCTTGCAACGGACTACAGTTTGTATTTCTTCTTTGTGTAATATAGGCGCTAATAAGTAATTGGAGCATAATAAGCGTAAAAAATGAATTCTTATTGGTGAAGGGCGATGAGCCATGCCAAGACCATCGCTTACACTGTTAACCCTTGCCTCATTACCAATTCTTTGCTAATGTTGGTCTTTTTGGTTCTGAGGTAACCGGTCTTGCATCTCAATTCTCGTGTATTTTGGATGTTTGGACGTGTATGTTACATGAGGAGTACAAGCTAGTGTATCTTTGGAGACTATACAAACATTGTTGATATTACGGTTAATTTGTTGCATTGTATGCTTTACGAGGCAAAGGTAACCACTTCGGGTTCTCTATTTTCAAATCGTGCTCCTAATGTCTTCATATTTGAGCACAATAATCATGACTTTTGAGGCGAGAGACCATCGTTAAACTTAAATTTCTCTTCAAACTGTTGTGGAAAAGTTTATCATTTTCATATAGTGCTCTTATCGTGCATTTCGCTGATTGCATCGGGGAAGGCAATAACATAATTGTAGCATTATCTTCTTGGTGGCATACTTTCGTTAGGCTCACAGATTAAAAACAAGAAAAATACATATTGGTATTGGATTGTGATT
Organism: Isoetes taiwanensis; assembly: GCA_021234155.1. Classification (NCBI taxonomy): domain Eukaryota; kingdom Viridiplantae; phylum Streptophyta; class Lycopodiopsida; order Isoetales; family Isoetaceae; genus Isoetes; species Isoetes taiwanensis. Next base: position 12,722,652 of record JAJEKV010000001.1, on the reverse strand, counting down.
ACGCTATAGGTTAATGCATTAAAATGTAGAACAAGAGATTAGAACTTCGGCCTTAAAGAACATGGCATCCAAACACATAGTGGAGCAGCGTGACTCCTTGCTAATATAAATGATCCGAATTTGGTAACTAGTTCAACATTTTGAGAGTCATACTTTGCCGCCCAATGCTAAATTTGATGGGTGAAATAGCAAGTGGAACAAAAGGATTGCTTGTTAAAATATGTGTGCATTTTAAAATGTTGCAAGGCTTATTGAAAATTTGGTACTGCAAAAATTCAAGCTTTTCTCGAAGTTTGTAATGTTTTTATGATATTGGATTACACTTTGACTTAGTAAGCACGTATTCATTATAGGGATATAAGGAATGATACATGGTTGACCCGCCATAAATCAGGCTTCTCTCTAATGTCTACAATGCATTCATGATCGTAATTTGGCTTATTAAAGATAGGTCTAGGATTGAGCATGATATTATAAGGATTTAAGGAATCTTTGCATGGTTGACGCCATGAATCATGCTTTTCTTTAAAGTCTACAATGCATAATTTGCATGGTTGACTGCCATGAATCATGCTTTTCTTTAAAGTCTACAATGCATAATGTGGCTTATTAATGACAGCCTAGGATTGAGTTTACAGAATGAAACAGGATCTCTAAGGCTCTCCAAGCGTAGGCTTAGAACCGATAAGTTCGGGCAGACTAGGGCAAGGCCATAGCCATGGTTTGTCAGATGTCTTGATGGAAATGACTAAGTCTAAGTAGTATGGACATATGTCTAAATAGGCATAAATGCTGGATCTCCAAGGCTATCTCAGCCTTATGGCTGAGAACTGATAATTTCTAAAGCCCATGGTTTAGAAAGCCAAGTCTTTGGTCAAGGCTTTGGCAAGTTTATATATTCTTTGACTTCAGTAAACCAGTTTAACTGGTTTGAGTCTTGGAGATCCGGCTATAGTAATAAAGTCTACATTGCTGAACATGTGATGGCATGACTGATATTTGTTGATCTGAGGCATGCTCTTGATAACATACTAAGTAATCTTTATGCATCTAGCAGGGAGCAAATATGGAGGACTATTATGAACCAATGGAGTACTGTAGAAAGCGATGGCCCTTGGAGGCATGCATATTCTAGGCAAAAACAACAATGACTGATGGAGTACTGCAGAGCAAAATGTGCATTTGAGGCATGCATATTCTAGGTAAATGTTCGTTTTCAGAAATAGGCAGTTCTTTTTCAAAAAGAATGCAGAAATATAGGAGTATTCCGAATATTATTATACTAACAAAGTATGGCCTCTGGCTAAATCATGCAAAGTACGGCCTATGGCCAAATGAAGCAAGCCCTCGGGCATACATTTGATTATAGCACAGATCGTACCGTCTTTGCGCATAGTAACACTGTAAGAGTGGCTTGCAACCTACATATATTGTTACAGTTCTTATGAGAGCGTGGCTGTAGGTGCAGAACAGAATGTTCGTTTGAGGCATCCATATTCTAGGTAAAAAGGTATTCAGAAATATGCAATTTTTTTTGAAGAATTATGCAGATATATGAGAGCAATCTCAGTATCACTATACTAACAAAGTATGGCCTTTGGCCAAAGCAAGCAAGCCCTCGGGCATATATGTGATTATAGCACAAATTGAACGGTATCTTTGTGCATAGTAACCATGCAAGTGCGACCTGTAACCTACATATCATGGTATAACACTTCATAAAGAATATACAGGATACAGCTGGTGTATACAGCTGCTGCAGCTCGGGATTTGTACAATCTGATACAAGACTTCACCATGAAAGGGTTTAAGCAGATGACATCTGGTTTATAGTATGCAAAATGTGGAAGAATGGAGCTTTCCCTGAACAATCTTATGTATGGAGCTTAATGCATACAGGTACCTCTAACTTCATCTATCTATTATGGGTTGCAACAAAGTACAGGTGATAGGGGGATCCTTAACGTATAGGGATCCTCCTGTCCCTGTACGTCTTAAGGTGTCGCTCTATCTCCCGGTAGGAGGTATATATATATATATATATATATATCAAATTAACAGCTGGTTTTGCCCAGTACAAAAGGTAGAAGTTAAGTTAAAAGCCTTTCTTGTGATAGCCTCAATTCATCTGCATTTGTGGCTTGACCCAAGAGAAAAGGGTTAACAAGTAAAGTAACATGGTTCAGCAGGATATGACAAGCTCCAGTACCAAATGACAAGCTTCTTTCAAATGACAAAGTAGCAAATAATGGAAATCTGGTCAGTGATCCAAACTTTCAGACCCTTGTGCGATATTTTCTCAAGGGAATATGCAGAGGTAGCACACATAAGACATGGCACATGCTAGGTTATTCTAGCTAAGCCCTGCCATGATGTGCAGGCATTTCTTGATATTTCTATATCCGAGGCCTATAACAGACACATGGTGATGATGCATGGTGATTGGGACTCTGGCCCGCATCAAAATAATGGATGGGTTTGTCTAGTACAAATTTTAGAAGGCAATGGCAGGCAAGCTGAAGCAGGCACCTTTTATCTGCATGTGGTTACTCACACTGGACGATAAAAAATGGAAGAACTACTATGGATATTCGGCCGGAGAATACAACTCTCGAGGGCCTATGGGGATTACCGAGGAGATGCCTTTGTTCATGCCTAAGGCAAGAGCCTAGCCCTTTTGGGACTACATGTGGAGCACATTAAACTAGGTAGTAATGCAATAGTGGAAAATCTGAGGGCTTTTATTTCATTAAAATGCTCACAATTATTTGCCTTAGCATGTTTTAGCTTTGGGCACCACATGGGGTAACCATGCATTAATACATCAATATGGCCAGATCTGGATCAACCTTTTTAGCACTTCATGGTTATAGTTGTGGTGCACCTAGGACAGTACATGGTAAGATATGTTGCAGATATGTGGACCTTTAAATCAAATAGGCCGGGTTAACTAGCTTTACTTGGTTGAGAAATTCATTTAAGCATTTGACATCCTCATGGGGCACCCGACTTGATATTAAAAATCAAAATGGAGATATTATTGAGCATGGCATAGCGGAAATTTCTCTGTGGCATAAGTGCAACGGAGAATCTATAGTATAGCGTTGCATCTACGGACCTTAAACTAGTTAGTCCGAAAGCATCGTGTTATATTTTTGTGGCATTGAAGCTAATCCCGAATGTGGTTTGGCCCTTAGGATACCAATGTTGGTTGGACCCTAAGGGACATTCTCTTCACGTAGTGTGCTTGGACGAAAAGTATGGACCTATACAAAATTTTGAGGCGACTAGAGATAAACACAAGTGGATCGGTACGGATATTCCGGACTCATCGCCATGATCAAACAACCCGATTTCGGCCAAGTACGTGAATATACCGACATCGCAATGCACCATTTGGAAATAGGTCGAGCATTTGGGAACACATAGGTTGAGCATTTGGGAACAAGAAATCGAGTGTCGCTTTGTTTTCTTTGGGTCGGCAATCCGGCCACCCAGGGCTAAGAACAAGGAAACTAGAAGTTTAATGTGGTGGGTACGCTTGACAGAGGGTTTGCCTAGATAAATAAGCTAGTAGCTTGGCCGATCTGCCTAAAAAGAAGAGCTCTTGCTTCTTGCATGACGAAGATTAAGAAACATGGTCCGAGCTTTTGAGCTTGATCAAAGGGCTGGTATAGACCATCGCCCTATGTGAGAGAGAAATAGAAAGCGGTTGCTCAACCCGACAAAGCAAGCTTGGTAAGCATAGTGGAGATAGGTTGGAAGAAAATCCATTTGCAAATAAAGATGGCGGCATGAATAAATACAGCCCCGTAAGAGTCGCGAGTGAAGTGAGTGGCGCGAGAACCCGGCATCAATAATGTTCTTGATTCGATGGGAGCAATCCGGCATGAAGATTTAAGCGAAGAAGATTACGATCGGGAGCTTCAATGCAATCGGAGTTCTCTTTAACTTGTTTCTTTAAGGGTCATATTATTTATGCATGAGGAAAGAAAAACTGGGTTTGATCACGTGTGCACTCTAGCATCACATGCGGTGTGTATTTCTAAAAACCGGTGTAATGGCCTTGGCCTTAGATCTGAAGTTTAAACGTAGATAAATGTATTTAAATGGCTTCTACACGCTACTACTAGACTACAAAGCACTCGCAATAAGGATTGCCACGATAGAAGCATGCCATGTTACTAGAGAAGTTCTAGGATAGCCATCTCACTAAGATAAAGTAACCTTAAGGAAGTATACGGGGTTACGCACTTCTTGTTTTAGGATTAACGTTGCATCTAACATAGGCATCTACGGTTGTAGATCCAAGAACCTCTTTAATGCTAGACATGCTAGTTTTAACATGGATGTGAAATTGGCTGGTAATCGTTCGTGATCGGAAAAATGACATGCATAATATTATCCATGCAAATACAAAAGCCAAAAGCTGCTTGGGCCGTATGTTCTAAGTTATGGATAAGTAAGTTGTTTTGTTAGCATATAGCATGGAACTAGCTTACGCTTGTGGATACTGACAACATGCAAAGACACTCGTATACTTTATAGAGTTATAGACTAGATAAAGACATTTGCGAGAATATTCTAAAGTTCTTGATTGCAATGCACAGATGATCTTAATATCCAAGGTAATTCTATTGCCTTAAATATTTATGGATGGGGCCGGTCCTTTACCCGGATGACACTCGATTTTGCCTAACACATGAGACAAGTTGTTTTGTGTAAAGGTGGAGATTATAACTCGGATAATGAATGCATGTAGAATATAGACCTCTAGGTACTTTATTACATTAATACTATTATTGCAAAAACATTTGAAATTGTGAAGTATCCGCAAGATCGTGGATCCTAGGCCTAACATTTTAGCCTATAATTGGTGCTATGAATTTTTTGAGATTATATGTCTTTTCTTAAATAATTAAACAATTGTGGACGTCTTTGAATTTGGAGGGATCCGCATCCTTGCAGCGGACTTACGGTTTGTATTTCTTCTTGTGTAATATAGGAGCTAATAAGTAATTGGAGCATAATAGCGTAAAAAAATGAATTCTTATTGGTGAAGGGCGATGAGCCATGCCCAAGACCCTTGCTTACACTGTTAACCCTTGCCTCATTACCAATTCTTTGCTAATGTTGGTCCGTTTGGTTCTGGTAACCGGTCTTGCATCTCCAATTTCTGTGTATTTTGGATGTTTGGACGTGTATGTTACATGAGGAGTACAAGCTAGTCAGTATCTTTGGAGACTATACAAACATTGTTGATATTACGGTTAATTTGTTGCATTGTATGCTTTACGAGGCAAAGGTAACCACTTGGGTTCTCTATTTTCTGAAATCGTGCTCCTAATGTCTTCATATTTGAGCACAATAATCATGACTTTTGGAGGCGGTAGACCATTTGTTAAACTTAAATTTCTCTTCAAACTGTTGTGGAAAAGTTTATCATTTTCATATAGTGCTCTTATATCGTGCATTTCTGCTTGATTGCATCGGGGGAAGGCAATAACATAATTGTAGCATTATCTTCTTGGTGGCATACTCCGTTAGGCTGCGCAGTTAAAAACAAGAAAATACATATTGGTATTGGATTGTGATTACGCTATAGGTTAATGCATTAAAATGTAGAACAAGAGATTAGAACTTCGGCCTTAAAGAACATGGCATCCAAACACATAGTGGAGCCTTGGCAGACTCCTTGCTAATATAAATGATCCGAATTTGGTAACTAGTTCAACATTTTGAGAGTCATACTTTTGCGCCCAATGCTAAATTTGATGGGTGAAATAGCAAGTGGAACAAAAGGATTGCTTGTTAAAATATGTGTGCATTTTAAAATGTTGCAAGGCTTATTGAAAATTTGGCTGCAAAAATTCAAGCTTTTCTCTGAAGTTTGTAATGTTTTTATGATATTGGATTACACTTTGACTTAGTAAGCACGTATTCATTATAGGGATATAAGGAATGATACATGGTTGATTTGCCATAAATCGGGGCTTCTCTCTAATGTCTACAATGCATTCATGATCGTAATTTGGCTTATTAAAGATAGGTCTAGGATTGAGCATGATATTATAAGGATTTAAGGAATGCTGCATGGTTGACTGCCATGAATCATGCTTTTCTTTAAAGTCTACAATGCATAATTTGCATGGTTGACTGCCATGAATCATGCTTTTCTTTAAAGTCTACAATGCATAATGTGGCTTATTAATGACAGCCTAGGATTGAGTTTACAGAATGAAACAGGATCTCTAAGGCTCTCCAAGCGTAGGCTTAGAACCGATAAGTTCGGGCAGACTAGGGCAAGGCCATAGCCATGGTTTGTCAGATGTCTTGATGGAAATGACTAAGTCTAAGTAGTATGGACATATGTCTAAATAGGCATAAATGCTGGATCTCCAAGGCTATCTCAGCCTTATGGCTGAGAACTGATAATTTCTAAAGCCCATGGTTTAGAAAGCCAAGTCTTTGGTCAAGGCTTTGGATTTATATTTATATATATATATATATATATATATATATATATATATATATATATATATATATATATATATATATATATATATATATATATATATATATATATATATATAGCGGCGCCTGTGCCTACGGGAGTCGAACCCCAAGTTCGGCCAGGTGGTCTTGGGCCCGTGGTGTAGAGGGAGCATCAATCTCCGAGGGGATCGGTGCTCCATCTACATCCTGGGCATGAGATGGATGGAGTGTTTTTTTTTTTTTTTTTTTTTTATGCGCACCTTGTTCACGAGTAGTTCTTTGTAGGCGGCGTTTGTTGTGGTCTTGTCAGGTGTTTGACTTCGTCGAGGAGGATTAATACATCTTCTTTTTTTAAATGCAGCGTGTGTGAGTGCCGTGTATAGTTGTCCGTGTGTGAAGACTTCGGTTCGCGAGTCGAGGACTATTTTGTCGAGGGTTAGTCGAACAGCAACTGTGGGAATGTTGTCAGTAGGCGGGTCGTAGTGGGAGTTGTCGTCAGATGCGTGGATTGTCCAGGGGCGGTTGTAAAATTTGGTGGAAGAAGTCGACCGGGATATGGGGTGTATGTTTCCCCCGTCTTTGTGGTTGACACATTAGAAGTTTTACGATTCTGAACTTGGAATGCATTGAGCATACCATAACTCTGGCGTTTTGACGAGTCCTCATCTGTCTTTGTCTAGTGTCTTTGTGATGTGGCATATGGTGTTGGGCTTGATTGAAGTTAGGTGTTGGAAGCTATTTGGGTGTTTGTAGCCATTGAGGAAGTGCATTTGTTGCCATTGGATGGTCCTCAATGGTGCAGTGGATTTTCCGTGAGTGCATCGACGCTAAAGTAACCACGGGGTCTTCTAGGATCATTCGTATGATTTCGATGTTGAAGTTTGTCGGTGGGGAGCGTTCTTTGGAGATAGGAATGCTCTCTTTTCGCATATGGTGGCGTTAGTAGTATGTATCGTTGTATAAGAAGTTGGCGTCCTCGAGTTTCGTTGTTGTCTTGAACAATGTCGGTGGAATGTTATTGGCGGCCTTCTCCAGATGTCGTCGACGAATTGTATGAGCTCACGGATCGGCTGCGTTCCTCAGCGGCTCGTTGAGCTCTAGGACTTTGAAGTGTTTCCATAAGTGTGAGGATATGATGGATGCATTTATTGTTGCTGTTTTTCCTCCTCGTTTGGCCGACGGGCGCGTCTGTCACGAAATCCCCTTTGCTATGAATAGTTTTCCTCGAATGGGCTCTTTGTACTTTGTTATGATCCGCAAGAGGATGTCATTTGCTTCTATGGTTCTCTACGTTTGCCATGGGGAACTCATCCCATATGATTCTTTGTTGCGGTGTTGATCAATGCGGCCCTTGGAGAATGTGGATCGAGTAGGGAATGGATTAGATATTGTTTTCGATGATAGGTATTTGGAGGGAGTCTTGTGATTCTTCCCGTGGGATCTTTGTAGCGATGCCAATCTTTGTGGTGGCACGGTAGGATTATTTGGTTCAGTCCTCGTATGTAGAGGCGAGATGGCATTGAGGGCGTATGTTTTCGGTTCTGCCTTTCCATACACGAAGATTGGGGATGGACAAGCTGCATTGTTGATAAGTTGGCATATGTGGGTGTAGATTGAGGTGCGGTTCTTGTTCATGGTGCGCGACATAGTTGAGCTCTTTATGAGATACTCTTCGTGGTGGGGGAACTTTTGCGAGTTCATTTTGTACTTCTTTGGATGGGATGTTTTGTGTGGGTAGGCGAAGGCTTCGGTGTTGGTGCCGTGTTGGATCAAGATATTGTTGATGGCGACCCGGGGTTTCATTGTGGCGATCGCTTGGTTTTGGATATTGTTCTAGGAAGTCGGCTATCATGTGGTCTTGAAATGTCTTCCATAGCTGAAGTGCTGGTCCAGAATCTAGTATTAGGAGTGTAAATAGGAATCGCAGTTGTGATGGAGTCTGTAGACATAAGATTGCTTCCTGCATTACTGCTATTGCTTCAGTTGCTGGTGCGATTAGTCCAATGGCTTGAGCGGTTTCTTGGTATGTCTTGTACTGTCGTTGGTCGTGGGTCTTGAGTTCTTCCCAACATCGTGCTGCTTTGTGGAGTAGGATTAGTCTTAGGTAGAATGCTTCTCCAACTTTTGGAAGTAGTAGGCGTATCCTACAAATTAGTGACCTCTGGATTCTCTAGGTGGTGGATGATATTTTGGGTTACGCCTGCGTGTTTTTGCTCTAGGTGGTCGGTTGGTTTGAGGATGGTGTCTGGCTTGTATGTGGTAGAGGTATACTGTTCATTGTATTCGATGTAGGTCACGTGATCAAACGTAGGATCGAGTGGTCGTAGGAAGTATCTGTCTAGCAAGGAGATTCCAGTGTTTGTCAACGCACTTCTTAAATGATGTCTGTTTTGTCCCTCTAAATGTAAGGGGAGGCATTTGACAGAAGGGTGCTTTTCAGTCATGTGATAGGACATAATTCTCCATGTTGCTTCCATCGAGGATAGGTAGCGCGCAGATATATAGTCTTGGATTTCGTTTCTAGCGTGGCTCTGGTCATTGTTGGTTGTTGCGATAGGTTGTGTGGGAGTATGTTTCATGAGTCGATGTGGAGGCGGGCCGTATCGAAGCCTTTGTATATGTAGCAGTAAAGGTATGCAAATATGTACGGTCGATCACGACATCCGCATAGACATGGCAGTCCATTTCTCTCAAAAAAAAGGCATATATGGAGCGACATTTTACGTGCTTACCGGTCGCCGTCTATATTATGCGTATCCCTTTTCATCGATGTACGTTGTTGGGTTTATTGGCTTTGGGTACTTGTAGCATCTATTGTTTTCTTTGAGGCAGCGTTTTTGTATGTCTATGGATCATGTATTTCTCGACTTGTGCCCTTAGTACGGGGTCTTCGGTAGTTCTGCGAGAGATTAGACTATCGATCATGTCTATCGAATTTCATGCTCTGTCTTTACGACCATGTGTGCGTGGGGTAATCCCCTCTGTTGGAATTGATGGCGTGCATCATGTAGGATATGGGTCGAGATATTTTTGAATGATGTTCTTTGTATATTGGACTCTTTAGGTGGCATGCTTTCGAGCGGCGGCCAGAGTGGGGTTGTCGGATGCATTTTGGCGGGATGTAACTTACGTTTTATTTGGGCCACATTGGATTCGTTGTCATAGTTATGAAGAATTTGGGTCTTCCTTTAACTCTTGCAAGTGCGGGGCATCGCTACTTGAGCGGCACACCATCGCTGGAGCCCGAAAGGATCTTTGGTAGAGTTACGTAATGGGCATCGGGATCGTCATCATCGATGAAGTCATCTTCATGTTGTGTGAAGTTTTCGTCGATAGCCCTCGATTCACGATATAATTGGAGGCTCTTCTTCGACCCTCAGTACATGTCAGCGAGGTACTTCGCCGCACAATCTACCTAGGCTGAAGCGAGGTTCGTGGAGTAGTCTAGTTCGGTACCGATCTATTTGGGACATGTTTTTGTTGTTGTGTGGATGCCACCCCGGTGTTCCGGTGTGGAAAAAACGATTGGGTATTGAAGTGGCTCATATGTAGGGTCGAGGATGCTCAAGAACACTGGGTCATGGTCGTCTTTGCATCCAAACCATTGCGGTTCTAGGTTTTATGGTGGCGGAGTTATTGGCATGTCACGATAGCGGCTATTTCATCGATGTGGAGGATTACGCGGGGTAAGCCTTTTAGGTGCGGGATGTAATTCCTTTATTGTTTTCAGTTGTCTAATATATGGATTGATCATGTCTAGAGTAGCAGCAACTTGCATAATCCATGTGGATGGTATTTGCATGTTGGCGGCAATGGTATGTCTCATTGAGCTGTCATATATATACCAATGAAGTGTGCTAGTGGGTGTGCACTGCGGATAGGATTCGGTGGTATATGCGGCCCATGATTGCGGCCGATGATGATGGCATTTTTAAGTCCATGAAATCACCGTCAATACCAAGAGCGATAAAACAAAATAAGTTGTTCACAATCGTGAATTGTCGAGAAAATTTGGGCATCGAATAAAAGTTCTTCAAGGTTGGGGGCGGCTCAAGGGGTGGAAGTAAAGCGGCGTCCATTGTTGCAACAGAACGATATGTTTTCGGAGTTGAGTAAATCAATGTGACATATGTCACATTTTTTTGCCCATTTCAATGGTTCATGTTCTGTGGGTTTCATATCCCGTTGCATCATAGCGATTTGGCTTTGCCAATGTCGACTTGCAGTATTAGAAGTTGATGTGTCAAGATTAACGATTCTTTGTACTTTGGTAAGTTGGTTCCATGGAGGCCGTATTCGATCGACCTCCATGGAGCGATCTAGTGGCCCCGGTGGTATTTCGTTTTGCGGTAGAGGTAACAACTCCTTTTAATCTTCTTTGAGCTTCATATTCCCGATGGTATTTTCGACGATTCAGAATTTTGTTCATTTCATCGTAAGGAAGTCCTTCTAGATTAGCTGGAGATAGCCTATTCAAGATACGATGAAAGAGGTGTCAATGAAAAGGAGCAAAGTTCAATATGTATGGAACTTTTATGTATGGCTAAGTTCAATGATCTTGATGACTTCTAAGGATTGGGGTTGGATAGTTCAACTAGATGTCATTGCATTCCTAGTAAATTAATGTAAGGAATCTATTCTGAATTCATGGAGTATAGGTGTTCTACATTAGCTAGAGATAGTCTATTAAAGATATGATGAAGAAGATGTCAATGGAAAGGAGCAAAGGTCAATGTGTGTGGAATAATTGAGGTTAGACGTTCAACTAGATGTCATAGTATGCGCAGAGAGAGAGAGAGAGAGAGAGAGAGAGAGAGAGAGAGAGAGAGAGAGAGAGAGAGAGAGAGAGAGAGAGAGAGAGAGAGAGGTCATTAGTATTATAGATCTGAATTCATGGAGTATAGGGCTTCTAGATGGACTGAAAATAGTCTATTAGAATACGATAAAAGAGGTGTCAATGGAAAAGGAGCAAGGTCCAATGTGTGTAGAATTTTTTGTGCATGGCTAAGTTCAATGATGTTGATAGTTTCTAAGCTGAGGTCGGATAGTTTAGTTAGATGTCATAGTATGCGAGGAGAGGAAATAAATATAAGCATTCCTAATAAATTAATGTAAGCAATCTATTTCGAGTACATATAATTCGTCAATACTATAGATCTGAATTCATGGGGTATAAGTACTTACCTTGGACGGCCTCTCTTTTTCGGGTTTGTTATTCCTTGCTCACATTGCTGTCCCATATCAGAACTGTGCAACGTTTCAACTCTATGAATTATATTCAAATATCTAGCTAATATTGTCATATACAGTAGAGGTCTCAAAAGTATTCAAGGTTATAATTTGCACCTGGAAGATTCAGCTTTTGTAGGCATAGAAATTTTTTCCTTTGCGCTTTCTGCAGCGGTTTGTTCTAATTTTCTTGAGCTCGAAATTCACCGGTGGTATTTTTGATTGAGAATCTTGTCTATTTCATCATTTGGAAGTCCTTTCAAATTAGCTGCAGATAGCCTATCAAAGGTACGATAGAAAAAATGTTTAGTAGAATGCGTATTTTGATTAATTGTCTGTCTGGTTATATTCATAACAATGACTAAAATGTAATATAGGTCGCATGTAAAAAAATAAAATGAAATAGAAATAGACACTCATTCATGTACGAATAATTAGATTTACCTTGGACGCCCTCTTGTTTTTGCCATTGTGTAATGTTGTTCCTGATCTTTTTCTATATTTGTTGCGTTTGAGACACGTTTTGCACGTTTACATCTCCTAATATAACAAATTGACATGGTGATCATGGTCCTAGCTAACAAATAATGCATGTAGAAGAACGTGATTACATACTTTGAAGAGGGCTTCTTAGATATCGGGTCAACGGGCATATTAGAGTCATCATTATTTGAGGTCTTGATATTTCGCTTTGTTTCTTGCACCTGTGAGTTAGATCAGTATTCAACTCTGAAATGTTTGATGCATGCATAGACTTAAAACTCTGACCTCGCTCCGTATACTTGTGTTTGGTTGGATGTTGGTTTTTGCCGTGATAAAGAATAAAAGATAGCGGATGGATAAGGAGAATCTGCAAAAATAGTGGTGAGGTTGAATGCGTTAATGAAATTTATAAATAATTTCAAGAAAATTATCTATGAGCTTGACTCAAAATAAGGAAAAGCAAGTCTTTGCAAGTGCATATAGAAAATCTAAGAGTAGTTTCCAAGCCATACTTAGAATATGTTAGCGTCTAGAATACTTGCAACCTTTGGTGAAATCGTTCATAAGTAAAGTTTCAAGACATAGGCATGGTAGACAAAAAATCTTGAAAGCGTGGTGCGTAAAGAAGGTACAAAAGTTCAAGTAATTCTTCCTTTGTCTCAAATATTCAATATTCGGATCTCTCGATTTTTGTCTTTTGCAAGTGTTCTTAAATTCTTGAGAATTTTTGCCTTGCGCATATAGTTTATCACATTTGTAAGTCTTGAATCTATCCGTTTTTCTCAATTTTTTTTTCTGAGTGATGCTCAGGCCCCGTTCGATTTTTTCATCTAGGAACATACATGAACATATGCTATGGGAAATCATTCTTACACTGAATGTATGTTAAATGATACATTCGTGTGTTTTCAAAATTCATAATTTGGTTCTAGAAATTTAGGGGGGTGGGGACGATATCTTAGTGTAGACCCCTCAAAAAGAGAAAAAGATGGTTCTAATATTTTTAAGAAAACAGCACAAGAAACAATGAAAGACTATAACTCTAAGTTTGATGCTCCAAAGCCTGACTGTATATTTCAAGGTTCCACAGAGAGAATTTCGATTTAGCGCATCAAATGGCATGTAGTTGCGACCTGGCCATTGCTAATTTGCCTACAATGCTAGCTACTTCAAAAGGATACGGACCAAAATACTGGTCGTTGCCTTAAGCTTTTCGGGCGATGGGATGGAGCCCATTTACTCGTCTAGGAGCTTTGATTATACTACCAGGGTTTTGGGTTTGCTAAGAATTGCAAACATGACATTTGTTCTTATTGAAAAAAATCGATGGAATTGAAAAGGAATAGCAGTGCCATGTCTAACCTCCTTTCAATCAAATTTACACCCAGTAGAACGTTTCCCCGTTGTCCAAATAATAAAACAAACTTTTGCATTGATTCTGAACAAATAGGAATGCCGAAAGCATAAAAGAAAACAAAGTTCTAGGCCACGAAATAGGAAGTATAAATCATGCTACGAGCTGGCTGAATAGGATCAATCAAAGCGGTGTACATGAGTTTTTGAACTTCGAACATGGAATTTTTAACCTAAACATGAATCTCGCTTTAGATTCGGTAGGCAATCAAACTTGATAGAGGCCGGGGAATTTACGTTGTATTCAAATGGACTACTTCCCTTTGCAAAATGCTCGTTCTTCCCCGGATATACTCGCCTACCACAATTGAATCTATTTTGCATCCTTAAGGATTCAACTCGTATTTTCATCCGATTAATGCGCAAGGCGTGGCCCTTAAAGCTTGCAATCGCAATTTGCTCGGCCGGTTTGGCTTGAGAAAAATCTTCGGGCATTCACGGATAATAAGCCGATTACGGGTGGATCACCATGCTTACGTTTTCATGACTAAGTTTATGCGCTATTTAATTAGTATAGTTACACGTGTAAAAGTTGATCATTTTATACTGCGGCGCCGGCATTTTTTGCGGTGGCCTTACGGGCATTTTTGTGCCGGTAGATGCAATCGGACTTCGCGACCATCTCTTGCGGCGGGGATCGAGGAGTTAAGCCCTTTGAGTTTTTTCGATAATTAAAGTCTAATCGAATCAAATGCCAAAGCTATGGACAACAACTTAAGCGAGCGGTGGAGATTAAAATCCCTTTCTGCTCATATCATATTGGGGCTCTTCCACAAGAAATCTTTAAATCTCAATTTAATCGCAGCTCAGAGCCTGTTTCCAGAGAACCCAACATGGGATCTGTTTTACTGAAAGCCAGAAGTCCGTCCATTGTTTTGTTTTTTCTTGCAATCTAATTTCTCTAATTTAACTAGGCCTCTTCCTGTAGATTCCACAGAAAGCACTAAAGCAAGGGCAGTGGGTTCGTTCAAAGAATGCGTGTATGAGTTTCGATTCTTTGGTCTTTTGCTGAGAAATCTTAGCCTAAAAACCTACAAATCCTAGAAATCAGAGGAAGGACACAATTTGCGTGTTTGCAAAGCATAGGGTGATAGATTCTTCCAGTGGATTTTGATGCTTTGTATTCGAAGAAAACCGATTATCAAATAGGCTCTGGCTCAAATTTGAACTCCGAAGTTCTCTGCAATTGAAACTCACATTATTTCGGCCGGTTTTCTCCTCATGGGTTCGCTCATCTGTTTGATTTAGATCTTTTATGATCCTCAGGATGACAATTGCTCCAAATTGAACCATTTTTTTCCTCTCAAATGCATAGCTCTGTCATCTTATCTTGTTTTTTTTTTTTTTGCAATTAAAGTAATTGTAGTTGGCGGTCTCTTGCCTCTATTAAGCTTATAGTCCATTGCCCTAACAATTGCGCTCCTCCTATCTTAATTACGCCTCGGAATCTAGAACTAATTGCGTTTTCCATGTAAATATCAGCTGGCGGATGGGGGACATACACGGATACCGTGCTTGGCCTCGAGGAAGCTAGGTATCCCTCTCAAATAATCGCTCTGTCTTTGGGATCTAAAATAGGTTAGCCTCGAGAATTATTGCTCGGACGGTCTAAATTGCCCATGAATAGTCAAATAATAGAAGTTTTACACGGCGTTCGTTGGATGCTTAGCGGTAGCCAAGGGCTCCTTGCTTTAAGAATTTAAGCTCTGAGGTTCTGGTTTTATGCTTGCCAAAGACACGAGAGTAGGTTTTGGGGCCTTGGCGAGATGAATTTAAATCCTTTGGAATTGAAATCGAAAGCAAAACATGAGCAATTTTCAATCAATTCTCGGCTATCACGAAGGCTATTCTATGTCGTATTATCCGTAATATACACACCACGGCAAATTTTGCGATTAGGCATAGTAATTCACCGAGGTTTTCTAGCTCGATTTGGGCGTTTCGTATTACGCTTGTGCGAGAACCGCAAGGAGTAGAACAAATAGAGCCCGGTTACAAATCGATTTTTGTACAAAGCGGGCCGTGGATGAGAAGGGCGCATACTGCGACAACGAGAAGGAGGACGATGGAGATAGCGAGGCTTGGGGAGTGTTCGGATGGGTTAAAAGCGAATATATGGGCGGGGGCGGCCGTACCATGATCTTGGGAAACAAAAGAACGGGGAGAAAAACACATGTAATTCTAATTTTAGCCCAATTTGGCACCGGGAAGTTACATATATCTAATTCCAAAAACCAGCTAGTAATCTTATATATAGGAAGATATATATATATATATATATATATATATATATATATATATATATATATATATATATATATATATATATATATATATATATATATATATATATATATATATATATTTTTTTTTTTTGGCGGTTCGCGTCTGCGAACCTTTTGTTTTTTGCGTCTGCGAAATTTGAATTTCAAAAATATATATATATTTTTTCGGCAGACGCTGATTTTCCTTTGTTCAGCGTCACAGACGAAAAACTTTCAGCGTACAGACGCGAATTAGAAGCTTTCGGCGACGCGAAAATCTTCCGACTTGGGAATTTTTTTTTCTTTGTATTTTTTACGTTTTTATCACGGCAAAATATGTGTATATCATACAATTCATACGTAGGTATAAAGCGTGCAGTATTGAACCTATCCCCGGATGTAGCGGTGTGTCGAGCATCTAAGATCGATGTGCACCGCTTTCGGACATGGGCATATCTTTGAGCACCATTTGGAGGGCATGGTGCTCGTCCTCTATCACGTGCATCTCACAACACCGACATGTCCTCTCCTCCCTGGGGATCCCGTGCGAAATTCACCCCCAAATGACTGTTTCAATTCTCGAGGTAATGGGAACCCGTCCTTATGGCGCAATAGCTCTCCGTTTCTTCACCGAGATGTGTGCTTTTGGCACCGATGGGGTCCATGCTCAAGGCGGGATTAATCTGGCGTGATAGTGCTCGTCTTGGGCTTTGCAAGAGTAGAGGCATCCCCGCAGTGGCGGCATAGCCCGCATCAATTGCCCATTCAGCGCGCGAATGACCGCCGGTGCCACCATCATTTGGTAATCCATAGACCACCCCATAAACCATCCCCTTACGATTGCTCGTGCCATACCCTCTTCATTGCGGAGGCCCTGCGTTAACAACACCGCCAGGAGGCAAGCGATGCTCATCCATCCCATCCACCTTATGGAAGCAAGTAAGATGCCTACGATAGCGGAATCGTTGTAAAGGCCGAGAACCACTGTCTCATACAACAAAATGTCGTCACGGTGCTGACGTCCTTCACTCCCAAGCTATATGTCAAGAAAGCTTTACGCACCCTTTCCAACCTATCCCACGTGTTTTTGCTAACTGTTGGGCCCCAAACCTCCACCCCATATAGCAAAAGACGGCCGACCAAAGCCTAAAGCAGGTGTGCTCTCCTCAGCCCGATCCGCGAGAGATCTATCCCGGAACACGCAGCTTTTTAACCTTTGCATATAGAGCCTTCCCACCAGACCGGCTCTCCTCTCCACACACTCATCCCACAAACATATTAGTAGTGAAATCAATTCCCGGATACTTGAAGCTCGCACCATCTCCACTTCTCGGTCCCCTGTAATATAACTCCGGGATAGGGTGTTGCGAGGACAGGATCGCGAGAAGCTTAGTTTTGTGCAAGTTCACTGTCATTCCCATGGCCCCACAGAACCCACTAAGGGCATCCAAATGCCGCCGCATCTTTGCCCGCCGTGTGGGCTAGCAAACCTACATCATCCGCATATAGTAAGCGGCTCACAGAGGTGCGATCGGATAATTGCACCCCGGCCGCCATGGTGCGCATCCACGTCTCCAAGCTATCAATGTACAACCCAAAGGCGTTGGAGACAGCGGGCAGCCGCTTAACTCCCCATAGTGCTAGCTACCCGCCTATCTTCATAAAAGGCGGTCAAAGATAAATCCCATCATAAAGTTGGTGCACCACATTACGCAGCTCCTCGTGGAACTTCGCAATTCTTGCAACCTCGCCACAACATGTCTCTAGGGGCGGTATCATATCGCGATCTTAAAATCGACAAAGCAAACAATACAAGTCCCGTTGTCGGCGCGTACGGCTTGCCTCCATCAACACTCTCAAAGTGAAGATATGGTGGTCGTGGGAGTGAGTGGGCTTAAAGCCGCCGGCTAATTGCCCGCACCCCTGCCTCCTCGGCCCACTTAGTGAGTTTCTTCTCCGCCACCCCTGCCAGGAGCTTTGCAAACAGCGAGCTTACCATAATCATCTGGTAATTCGCTGGCTCATCCATTACCAGCTTTATGAACAGGAACAACCTTACTAACCATCCACTCCTGGGGGAGCCCCTCCCTCAGAGCCTGGTTTGCTTGACGAGGACTTGTCCTTGGTTAAAGAAATAAACAAGGACGTGTCTTTTTATTTTGATTCCACTTCAAAACTAGCTTCGAAAACATTAGATTGTTGCATTATAGATCCAAATAAGATGCAACAATGGTAAAGATTAAACATATCATTTTTGAATGATTTCTTTTACGTTAGGCATTTCTCGGCTGTTAGAAGATGCAAAATCTAGATACTTTAGAGAAAAAAGATCCATGAGACTAAAGAAGGAAAAAAGGCTGGCTGGAGTTTGAAAGTGTAGTATTAAGATGCAAACATGGTGGAAAAACCTTCATTTTTTGGAGCAGCATCTTTGAAGCACCGTTTTTTGAGAATCTTTGAAGCAAATTTTTTTGGATATCCATCAATAGTTTGTTCATGCAGAAGAAACGAAGATCACATCAAGTACCTAAAGAAAAACTACAATCACAAAGATTATAAGAATAGGATAGAGTTTTTATCGTCCACGGAGACCAATCGGTCTATGGGACCCAAAAGAGAGCGCAACAGACTTATTACTGCCCGGGTTAAAAAACCCTGCCCCAAAAGGCTTTCGAGGGAAACATCACGGCAGTAATAAGAGTGCTGTCAAACTGTACAAATATACATATCAAGAAAGACATATTCAAGTCAGTCGAGTGTCTAGGGACATAGTTGGTCCCATAAATCCCGACCTCGTGGAAGTATGATTGCAATATTTGAACTAGAGCCATGCTCAGTATCACGTGTCGCGGCTGGCCACGCCTGATCCACTCAGCATATTGTGCCCAGATTTGGTCATATGCCATACATCCCTGTAGGGTATGCCATTCATCTTCCGAAATTTGCTCATTATATCCTTTATATAATAGAAAACACTCATGATTTTTTGAAGGGCAATGAAGGGCTATGGAAGGGCAATGAAGGGCAGTTTGAAGGGCAATGAAGGGCAGTCAGCACCTGTGCAGCACATGTGTCGCCCACATGCTTTTTTGAGTATGTGAATTAAAAAACCACCCACATCTGCTAAATACTTGGCCTGTTTGTCTTGATGATGTTGATGGTAGAGGCTATAAGAGCAGCGGTCATTGGTGCCAAAAAGATCTCTTCTGCTTCGCGCCAAGATCCCAGCAACGTGTCAATTGGATGGCAATTGGAATACCAATCCACATTGCCTGATAGTTACCGGCAAAGCCGGAATACGGCTGTAAAGGAGTAACTACCAGGAGCCAATGGAATCACAGGTTTCGGCAGTTTTGCTTATGTGTAGGGGAGGGTGCCCATAAACCACCCACTTAAGCACAAAAAACTTTATTACGATGGGTTTTTTTTTTTGAATCTCCTATTTTGAAATAACATTATGAAATTTCAAAGTTTAGCCTTCAATTGATACTAAGCACGATTAGTTTCGACAAATTGGAAGGTTGCTATAAAGATTTTAATTTGTATGGTAAATTTGACACCAATAAATGCCCTTCAATAGACCACCAAAATCCCTCCAAATGGACCGCTAAATACTCACAATTGACCTTCATTGGACTACAAGTGCCCATCAATAGACCATGCATTTAGCTCAATTTTTAATAGTTCTTAAGGTGGGCTATTAAAGAGCAAAAGAGAGCTATCAAAGGGTAAAAAGTGGGCTATTAAGGGGGAAAAAATGGTCCATTGAAGAGGAGTGGTAGGGTTCGAAATTTTATGAAAAATGAGGTAAACTAAAATCTTTTTAGTTTTGAAATAAATAGGACATCTCAAATTTCAGCAGGACATAGGACAAAGTTCAATTTCCTTAGAACAAAAAGTTTTTGACAAAGATAATGAGATTTTATAAAGAAAAACGCAATGTTTTGATGTAGCAAAAACTTTCGTAAACATTTCATACAAGATGGTCCTGTGTAGCATTGTATATTTGACGACTTGACATCTTCTTCCAAATTTTAACATATGAGTTGTGGTGGCGTGCCTTATTCGGCCATATGGACGGAATGGAATCAGAGGCCGAGAAGGGGAAAGAAGGGAAAATGAGAGGGTCCAAAATAAAAAGGTTGTTTTTATTTATTTTATTTAAAAGCAAAGGTAATTAACTTTTTTATTTGGTTAATATTTAAAAGGTGAATTTCTATGTATATCTAAGATAAGTTACATGAAATAAAATATACATACTAAAAAAATCCTGCTCCGCTTAAAAAGAGTAGGACAAAGTCCTCCTCTTCAAAAACTAGTAGGACAAAGTCCAATTCGTTTTTTTTTTTTTTAGGACAGCATGTCCTACTTATGTCAACATCATCTGGACATTAGCAAATTTTATAGGACAAAACGTAAGATAAGTGCCACAACGAGCAAAAGAAGTTTCTAACGTATCTTCAATAGGCATTCTCTGTATCCACGACTTTTTATGAAGTGGATATTTTGCAGTACCTTACTATAAACAAAGCTTCGATTTCTTCAGTCTATGCATCCGGCAATGGACAGTAACTCCGGCACAATGAATCCTCATATCATCACTCTTCCTTTCCAAATGGAAGGCCACATTAATCCGTTCTTGCACCTCTCCAAGAGATTAGCAGGCTTGGGCTGCAAGATCACATTTTTGAACTCCGAGTTTACTCATAAGTTGAGGTTTGCATCCGCTCATCCTATTCATCCCCTTATCACATTTGTCCCCATTTCGGATGGATTTTCTACTATGCCAACCGGTAGACAAATTGCCGACTCCATGCATAACTTGGGGGTCTCCTTTGAACACTTTATTCAAGACTTGGTTAACCAAGGGATTCATATTTCTTGCATTATTTCTGATACATTTTTGCCCTGGTCTCAAGATGTGGCTGACAAATTTGGCATTTCAAGAGTAGCGTTCAATACAGGTTCTGCTGCATCTGATATGGTGTTTTATTCCCTCCCTCGTCTTATTCAAGAAGGCCGTGTGCCTGTGAAAGGTATTCAATTGCGGTCCATGTGAAGCATATGATTGTTTGCATTTTTTTTGTGTGTTATATTAGTCTTTGTTCTGTACAGGGCCATCAGGGCAGATCATCAACGATGAGCTTATTAATTTTATCCCTGGAATGTCATTGAAGCCTACAGATTTGCCTATGTCCTTTTTCACTCAAGGGCATCATATAGAAACGCTCACAAGGGGGTATGAAACATTAGCTAAAGCAAAATACGTTCTGTCAAGCACATTTGAGGAGCTTGAAACAGACAGAGTGAAGGCAATGCGAGAAATTCTACTTAAGACCCCCAATTATTTACCAGTGGGACCATTATTGCCATCTGCAGTTGTGGATTTAGAAGGTAAAGAAGATGAAATAAGCATATCAGGAAAAAAATGTCTAGAGTGGCTGGATAAACAGAAACCATTGTCAGTGTTATATGTTTCATTTGGATCAAGGGCAACCCTTTCTGGAAAGCAAGTAGAGGAGCTATGGAAGGCTCTAGAAGCTTCTAGACAGCCATTCTTATTGGTCATGAGATCTGGCCTGGCAGTTGAGCTGGCGGCGGGTATTTACCAGGCATTTGTATCCTCAACACAAAACTTAGGACTGGTGGTGGATTGGTGCCCTCAAATGAGAGTGCTTGCACATAAAGCTGTGGGGGGTTTTTTAAGCCATTGCGGTTGGAATTCTACCATGGAAAGTATATGTGCAGGCGTGCCTATGATTGGTTGGCCTTGCACCTATGAGCAAAATTTTAACTTAAAGTTTATGGTGGAAGATTGGGGCATTGCCATTTCCCTCTGGAATGGCGAGAATGATAGATTTGTGGGAAGGGAGGAGATAGAGGAGTGTATAGAGAAATTGATGAAGGGACATGAAGGGAAGCTGTTGAGGGAGAGGGCGCTCAAGTTGCAAGAGGCAGCTAGGAAAAGTGTAACCAAAGATGGTTCTTCATATACCAATCTGTGCCACTTTGTTGAAGCCATGAGTCACAATGGCTAATAACATGTAAACTTACTTGTTTTGCATTCTTTGAAGGGGCTACCATTCTGCATTGTTACAGCCACAGGTTTAACCAGTTCTTGCATCTTTTTTTAGCTGCGCGCTGTGCCCTGCAGCTTTATCCCTCTGTGGTTTTGTGGTTTTTGCAGATGCATGGCTCTGTGATGGCTCGAAGATCTTGGGGTTGATTGTGTTAACTCACTCGGGTATTGATCAATAGATAAAAATGTCTGCATAAGGTTACCTATTGTATCCAAAAGTCCAATAGTGTACCCATATTTAAAACAACCATTTACAATCTGAGAAGAGAGCTGAATACTATTGGTAGATAAGGATTAGCACAAAGCTAGCCATTTAGCTCTTTCTTTGGAAGAGACTAACATAGGGTATCTAATCTTCAAGTAGACCACAATATAGGTGAGTACTAGCAAGAAAAACCACCATTATCATCGTGATAATGGTTTAAGCTCCTCCAGATGTCTTTGTTTGCTCTGTAAGCTGTAGAACAAAGCTAATGGTTAAAGTTTTAGCTAAATTCCTGACATAGTAGGTAGTGCATACATACAACTAACCTGGTTTTCTGTCTACTAGGGCAATGCGGCTTACAATATAGCAGAATCTACATCTAGAGTATAGCCCAAAATGAGTGCATGCCTTCTTCTGTTGTAAAGAGTGCAGTCATATCTCATGGTTTGGAAGCTTCCAGAAGTTCGGACCTCTTCATCTGCTTACTCAGGAATTCCTTGGAAATGGGTGAAGGTTTGGACGATCTCTAAGTACAACCCGACCAATAGAGGTACTGATCATAACCAGTGACCAGAAAAGCAAATCAAAAAAGAACTAGAAGAAAACCGACCAAATAGGCCATTCTATCGCCGATGATCGGGTTTGCAAGAGATTAGGGCCGCAGCCATGGCCTTCCTCATATGACCTCTGCCATGGCTCAGAGCGGTTTCCCATGGGCCTGTTTTCTTGAGGTCGGTTGATTACTCCGATGAACGCCTCACTTGAGGGGCTCAGCTGAAAATGAAGAATTAGAAGAGACCTCATTTTTTTTTTTGGAAAGGGACGTGTGTTTTGGCGTCACGCTATTTTGGACGTAGGATCCATCTTTAGCGTGAGCTTTCTTTGGCACGTGATTTCTTTAGCTCTGTCTGCTATTTTGGACGTAGGATCCATCTTTAGCGTGAGCTTTCTTTGGCACGTGATTTCTTTAGCTCTGTCTGCTATATATCCCTGTAGCTTCCAAGCAATTCTCATTCGCGTTTCCTTTGAGCTGAATTCTCCTTGTTTGAGTGTTTCCCTACTGCTTATTTTTTCATTCAGGTACTGCTCTCTGAATTACCAGAATTACCAAAATTACCAGTCCTTTTGGATCACGATATTCTTGCAGTCCCGATCCTATAAACCAATGGGAATGCACTCGTTCTTTCTAAACAACTTCGTGCTAGTCTTATTTGTTTTCTGATTCTAAGCCTTCTGATCCGTTTATTCTGTCATTTGCTCGGTTCCTTCTGATTCGTCATATTTTTTTGCTCCCAAACCAGTTGCGGTTGTTTTCTCAGCCTTCCTTTGTTGACTGGCAGAGGGATTCTTCCCTTAGTTCCTTCCCCTTGTTTGTCTTTCTGATTCAAGCCCTTCTACTCCAGTTAGACTGTTCATTTGCTTTGGTGTGGTGGAATTTCGTCATGCTTTTTGCCCCCAAAACCTGTTTTCGGCTGTTTCTCTCTTTTCCTACTTATCTGGCTATTTGATTCTTACCCTTCCTTCATTCCCAGCACGTTTCCTTCCCCTCTCATCTCTCTGTAGCCCAAATTCGAGTTTTTTCACAGCCGAGTTCCCATGTTTGGGCAGTCCCAGCTCTAATCGGCCGCCGGATCTGCGCAAGTCCAGCCTGCACTTTTTTGCCACGGGATACCGGGTCGGGGTATCCCGACGAGATCGGGTGGTCTCGGGTTCTCGGGTCTCGGTATCCCGATTCCCCCCTCCCTCTTTTCTTGATTTCCTTTCCTAGGTTTTAACTGGTTTTTGCAAGCGTTAATGGTTTTTGTAATGTAGAGGGTTTTTTTGTTATGGTTATTTGGTTTTGTAATGTATAGTTTTGTTTTTTGTTTTTTCAAGGTTCTTTGGTGTTTGTTGGGGGGTTTAGGCGTAGCACGTGTTTATACCTCTGGTTGGTCTGTTGGGGTCGTCTCCGCCAGTTTCCTTTTTTGCTGTTGCCATCCTGCTAGTCTCGTCTTTATTTTGTCAGTCAATTTGGAAGTCCGTGGGAGCCTTTTTGCCTAGATAGGGTCGGTTTTTTGGGGTTCGTTTAGATTATTTTTCTTTTTCACCTTGGTTTGTCGATGGTGTGTTTCTTTTTGTTGGTTTCGTTGTTTGTCTTTTCCTTCCTATGTTTTTCCGGTATTTTTTCTGTATTGGTTCATGTGGTTCTCACTCCCTTTTTTCTTTCAGTGACCATGTGTGCTCAATCTACTCTTCGAAGCTTTACTCTGCCCATCGCTGATCCCGAACATACCCCCCTCCTTTGCCCGCCATCATATCGCCAAATATCCCTGTTCCATCTGACCCAGCACCTTTCTTACCTTTTCCGTTTGAGGGCCATGACCCTAATCTTTGTGTTGCTTTCAATCTTAACCATTTGTTTTGGTCCCTTGACCGTCTGCCCCCTACATCTTCCTCTTTGACATTTATGTCAGATTGCCTATAGTTCTCCTCTTACCTCGATGATGCCATCGACCCCATCAGCTCGGAACTAACTTTTGAGCTGGAGGTCCCTAATATGGTGTATTTTAGTCTAGAGGATATGGTTGCTGCTTTGCATTGGTGGGGCCGGAGTGGTCATGTGCTGTTTAAGTTCCAGCTTGCAGCTGTTCTACAGGATTGCATGCTGCGTTTCTCCTATGCCCGGGGTTGGAGATCTGAGTTTCCTCGTTTTGCTCCATTTTCTGCACTGTATCCTATCTTTCCTTGGCATTTCTTCATCGATCCCTCTTGCACTCTTGTCTCCGGTTCAGGCCTGGATGTGATGGCACCCTGGTACCCGCATAGAGAAACTCCATTGTAGCAACTGGTTGCACCTCGGTGCTATTGTTGTTTGTATTGGAAATAAATTATGCAAATTTTGTTCATTGGTATTCTCGATTTCCGTTTTTCTTGTTTCTTGTCGGTTCTAAGGGGTTTTTTGTTTCAGGATGACTGATGCCAACCAGTCTAGGTTGCACCCCGATCCAGACGCCCCCATGCATATGCAGGGTGTTGTGGCGACACGCCGGGGGAAACGTATTGCTACTCCGGCACCCAATGGCATCGGGCGTGCGCGTTCTTCTCCCGCAGCTCCTCCACCTGTTCTTCCAAGTGCGGCCTCTGCATTGGAATCTTTGGGCAACTTGGGCCCCTCTTCCTCCTCAAATCCGTTTGGAGGTTCCTTTACGGCCTCAGCATTTTTTTCCACACCCGTTTCGAGTATTTCCACACCTCCAGTTCCGCCTTTTGTTCCCCCTTCGGCTATACCCACTGCTACTCCCGCTCCTCCTCCCCCACCTGTTGGTTTTCCCCCCATTGCTGCTCCCGCTCCTGCAACTTCAAATACGGCACCTCCACCATTGTTTTCCTTTCCACCACCTACCCCATCGGTGGCACCTCCCTCTCAACAGTATCTCTTATTTCGGGAGTACTGAAGGACTGAAGGACCTGAGGCAATAAGAGATCATATTGAGAGGGAGGCGCCACCGATGGGGTAGGTGGTGGAAAGGAAAACAATGGCGGAGGTGCCGTATTTGAAGTTGCAGGAATGGGAGTAGCAATGGAGGGAAAACCAACGGGTGGAGGAGGAGGAGCGAGAGTAGCAGTGGGTATAGCCGAAGGGGGAACCAAAGGCGGAACTGGAGGTGTGGCAATACTCGAAAGGGGTGTGGAAAAAAATGCTGAGGCTGTAAAGGAACCTCGAAACGGATTTGACGAGGAAGAGGGGCCCAAGTTGCCCAAAGATCCCAAGAATAGGTGGAGGAGCTGCGGGAGAAGAACGCGCACGCCCGATGCCGGCGGGTGCCTGAGTAGCAATACGTTTCCCCCGACGTGCCGCCGCAACCCCCCGCGTACGCATGGGGGCGCCTGGACCAGGGTGCAACCTAGACTGGTTGGCATCAGTCATCTTGAAACAAAAAACCCCTTAGAACCGACAAGAAACAAGAAAAACGGGAACCGAGAATATCAATGGATAAAATTTGCATAATTTATTTCCAATACAAACAACAATAGCACCGAGGTGCAACTCAAAGAATGACAACTTTATGGCTAAAACATGGCCAGAGGACCAGTTGCTACAATGTAGTTTCTCTATGCGGGTACCAGGATGCCATCACATCCGGGCCTGAACCAGAGACAAGAGTGCAAGAGGGGTCGGCGAAGAAACGCCAAGGGAAGATAGGATACAGTGCAGAAAATGGAGCAAAACGAGGCAACTCAGATCTCCAACCCCGGGCATAGGAGAAACGCAGAATGCAATCTCGTAGAACGGTTGCAAACTGGAACCTAAACAGCACGTGGCCACTCCGGCCCCACCAATGCAAAGCAACAACCATATCCCCTAGACGAAAATACACCATATTAGGGACCTCCAGCTCAAAAGTTAGTTCTGAGCTGATGGGGTCGCGGTAAAAATCAACGCCAAAATCTACATGGTCGATGGCATCATCCAGGTAAGAGGAGAACCATAGGCAATCTGACATAAATGTCAAAGAAGAGGAAGATGTAGGGGGCAGACGGGTTGAAATTGAAAGCAACACAAAGATTAGGGTCATGGCCCTCAAACGGAAAAGGTAAGAAAAGTGTTGGGTTAGTGCTGGGTCAGATATTTGGCGGTATGACGGTGGGCAAAGGAGGGGGGCTACATTTGGGATCAGCGGTAGTCCTCATATCATTCTCAAGCTAGCCATATGACTCCTCTTTCAGTTACCGAGGGCAAAATGTGGAAGTTGGCATCCATCTACAAGTATTTGGGAGTAGAGTTTCCCTCTAGTATGCAGTGGAATGCTTCCATCCATCTACGAAAGCTCAGTGGTATCCCTCACTACCTAGAATGATTTGGAGCAGATACAGAAAGGCTTTTTGGCTCGGGCAATAATGGTGTTCATGGTCCCATATCAGATCCTACTGCAAGAGACAAGTTTCTTACCCCTTCAGAGGGCAGCCCTGGATCGGCACATCATCTGCTTTTCGAAGATGGTCACTATTGATGATGTCGCCTCCCTAGCCTAGCTTATACTGTGGCAATGGAACCACAGTGCCTCAAGGTCTGTTGGAAGGAGAAGCGAGCTCAGTAGCTTGCGAGATGGAATGCGTAGGAGCACAAATGCATCCCGGGGGGTTCACACATGTATTCCGTAGAATACATGTGCGTGAACGGAGAAGGGGTTTTTTTGAAAAAAAAAAGGTACGTATACATGTGGTCTCTCCTACGTTTTGGCGCTCGAGGTGTATGTGTTTTCACGGTTTCGGCTATTTTTCTGTGCAAGGCACAGGAGTTAGGAATACTCTTGAGGGCTAGATTTTGGTTGTCGCCTGCCTGAGATACGTTTGAGGATGCTTGGACTTCTGGAGATAGCTTTTTTATATTTTTTTGTCCCGTTCCCTTTGTGCCTCATGATCTTTATGGGTTTGTTGCAGTACAGGGTTTGAAACTATAGCTCTATTCTAAATAATGATTATTGTTTGTACAAGATGATCATGGCAACGGATTTCTGAAAGTGCTCCCTATTCATGGTTTATGGAACCGGTTGTAGAATGTGGCTTGCTTTTATCACTAGAATTGTTACTGGAACTATCCTAAGTTCATCCACCAGAATTGGTCCAGCATACCCTTTGCCACTTAAACCCAGATATCTAACAAGAGAAATTTCCATTTCATAAGATACTACCACTTTTGAAATCTTCATTTGATTCTTTATGGCTATGGAGAATTTCATGACCAATGAACTTACTTATATGTTGTGGTGATTGCCCAAACTTTATAGAATTCAGCAGTTTTTACGCCATGACAGAACTGCATTTTCTAAACTTTCTAGCATAAAGGGGTCCAAACGTTTCTAAAATTGAAAGTAATTGATGTTTTATAATAAAACATGTATATTTAGCTCAAAAAAGCTGTTTGAGGTTGTGAATTATTTCTCCTTTATATAACAAGTTTTGATGTAAGACTTGTGGCCATAAGTTGTCAACTCTAAGAGCTATAATCTAATAATTTTTTTGAAGTCTCCATAAGTTGCGTTGATCTCAATTTTTACGAAAGAAGATTTGACACAGAATCCAGGACAAAAATAGAACTAAATTGGTGTAACTAAACTCATATATAAGCTTTCGATGGGCAATAAATGATGCATTCCATACATTCCACTTATATCTACATAATAAAGAATTTTATCAACTTAAATATGGTGAATAACTATGTATTCTTTATATGTAGAAGTAGTTGCCAGTACATAAAATTGGAGCTTAGTTAAGGTTATAGTACAAAAAACTCATCTTTTATGATAGGCAATATTTTTTTAATGAATGTGACCCTTGCTTGGCAACATAGACATGAATCTTATGTTAAAAGTAACACATTATGTAGAAGATTTGATTTAAAATAGAAATGGGCCATTTCTAATTTGTTCTTAGGCTTGCCATATTTTAAAGCAAGGTAACATTCTTTTTCAACTCATGATTGACAAAACATGTGATATAAGTTCAAACTATAGTTTGTATCGTCTTAGTGCAAAACATACAAAGAAATCTTCTTATTTTTTACTATCATAAACTTAGGACACATGTTGGCTACTTAGAAGTTCCTATTTTAGGTACAATAATAGTAACTTTAGCTTGTCTTTCATGATAAACTATAATTTTTATGGACTTAAGCTTCATTGGCAACATAGATCTCCAATTTGATGTTAAAAATAACATACTACTATATGGAAGACATGAATATAAATAGGCATAGACCATTATGGTCCACAATTAGATGAATTGGGTATAGAAGTATATCTCTTTAAGTATCATTACAAACTTTATTAATTGTTCATTTGTCACTTATACAATGATATGGTGATTTTCTACCTTCTCTAACATAATTTTTGGAAGAATGAGTGGAGATTCATATAGGTTCAATTTGCTTGTGCTTCAACATTACCATTAAATAAGGCAATTCTAGCAACCAACTAATTTTTTCAAATAGAATACTATACATGGAATCTATATATTCTTAAGGCGAGTTTAAGACCAATTAAGATGATGATGTTTCGCTTTTTGAATGATCCTAAGCCATGTGGACTAACAGTAGGAAACAGACGTAGCAGTCTACCTTTTGTTTCATAGTTATATCTTTTTACATTTGTTCTTCATTCTTTTGCTTACTTCCACAACTTGAGAAGTTTGAAAATACAAGTTTTGAGTTCACCATTCAATGCATAGGTTTATGAAATCCACGGACACGTAATCTAACAGATAACTTGGAATGGACACTAGAAAGTTTACTCTAAACCTCAAGATAATGAGCATTGATTATTTTTAATGAATGAAGTGGTTCATGAGGTGCTTATATCCCACAATTGAAACTGAAATCGATTAAGATGAGGGAGTTCTTAATTCTAAAAAGAAGGTGGACCAGTAATGGTCCCAGGAAAACAAACATTTCTTGATTTCTTGTGAACAAATGATGTGCCTTTTTAACGTGTTTGTTTTTAGAGTGATTCTATACTATAGTAACCTTTCATAATATGATTTTTTGGAGGATGAATTTGAATCATTTTACTCCTATATAGGCATAAGTTATCAGTCACTTGTAAATGAAAAAATAAAAGAAAATCAAAACTTCATCATTAAGGCTAATTGACAGCTAATTGACATTTTTCTTAGATAAAGCAAGTTGTCTACCACTTATATTCGAAATTTTAGGTCAAAATTCATTTTCTTACAAAAGTTAGAGATTTGGTTTGGGAACAGCTTTCTGGAAACCAGTATTGGTTCACAGAAGACAAACAACAGTTTTGACCCTGCCATATTCAAACAACCCTATTTCCCTTCTAAGATCTCGGATTGAGATGCAGTTTTTTGTGTTTTACTCTCTGACTTGTGAAGAAAAATACAAAAATAATGAAAAAAATCATAAAAATCTTCTTACTGAGATAGTTTTACTTTATCTAAACATAAAGCAAAACAGACTCGACCCCCTTGCGTTTACCTAAGTGTAACTCTCATAAACGGGGACCAATAGATTTTTAGGTATTTTTTCCATGCAATATGACTGCTATATATTAACATATAAGAAGGGTTTGACTGATTATTGAACCTTTGATTTTATATGAATTTTAAAGCAAACAGTGCAAATGCACCTTTTCTGGTACATCATGTGACGACTCTAGTGTTATGAAGAATGGTGCATCGAAGCTGGATTCTAACCTTTATTGGACTCATTTCCCTTCATTTTCTTTCATCGGCAGCGTGAACCCATTTGCCTTCATCGGTAGCAAGTTTTCAAGGTGCCAAGCTGATGCATCACACCTTGCTACAAAATCCACCTTTTCTTCCTTTAGGTTCTGCCTTTTCTATCTTTGCAGGTTCTGCCTTCGCACTCGATATCTGTGGGATGCTCAACTGGTTTGATGAAAATGTGGTGGTTTCTTTAGTTGGACTTGTCGTTATTGTAGCAGCCCTTCCTGCAGGGGAGGTTGAGTCATCTATGAGATGTTTAATCATGTCATCAATACTTCCATTAACAATCTTGCTGCATTACAGGTATTAGATCTATTCTAGCATAGTCTATTTGCTTGTGCTTTTCCATGCGATTTTGATGCTGTTTCTGGCAGGCTGAGAAGAAAAGCTTCAGAAAACCACTGGTTGTGGCATTGAAAATGATAACTGCTGTGATAAACACTGGCAAGGGGAACGATCTTCATCCAGCCCTGCCTATTCTTCAGGAAATATGGCCAGCCCTTAGTATTGCTGCTTCTAACTGGGCGAAAGACATTCTAGTGGCGTCAGCAATCTGTAAGCTGGTGTTGCAATGACCAGCATAATGCCAAAGTTGTTATATATGAAATCTAATATGTTCAAATAACTTTTTGTTGTTCCATGCCTAGATTGTTTATCCTTAGAAGAAAAAAGGCTTAGCAATATTGAGTATTTGTGATATGCAGGAGGTAAAGGCTGCATCGGTTGCTGTAAAGCAAGAAATAAGTGATGCAAGATAGGTGGAAAGAGGAGTTTGGAAGTCTTGGTAAGAATATAATGCAAATCTTTGACCATGTTAATAACTTGAATCAAAATAATCGCCACCATAAATGCTCATTTGTCTACAGGGGCTGAGCTTCAAGGCTTGGCAGAAGCAACATCTGGTTACCATAAAGTTCTTGAAGAAAACCGCAAGCTTTACTATGAAGTTCAGGATTTAAAAGGTATATGGATGGATGGCTTTACATCCCTTGCTTTCTTCCCTCACTCTAGTTAATTCTTGCAGGAAATATCAGAGTATTTTGTCGAGTAAGGCCATTTCTTTCTGGCAAATGTGAAGATAAAAGTACTGTAAGTTTCACTGGTAGTGATGGTGATATCATGAATATGTAGCATAATAACAGGGGGTTTTCTTTGTGTTTTTGTACGCTTTTCACTAAGGTTTTCCTATGATTTCGTGATGTATTCAAATGGATGTACTAATGCGTACATCTAGAGTGCACCATTTCTGAGCCATTGATTTTAGCCTTTTTTTTCCAATGGTCGACAACCAATGGCTCACAACAAAAGCCCTATTTTTGTGCGTGTGGTGCATAATGGTCAATAATCAATGGCTCACAACAAAAGCCCTTTTTTGTGCGTGTGGTGCATAATGATCAACAACCAATGGCTCACAACAAAAGCCCCTTTTTTGTGCGTGTGGTGCATAATGGTCAACAACCAATGGCTCACAACAAAAGCGCGTTTTTTGTGCGTGTGGTGCATATAGTCAACAACCAATGGCTCACAACAAAAGCCCTCTTTTTGTGGGCTTCAAGGGCGCATGTAGTGCAGTTTCCCCGCCGGCAACACATTTCTTATTATAACTTTTGATCCAGAGCTCTGTTTGAGATGATTTTTATTGCGTTGGAAAGCTCTCTCCGAGATCTTTTTGATGGTGTATGATATGGATATGTTTGATTAAGTTATCTATGCTAAAACAGCAATTTCTCGGCCGGGTTTGGTAGGCTTTCACATCCTACCGGTGATTATCTGAGATTGCGCTATTGGATATTGTTTTATGGCTCATTCCGAATGAAGCTTGCAAAAAATTACCATGCATTTTTAGATTTTTAGATGTTCTATTTGTTTTATTGTGATGAAATTCAAAAGCTACAGGTGATGAAAGCCTCAAATGAATTCTAGTTTTTTTCTGGTTTGAATTCTAAAATTTTTGTCACATCGGGGGGGGGGGGGGGCGTCCCTAAGGCCCCGAAGGGGCCAAATGTTTTTTTTTTGCAACACAAACCATTAATATCCAACATATAAAAATTAAATCCCCCAACACATAACAACCATTGACATTAACAACCAACACATAACTACCATTGACATTAATTAACACAACCATTGGGTCCAATACATTTAAATTAAAATCCCCCTTAAACCCCCTTTGGTTTGGGTGCATATTCACACGGGGGGTGACGTAGGGCAGCGAGAGCCCTCATAATTGTATTTTGCACGTACAAAATCAACACCATATAGTATTCTGCTTGAAATCTTATAGTATTTTGTGAATCTTGTTATACAGTATAGCAAATTTTGTACTTGCATACCCCACAAACGAGGAACTTTACGTATGGTGTAGATTAAGGAATAAGGGGTGAATATGCCTATCCAACAGCTCTCGTTGCCCGGAGTCACCCCCCGTGTGAATATGCACCCAAACCAAAGGGGGTTTAAGGGGGATTTTAATTTAAATGTATTGGACCCAATGGTTGTGTAACAAGGTTTATCAAGGCACTGCTTTTGGACTTTTTGCCACAATGCTACTTGATGATGGGCATGGTTTAGCAAGATCAATTCTGATGAAGTTGCAAGATTATGCTTCAGACATAGTTTGAGTAATGAGAAAGATTTGTTCGTTAATGGATCGATTTCTCATGATTTAAACGAACTGTATACATTATTGCAGCGCAATCAAAATTTTGTTAACCTTCAACAGGCTGTTGTTACAGATGTATGGATGGAGGAGGAGTTTGTGAAACAGGCTTCAGTAATGTTTTGCACAGTTTCATCATCGGGTAGACAGATTATATAGCAGTCTCTATCATTTGATGTTGGAATCATCGATGAGGCTTCCCAACTTGTGGAGGCTGAGACAACAATTATCATGGGCACTAATGGAATCAGGCAGCTTGTACTTGTTGGAGATCATCATCAGCTACCAGCTACTGTAGTTAGCCAAGTAAGGTTACAACTTTTCTTTTCTTTAAGTATTCGAATACTTACCGATCTGACATGTTCCATTGGAGCAGGTAGCCAAGGACTTGAGTATGGTAGAAGCCTTTTTCAGAGATTACAATCTCTGAAGCATCCAGTCAATATGCTTAACATGCAATATAGAATGCATCCTTCTATATGCCGGTTTCCTAATTATCAGTTCTATAATGATGAACTTGAGAATGGCTCAAACGTAATCAAGGATAATATGTTCAATTCGATGTTGTATGGGCCTTATAAGTTTCTTGATACTATTGATGGCATTGAGATAGACAATGAAGGGCACAGCAAGAAAAATCCAGTAGAGGTTGAGATTTAGCTGGTCCTTCATTTCTTTCCCGAAACTGTGGCTACGGCATTGCTGACTAATTATTTTGAATAACAAGTTCTTAGTTATCAGCTATTGGGCATTATTATATTTTTTTTAACTTATCTGGAGCCATGTGTGTCTCACATACCTTTGGTGCTGTAGCTTTGATGCTTGACATGTGTGTCTCTCATACCTTTGGTGCTATAGCTTTGATGCTTGCCAAACGGACATGAAAAATCAAGTGGCAATCACTTCTTAATATTGTTTGGAAAGGAGTGATAGTATTTATTTACTGATGAACAAGTTGATTTGGTCTTACCTATCATCTATAATACTAGTAACGTGTGTCCGGCGATGCTGGGCATTAGTCATCAAAGTGTGGAAGTCATCGAAGTGTGGAAGGGACAGATGCAGTGGACTTTGAATTGTAGTTGTTTCTGTGCACTTTCAATATGTCAAGCTTGTAGTAGAAGGGTGCTCGATGATCCTGAATATTATCCAAAGAGACAGACAATGATGCACGTGTGAGTTAATGTGATTCAGTACTATTTCTTTTGTAACTTAAAAATCCTTCCTGATAAGGTAGAACCTGACAATTCAACCCTTTGGGGTCACCTCTAAGTTTAAAAACTCTTGATGCAAAGTCATAACATCCATCTTTTGTCCATTCTCTATGTGTTAGTAATTGTGTCATAGTTTGATAAACCATTAAATATATTAGGGAAAGTGGCAAATGGTAATTATGAGAAATAAACCATGGATATATCTGCTCTTGTTATTAAGAACAAAATCCGCATATTCTGTGCAAATTCTATGTTGGTAGAAGAGCCAACAAAGTACTAAATGTATGTGAATAGGAAAGGTTAAATGCTTGAATGCCCTATAAGAAAGAATAAAATTACTATAGGGTGTTTAAAATACAAACTTAATGAAATATTGAACATAAGAATCTGTTCACAAACACCATGGTGTCTCCTTAATTCGAGCTTACATCTCTCGTTTAATGACTTTCATCTGATGAACTCAACTTCTACAGACTATGATATTATAAATCAACTAATTTTGTTAAGTGCTTGCTTTTATAATCAGAGCTTCACAAATATCATTAATGGACGTCGTCTCCAAATACGGGTTCAGTTTGCACCAACAATGTCACCAGCCAATCTAAGGAAGAGTATAATTTAATAGCAGTTGCAGAAAAAGAAAACCTACCCAAGTAATGACCAACATATGTGTACAACTCATATGCTAATCTTTTTGCTAATAGAAAAGTCTAGTTAAAAAATGGTACTCCACAGCACCCTAAAGATGAAGATACTCCTCATGAAGCTTCCCAAGCCTGCAAAAAAAAGGCTTCGATTAGAATATACCAAAAAACAATGCATGAACAACGCTTATACACTTCAGTAAGGGCACACTCCAGGTCGTAAATGACCATTTTCTAGTGGAAGACTACACTTTAAAATCGTAAAAGAAGAGAACGAGTCCTGGTATAATAAACTACTAATAGTACATGACTCGAAAGTAAACAATACGACATGCAGCGAAAAAAGCCACAGTAGTAAAGCATGAACTAAAAGAGGAATATACATGGAAGAGTTCAATATACCAGAATACCAAGTCGACATAGCCACATATAAAATTAAGGGTACACATATAGGTTTCAAGAAGAAACCAACTCTCTTTTTCGATCCAACTCCACAAAGCATGTAACAAATCCATTGTTCATAATCGATACATGTGGTCTAACAACATAAATCATTACAACGTTCTATGTAGAGGAGCAAAAGAACATGCAAAAGTAATCGGTTCTTACCACGAGCACATTGGAACAATGCTAAAATCGCCAAGATCTAAAGCCCGCTTCAATATCAAACTAAGAACGCTTATTTTTTGGACATTCGCGTGATTTTAAATAGATGAAGTTCACCAAATACAATATTGCAAAATTGTGAAGGGAAGCCGAGTTTGAAAATAAAAAAGCAGGCCTCCCTTGCTTTGCACAATGAACCCTACTCAAATTGCTTCTAACATCATGATGACAAATGATAAGAAACCTCATGCCTCCTCTGCTTATGTACATGGAATTAGCGCATTCCATATCAAATCTTCTGATTTTTGCCAAATTTGTTTGTATTATGTTCTGCCTTGTTTAATAGCTTCCAATTTTCCACATGCTTGCACATTTGTGTTTATCCCTCCTACTTTGTTTCTAGAAAAGACTAAAGCAATATGATTTTCATTTGGCAATTGCACCCTAGGAAACATTCTGCCTTGTGTAATAGCTCCCAATTTCCCACATGTTTGCAAAATGCTCAAATATATAGTATCATTTGTTTTTATACCCTCCTGCTTTGTTTCTAGAAAAGACTAAATCAATATGATTTTCATTTGGCAATTCCATTGGAAGCTATCTCTTCCAAAAATATTTTTCATAAACTGAAACAATCACAATCTGAAGCATGGTAAGCTATCACTTTCAACTATGACTACCCACTTGCACAATTGTTGAATAAAAAGAAGTCGAGAAAGATTATGAGGTCATACAACAATTTATCCAACAAATGGAATTCGTAGCTTTTTAAACATCATAATCCTACTGAATTTAACCAGTAATACGAAGGGCAAACCAAAGTGCCTTCCAATTTTTTTGGCTTGGAATTTTTTGTAGGGGTTCGTGATCTTTTGTTGATTGAAGCACACAAATAAAGGGAAAAACCAGTTACAGTAGAGTGCAGTTAATACATGGACCACCTAATTATGCCCAACCTAATTAATCCCTTATGGCCTAAAGGTTTCTCCTTCAGAGCTTCAAGGTGCTTCTGATTGCAGGGCTTTCTTGCAATTGCTTATTTCGAAATCCTCCTTTGTGTCATAAAAGCAGCAGATATTGTGACATTCAGTTTAGCTTGAAAACATAGTTCTATGCAACATCTATAAAGCCCAGAATTCAGTTCAATCAGTTTGGAAATACCTATATATGTCGTCCAGCCTGATGAAATGGAGTTAAAGATGAAACAAATGAATAAGGGCAAAGCCGCATGCTAGAATACTTGGTCTATATACCTTTCGAACATGTGCGTTGTGATACAAATCAGAGGACTCTGTTGCATTACAATTCAATGAATGACGTACAAATATGTGTTGAGGTGGATTTTAACCACGAAATAACCTTGAATCTATGTAACGAACATGGCAAAATGTGTGTGTCAATAGTTGTAAAAAGTTTGAAAGGTAAGAACCAACCTACCACCTATTTCTTCCTGTCACACTGCTGCGCACAGGTTTAATAGCGCATGAGAATACCAGTCCAACTACCAAGTAGGATCAATCTTGTTATCATGTTGTCGTTATGGAAAGATATCTAACATCGCCACAATAAGAATGACCTGTATAAACCACAAACTAAAATCATCAAGGCAAATTTGGCGATGCCAAGTTACACGAAAAATCCTTAGACATAGTTAAAAGAAAGCTCTAGAACAACTCATATACAACAAAAAAAAGAGGACGACTATAATATTATGTGTTTGCTGATGCTTTTTATCTTGTGCTCTTCTAAATTTGCAAATGCAGCAAAAGGAATTTCCAATGGTCACATTACTCAGGAGCAATTACGACAAACAGAGCTCCAAAGAACAAAGAAAAAAAGAACACAATTGTGTCCAACAGTTTTTCCACAAATAATAGAAAATGTGAGAATTGAAAAAGTGGTGTCTCATACCTGATGGAGACCTTTCAAATGAACTGCCTTGTTGATCTATAAGGTCTGCCTTGTTGTATTTCAAAGCAAAATTTTAAAAAAATGCCAAATCAAAGAACAGAAAGATGTTTTCTATTACCTCGCATGGTAGCTTCATTGTTGCTCATGGCTACACAACATAGTGGAGCAAATCAACTGAAGTTAAACCTTGCCGTTTCTGTGTCAGACCAAAAACACATAAATTTAAAGAAAGTGGATGTGTTTAACATAAACCTTACCAATCAAAACTATGATTTTGCGGCTGAAGTTGAAGCAAACCAAGTGGCTTGCCTCCATATTTCTCATGGGATTCAGAGCAAGTACATATACAAAGAATACATTTACCGTAAACCTTACCTTGCAAGAAAGCTGCAGAAAAAACCATGGCTTTGCAATTATTGAAGCTCCAGCCCCGTGCTATCTGGGATATGACAATTGCAAGCCATACAACGAAATTAGCTTAGAGGAGTGCGGCAACAGAAGTAAGAATGCATACCTCCTTGGGTTGCTTTTCTTGAAAAAATGGGCTTTGGAAAGAGATGACATATTTTTAGAAATCAATTTACACAGGCGACCATTGGAACTCCAAAATTATCCGCTATCTAGGGGCTCTAACAACTGCAAGCTGCAAGTCTCTGGAACTACAGCAAAAGAGAATAGAGACTGGAAAAACCACGTTCTATTTGGAAAGAAGCGCCGCCGAAATGGCATGGTTTATCAGTCTCATAACTCAATAATATTTACTTGCTTTGTGGTTTATAGTAGGCTGCTGTTAAAAATGCTTTTAGACAGATAAACCACAAACAATGGATTAGGATGCAAGCAAGCATAGAGATGCACAATGCATGAGAACAAATAAAATATGACCATCTACTTGAGGCTAAAATATTTGGAAGCAACAACAACTCTTCAAATCTTCAAAACGTCAAATTTCGTATTGCCATATGATGCTGCTGCACAAAATCAAAATCTTGTTGTCGTTTCCTCTTTACATATCATAGCCATATGCAATCTTGAAGATCCCGGTTCTTACGGCCCGGATCTCAATGAGCAAATATTTTAGATAGGAAAAAAATCTGAGAGAAAGGACTAAACATGATCACCAAAGCTACTTGATAGGAAAAGTCCGGTTTGAAATTGAACAATTTGAAATATGCTTTTGCTGCAGAGTTTTCCCCGTTAGATTCCGGCTTCCCTTTGCTCCAAATAAAAGCCCTAAATCAAACATGCCAAAGCAAGTATGAACATGGATTAGAACTGCAATAGGGTTTAGGTCAGATGTACCTGCTCCAACGATTCCTAATCCTGTGATTACGCCAAAATGAGTAGCCTTGACTCAAGAATCAAATGATCCAGAGACAACCCGGTGAGGCGCCAAGATGAGGGTTGTAATGTGCTGCAGATCTTCCTTGGAGGTATGGATTAGATGGACGGGCTTCTGTCTGGAGCAGCGGGAAAGGAACGAATAGAATTTTAAGCATCGGAGGAGGGCTTTCATCTATTTTCGCCATACCAAGCAACTGCGAGGGGTTTTAGGAAGCAAAAATCGACTGAGAAATTCGTAGGAAAGAGAAGGAGTGAATGATGAAGGATTCAAAATTATGGCAACCAGCGTCCCGCAGGCGGGAACGCAAACTTAAGGGAACGCCGCATGCGGCGTAACATGCGGCGTTCCGTGGCACGCACAACACCCTCACAAAATAAAAAAGAAGATGTAAAAGCCACCTTTTTGTGCCTATTGGTTTTGTAAAACTATTGCAAGGATGTGTAGGGCACAAAAATATTTCACTTCAGGTTGTCAAACTTTTATACCAAGTATTGATTGGTCCTATACAAGTGCCCGTTCATCCATATTGGAATAAAAAGTTTATCTGGGGCACTTTGGGAATACACTTTCAGTTATCAAGTACAAGAGGCCATATTATAATGCCTAATATATAGTACCAGCGAGGGATTGTTGTGGAAGCCAAATTCACAAGCCCTAGTTCGAATAGGCAGCTTCTTCTATTATACGTGCAACATTTGTAGCTTGGACGTAAATGTAAGGTAGAGGGTAGGGGTAGGCTACATGAATAAATACTAGACATAAAAATAAGGTTAAGGGTAGGGTAAATTGTACTTAGACTCGGTGTAAAAGTATGGAATCGGGTATTCTGCTTCGACAACACAGGACTGTATACATAGGGGTTTCTATGGGCGGCGAGCTGTATACATAGGGGTTTCTCCCGACCTGATGCACGCACATGCCATATGCCCCTAACATAGAGGTGAATCCCCCGGGAGATAATCTAGGCTTTCCTTCTAGGCCATGGCCACAACTTTGGAGAGCAAAAAATTGATGTACTTGAAAACAACGATAATAACATTAAGTTAGTACTTTCCAATGTAGAATGGAATGCTCTTCCCCAAAGTAACGAAGAAAACCACTCCTAGATGTTAATGAGATACAGTAGTCGTTTCTACTTTTGATTGGGATACATCTAAGAATAACGAGTCAAATCCAGGTTTATCAATAAAACTGATCTTTCACAACGTTATAAAGTAAGTAGCTTTGCCACTGTTCTTGTCATGGAGAAAATCCATTTGATGATTACCAATAGCCAACTTATATAAAAAAACTTAAAATATTTTTCAAGCCATTTCGAACCCTCATGCCCATATGGCAAACTATACGATCAATCAATGTCCATACTACTTTCCAATATTTCACCATGATTTTAAACAATTCCATAATATCTGCACGCTCCTTCCACACCTCCCATAGGTATGAACCAAGAGTATGTGGAGGAGTGTTCAACAATTCAGATAAAGTAGTACCAGAAATGCCACATCTCAATCTAATATGCCATATCTCAATCTAATATGCGCATACAGTAAAATGAAACCTAGCTTAGCACTCCAATCAACCAAAACCTCTGTATTGCTGATCCTTAGGTTGTCCACATAATTAAAGCAATGGGGAAAAAGCACAATAATGTGCATCATAAGAGACAGGGTAGCCCTTAAGGACGAAAGTTCGCCAAAAGGCTATTTTTTAAGGGTATCAAAAAATTTTGATGATATAGTTTAGTAGGGCCCGTTATAGATGAAAAAAATAAAATTAGCCAACTTTTCTACAAACAAATCTCACTGCACTTGAAAATTTGCCACATCCACTAAGCATCATAACTATGGATTCGCCTTATCCTATACCCTCCTCCTCAAAGATTTCTTAAGGAATCGCCTAATATTCTAGGCTTTCTTCATAACCTAATCTATTTTCCATATCCATAAGTACATATGATAATTTTAAGAGTTATTTTTTTAGCTATTGTGTTTCAAATACTTCTAAGGATGCACTCAAGAGCATTTTTTTACAGACCTCCCTTTAAATAGATGTGTTTTATCTACAA
Organism: Isoetes taiwanensis; assembly: GCA_021234155.1. Classification (NCBI taxonomy): domain Eukaryota; kingdom Viridiplantae; phylum Streptophyta; class Lycopodiopsida; order Isoetales; family Isoetaceae; genus Isoetes; species Isoetes taiwanensis. The sequence continues at coordinate 12,681,814 of JAJEKV010000001.1, read as the reverse complement.
GGATAAGCCACATTCTCATTTGCAAAGGTTAAGTTGTGGTATTGCATCATGCAACTATAATTATAATGTGTTTATGTCCTTGATATAATATAGATGCCGGTGAATAAAATTTCACCACAGAAATTGCGCTTGGAAAATAAAGACACTTAAATCTTGGCCAAATACTATTGGCCATGATTCGCCTAGATTTCTATAAAAGACATTAATGTCTAGAAAACATTCGCCAGCATAACTAATCTTGCAACTCTATTATTCGCCCGACCTTCTAAATTATGCTTAGACAAATTTGGCCTTAAGGGCAACTCTGGTAAGAGAGTAATGTTTTCAATGGTTGCAAACATGTCCTTGTCTACAAATTATTAGAACATGTTCCTGCTATATTTTAGCATAAAACAATTTTGAGGCCTCTCTTTCATGTATAGAAAATGAAGCCACTTTAAATATTTCAGGAGTTTGTTTGCATCCAACAAAAGTATCTAGTTCACGTACCTCTACTAAATCCTTCAAATACTAGCATGTACACACATATTCAATTTGCTTTATCCATAAGTGAGTATAGAGCAAAATGCTTGGTCATATAAGTTGTGGTTCAATTGCATTTAATGGTGAAAGTCGATGTTGTAGTTGCGATTGAAGAGAATGTATAGTGCTTTTGTTTTTGTGATTATGTATGCATAAAATATAGAGGCAAATTCGAACATTCAGTGTTATTTAATGGAGTCAATGCCTGTGGATTTCTTTATGGATTGCTTCGTAGTTGTTTTTATTTCTAGTACTACGGCCTTTCTTGTAGTTGTTTCTTTGAATAACAAGCATGTTGACAACTAGTATTGTCCTAGCCAACATAATTTTCTGAAGTTTACTCTTGCTCAAGAAATTCCTGTAGTTCTAGTGTCACTGAAAAAGCTTTCTTTTCTAATGCATTCCTTTTTCCATCTCCGAAAGATAAGAATTGGACGAGTTTTATATTAAATTGCACGAGGCGACGTATATTCTTAGTAGCATACTTCGCATTGATGTTACCCATGGATTTATCGTATGTTGTGTAACTTGTATTTGTGAGCCCGTGCATGAGACAGTCTATCATAAGAATTATGTAGTTGATGGTACTATGGTATAGAAATAAGTATTAAATTCTTAAATGGGGCTAGCATGCTTTTAAAAGACAATAGGGATACTAGTGGTTGGATGACCAATTTATTTTTTAACTTTTGGTATACGAAAATGAAACTTTCGAAAATCTTGGAAAGGGCATGATTTTTTAAAATATCCCAGACAAAACGAGCTTAAAAAATGTGTTGGAATCAAATAAAAGATTGTAAAACGTTATTTTTAAGATTAATTTTCAATATTGGTCAGGTTAAAGCACGTCGATATAGGTTTTTGTTTTCATACAAAACCATACAATGATTCCATTTGCAAGCAAGCTCAGCTATTTTGTCTTTCTCCATGGCCTGCAATTCCATCAAGTTGCCACATGATTAGCATAAACGGTGTAAAGGAACTTGGAGACTAATCTGCATAGCTATAGAATTGTGCCATAACACTGTAACCGGAGACACATGGTTGTTTCGTGAAGATTAAATTGCATACATGAAGTGCACTGGTCTTTATCGCAAACAACTTGAAGACATATGCAATGAAAAGGAAATGAACCTCTGACTTCATGACAGACTCCAAATCAACATGGTACTTATAGAACTGGACATCAATTTAATGATGGAACTTATTCCATGCTCTGTGGAATTCATTTCTTTTAGTTTTACTGACTCCTAAGGCTATTTCAGGGACAAAGACAATGGATGTTTACAAAAGTATAGCAAGACTTTACGCGAAAATGATTATTACAAATTCCAATTCTTCCCACTTTTATTCAATACTCATTGGCTTACAGAGATGCTTGCGGCCCACATTTCAGTTGTGGACCATCACTTACTATATCTATCTATAGGAGCTCATGGATAAGTAAATTCCCATAAAGTATCTGCAGGGTGATGCCTCTTGTTCCTGTAGAAGCTATAGTTCTCTGCAATTGTACCATAAGAAGCTTTTTCAAACTGCTTCGAAAGACAAGTGTAATGGAATTTCTAATGGTCGCGTCTTAAAATGAGTAATGTTTGCAGCCTATTTAAAAAACTTTGCCAATCATTCATGTCAATATGAGATGCAAAATGAGCTCTAATGTTTCAGTAGTTACCTTCAGTGTGATCATTAGCATGAAGTACTAGAAACCAGGAGACCAATGCCCTTCAGGAATAAATAAGATATTTATTTTGCCCTTATGATTTAGTTCTGTCGACATGTTATAAAAACTGAAGAATAATCTTTTTACAAACAGCCATCTAGAGTGATTTCCTTCCCTCGCCTCACTCTGCCCCTTTGCAACAGAAGAAGTGCTTGAATTCAAATTATTTTATTACACATGATGATTTTGATAAGGTAACAGAATACTTAGTAAGTGTCACATTGTTTCTGTTATTTTAAACATCATCTTATTGTACAAAGACCGGCCAACTTGTTGGACAAGCAAAGCACTCGGTTACAGTTAAGCTTAGAGCCATTTGCATTTCTTAGAAAAGGCAATCGTCAGTTACACATCTCCAAGCTTACATCAACTCGAAGCCTGTGAAAGACAAGAAAATAGTATATTAATGAAAATGGAGGGGAGGAAGATACATAATTTGTTAAGTTTGTTTGAAAACTGAGACATTCTAGCTTAAACATATGCAGCATATGCTAAGCAGGAAGCCTAAAGAAAAGCCCAAAGAAAAGCTCTAAATACACTATTAGCTATATAATAGTACCTGAGATGATAAGTAGGAGGGCTATGGGTTATACATGTTTGCTTGTCCCATCTGTAGCTCAAAATGAATAAGATTAGATCTATGCATGAGATATTTTCCAGCTTCTAAGATGGCATTACCTTGTATTGATGGAGACATGCCCACACTTCTCATTCCACTCAAATTCTTACTCAAAAATCGAGGTCCAATCTAATTGCACGTGTCTATTTGCTACGAGATAAAGCCAACTTCCATACAAAATCAAATGACGAGGGTGAGGCTTAACATTAAAAGAATCATTTAAAATATAGTTGGAATCTCGTTTTCAGAATTCTAACTCCAATTTAGACGAATTTGACCTTTTAAAAAAGACCATATCCTAATCTATGATGTTCCTGAAGACAACATCTAGATTTGAAGAGCTACAGAAACTATATTACCATATTTCCTAAAAGGGTGCAAAATCAGTTCTGGGTAGCAGAAATCACCGTCCGGACGCCGCTTACAAGTGCTTAAAATCGGTGTGTTTTAAACACGACGTGCGTGATTGATCAATTGACATGTAGGGTGCGCACCCATCAAATGACAGGCTGAGAGAATCATGAGCTTGAATGGTGCCGGAAACATGAATGCCTGTAGCCCGCCATATTCGTGGATGGCGGGCTTACCCATCTTGAATTCAAGCAAAATGGAGGGACTAATTGTTTCCAGGAATTGCCTGAACTGAAATTCAACAATTTGCCCTCACCAATTTTGCAATACACAGAAACCCGGGAGAGATGAAACCCAATTCCTCTCCCTGTTCACTTTACAAAGCCATTGATGCAGCAAGGAAGAGAGATCAGAGGCAGAGATTGTATGCAAAGAAGGTAGCAATGAAGAAGAATTCCCCTTCTAAAGATTCGCCTTCAAAGAAGAATAAGAAATTGAGACTGAGTGACCGCAGAATAAGAGAAATTTCAGGAGAAATTTTTGAAGTATTCAACCAAATTAGTACAAATGTTGATGACAATGACAAAGGCCGTATCCTTGACAGTCTTCTTTGGAGGGCAAGGGATTTACCAATTGCTTCTATAAAGAAATCTAAGCAGGTTACTATGGCCGAGCAAATGGTGAAGAATTTGAAGGAAACAATGCAAGAACATAAGTATGAGAGGAATCATGACATGCTTCGTGCAAGGAAGTCCACCCTGATAATGGCAGCAGCAGGTACAAATGGTGTCAAGCCTATGAACCAAACAGAAGTGGCCAGATTGCTGTACATCCCCAGAAAAACAATTTCAAATGCTTTTCAAAAAAGGGTGCAAGCTAACAAAGGGGAAGGACCATGGTCAATGTTCAGGAGGAGGAAGCGGATGGATAGCATGTTAGATTACAATAGAGAAGCTGTTCTCAAGTTCTGGACAGAGAATACAAGAGTTGCTCCATACAAGAAAGACGTGAGGAGGTATGTATCAGACAGGAACAAAGATGGAACATCCAATTCACCTTCTTGAAGTCAGCCAAGTAAGTATTCATCCTATATTGTAGGGTTCATTATATGTAGCATTTATTTGGCATTCACACGATTTCCCTGCAATTGCAATTCTACCTCAGGTTTAGAGAGGAGAATCCTGATATCAAAATTGCATTGCAGACTTTTGAGAGGTTGAAACTGAGTTTTGTAAGGAGGATGCGTGAAAGACATACATGCTGTTGCATCTACCACTTGAAATTTGAATACATCATGCGGGGATGGAACAGCATGAGAAAATCGGGTGGAGTATCATGACAATTGCAACTGCCACTGTGATATTTGTAGCCCTGGCTCAGAATGTTCAGCCAAGGAGCATACAATCAAGTGCACCAGTGATTTATGGAGACAAGTGGTCTGCAGCAAAGGTGATGATGAGGAGTGATTTGATCATAACTGCTTGATGTTGGCGTGTAAAAAATGTGGGTTGGATAGAATTAGAAAATGTCCACAGGAAATGGATGGCACGGGTTCATTACTAGTTACTTGGAAAACATTTGAAAAGCAAACGTGGACCGGAGACGTAGAATTGAGGGGATCCAAGAAAGGCTTTGAGGTACAAACCTGTCTTAAGATTAGTACAGAAGGAGAGAAGTCCCAAAGAGTTTCAAGAGGATGTGAAGAAGGTAATATCAGATTTTGTTCCACACAATTACATAGCACATTGGCAGGCCAATCAGTTTAAACAAAGTGTGTGTCATCATTTTTTAAGATACAATTGTATCCGTTATTGACTTTGCAGAAAATTACAAACATCAAGATCCGAATGAGCCCCGACCAATGTAATCGCATACGGACCAAGTTTCTATACTTGTTCACATAACATATAGACATGACAAAAGTGCCGATATTCCTGTTCTGCAAGTGCATGTAAGAAGACCATCCAAAGAAGAAAAAAAAAGAACGTAAGATTGGAGCGGATCGAGGAATAGACTCAACAATGGTAGGAAGATCATAAAAGAGACTCACTTTTACATTTTCGATGATAAAGTGCATGACTCATTATTTGTGGAAATCGCCTACAAAAGCATGTTGCATGGCTTAAGGAATAGGAAATAGAGTATGAGAAGCATTGGGTTTGGAGTGATGGTGCTCATCACAATTCAAGTCAGCAAAACCTTTTTTTCTTAGGCGTGTACTTCACAATGAATGACAAGGAAATAGTGTGGAACTACTTTGCCACCGCTCATGGTAAAGGTGAACATGATGGTGCAGTCTTTGTTATCAAAAGGCTGCTAAGTAAGGAACAACTCAAACCCAATGGTGTGCAACCGTTGAGGCATGCTAAAGATATTGTAAAATTTTCGTGTATATATTTCAAAGATCTACCAGTTGATGAAACAGATGAGATCAAAAGATATTTTTGGGAAATTGAACTTCTTTGTTGTGGCAAACATGCAAGAATATGAAATTGAAACACTTAAAGGCACAAAGAAGATTCATCAGATCGGACACTGTCGCCAGAGAGTAGACCAAACAGGGCTTGCTCATAGATGCCCTGTCATGTTTCTCGCTTGTTTTGCATGGATCGAATTGGGACTCCTCGCATCAAATGGTAGATTTGGAAAGTGGGAGGTAACTGACTTAAAACCAGGAGTTGAGAAGAAAAAGGAGACTCTTGAACAAGCCAATGAATGGATCAGTAATTTGATAGAGGTAGGTGACAATTTTACAGTGAATGCTGAGGTAGACAATTCAGAGGGTGTGGACTTCTACATCCTCAAGTGCACAGAACCCAAATGCACACTTGAAGATTCAGACAAAGATGGATGGGGGCAAAAATTTGGAGTGCATGAGGTTATCTTAAGTGGACAGGATTATCAATTCTTGGGTAATTTCAAGTACATGTTGCTCACTAAACAACCCAAAGCCTCCGCGCACGGCCACGTGGTAAGATATCCTAAAATTGATATGGACAAAATAGAAGGCACAGACATGTATAAAATTTCACAGGAGACCCATGAAAAAATTATGGCCAGTCTCCCAATAACATTGTAATTCTTTGACACTTAACCAAATTGATTTAATTCTTTGCAAGTGATTTGTTGTTCCAGCACCTAAGCACGTAAGCACACATTTGTATATATATTAATAATAGTGAGGATGCACAAGGGTGGTGTGCATGGACACGTACTTCGAAATGAAGATTGAATTGTTGTTTAAGAATGTACATTTGTGACATTAGAATAACATTCAATTATTTATTTTGGTACCATCACTATCCCAACATTCTTGGCAAAAATATAGTGTCAAGGCATTTCCTCGATGTGACATGTGTCAATTCCAATGGTCATACGAAATATTTAAGCCTGATTACGAATTAATTGTTTTGGCGCGTGTGAGGTTTTTCGTACACTGACGTGCCTAAGCATAGGATTTAAGCACTAGGCGCCTAATCATAGGATTTAAGCTCTTCTTACAAGCTCACGCTTCCGCCTTAAGCCGGCTTCTTACGCCCAAATCCTCTTCTTACACCCCAGTCCTCTTCATTCCGTCTATTTCCGACACCATGGCCTCTGCTAGTTCAGCATGCAGCGGAAATATAAAGCACCCCAGTATGTGCTTAAGCAGGTGCTTGAGGATGCGGACGTCGCTCCGCAATCAGGGTAGCCCTTAAGCTCGAAATATCGCCAAAAGGCTATTTCTTGGACAATTGCATTTTTTTTCACTATTGTTGAGTAGGATCAATTAGGAGTGGTGCCAATAAAATATCGCCACCTTGTCTACGAAATTTTCTCCCTCCACTCATAAGTTAGCCTACATCACTAAATGATAGATTCTTGGTAATTATTTTAAAATCGTCCCTTAACCCCCTAAAATCATGTAAAATTAATACGAATTCTATTCCTGGTGAGTTTTTTAGAATTGCCGTTTATCTCCAAGAAAAAAAAAGGGGGAAAGGGAGAAAAACATGCATGTTATATGGATTTCATGATCCGGTTCCAACATCCAAGTATGCAATCCTGAAGTATTTTTGCTTTTGGTCTGTTGTTTATCCAATTTTAAAAAGATGTTTGAAATCAAATCGGTTTGTGCTTGCCCACCATAATATGCAATCATGCCTCGGCTAAATTTGTGTACTTGTTGTTGTTTAGCCCTTAGTATGGAACTATTGAGATTTACAATCATATGCCAATGTCTGGTAACATGTATATTCATTATGTGAGCATTATGCTTACAACTGTATACGGACATAACAAATATATATTGTAGACCCAAATTTTACTTGAGAAAAAAGTATATATTCCATCACTTGATGGATGAAAGATTCGCCAAGGTTGCTACAACTCAAATTGAAGACTGAAACAAAATCGCCAATATAACTAATCGAAAAAAGCTAAGATTCGCCTCACATTCTAAATTACACCTATAAAAATTTGGGCTTAAGGGCTACCCTGTCCGCAATACAGGAGCGCGTATTTCTTTGAGCCGGTTCTTCCAAAAGAAGCAACGGGCACTGAGGACCGTGAGGAAGAAGAAGGTAACTTGGTATTCTTTTGTTTTATGCATGAATTCATTAATTAGAGAAATTTGGAATTCTCGTTTAAGCATGAAATAGGTTAGCGGGTAGCCATATAGTGCAAAAACTACTACCAACTGAGTAAAAGTTGGCGTTTTTTTGCACAAATTCTGCAAATGATTCAGTGTTATTCGGAAATATAATTTTTACAGCTAATGCAAAGGTTCATCGCGAGTAGAATGTAGTAGGAGGGAATGCTCAAACTTCTCGCAAGAATCGCGAACGCGATGTTTCGCAGTGGAAAGGAGACAAAATAATGAGCCTTTTATTAAAACCATATGAGAGCATTGTGTTAAAAGAAGGTACCGAGGAGCAAGCATATCACAAAAAATTCAGTATTTAAAGCCATATAATTGCTACAGAGGATCGCGGTCGCGATTATTTTTAGCACTAAACATATGGTAAAAGATATGGTTAAAGACAAAAAGATATGGTAATACATATTCCTGAAACCAAAATTTCCATTGAAGGAAGTAATATACAACATTCATTATTCTGATTGTGTTTCAGATACTTGATCAGGTATCACACCCATTTCATTGGCCATGACCCAATTCCATAGCTTGTGTTGTGTCCATCTCTGAATAACCTGTGACCTCTGGAATCTCAACACCTATGGCGTTTGCGATGCGCTGCAGATGTGAATTAGGCTCCCATTTTTCACTGTCCACTGCACTGCTCCCGCCTATAAGTTCCTTCTCCGATTCAGTAGCAATCTACTGTGGATGAAAGAGCTTCTGCTTCTTGTTGTGTACCTGATGCTCTTGTGTCCCAAGAACCTCATCTTGGTCAGTTTCCATGTGCTGTTGGTCTGCTTCCATGTGCTGGTGGTCTATTTCCATGTGTTCTACGCCCACGTATTCAAACTTATGTTCGCCTGTCAAGAAAGGCATGTACCCATCAAGCTTCTCATTAAGTGCACTCAATTTTTGAAAAGTGGGCTCCAGGGCGGGCTCCAGGGCTTCTATACCTTTTTCCGTCTCTTCAAGCAAGCGCTTTGTTTCTTGCATGCTCTCTTCGTAGGACTTAGCATCGAGGTTTTCCAAAATGGAATCCAACTTTGATAGATCTGTGTTTTAGGTGATAGTGATGTTGGGCAGCGCTGGATCAGGCTCAACATTCTCTGCTTTCTCCTCTTCTTCAAACCCATCCGTACGTTGATTGGCCATTTTCTCAAGCGTTTCAAAGAACGCCCTCAGGAAACGGCACACTTTACCTGAACTTTCGAAAGCCACGCTCTTTTTGCCTTGCATAAGAGCAACACGAGAAGCCGTCCCAGCCAAAAAGAAATCCAGAACGCAACCATCAGTCGGCACCAGCTGTTCAACAATATGGTAGGCATACGAGGTTTTCAGCTGGCATTTCAATACAAGACCTCCTTCCATTGCCGCCCATTTGAATCTTGATTTGCCTGTAAAAAGAGTCTGAAATTTCTTTTTTATCTTCTCATCGGCATCCTCATTACCTGTTAGCGGCATTGGAGGCAATGGTGTTGACTTAGGAGCCTTGCCGTGTGGAGATAGGTGAAGCTCCAGCTCTGGTTGCACAGGTGCTACACGAACATCACTCCTGTTAATGCACATATGACTAATAAAGTACTGATGTTCTTTCACCCTTCGTTTGCTCTCCCATCCCATTTCTTCATAAGAACCTAAAGATAGGTAGCCACCGCCCAGAATTTGCTTCTGACTGTACAAGCAATTGGGCAAATTCACTGAGCGCATGATAATGACCAAGTGATAAACTTTGGCATTCGTCATGGTAGCTATCCTTGTAAATAGATCTGTGTATTTCTTGCAATCCCATACCTTGTTTATCCCTCGGATGTCAATAAATATCAATGTCGCATTTTCTGACACTTGGGAGGAAGTAGGGATGCCATCCTTTGTCACTGCTATGACAATATTTTTCTTTTCCTTTTTTTTTCTAGCCTCTTCTGGCTTTAGAATATTCCTGATTGGCTTCAGAAAGGCTACAGGTAGGTTACCAAGTGTATGATCCTTGTTATAGTTAGCCTTCATTATTAGTATCAGATCGATATATCCAGTATTCTCTGTTCAGTCAAATCAGGAAAAGCCTGAAGCAATTCCTCCCAGCTATCGAAATCCTTTTGCAGCAAATTTGTGGCATAAGATAAAATTTCTCGCCTCATAAAAGCGAGGGTTCTGATGTCAGTTGCCCATTGTTTGCAATCAAATCTCCCGCTATAACTGACTGCACCTTTAAATAGGTCTTGCCTTCTATAATCTCATCGAGCAGCTGTGACACCTCTGCATTCGACATACCTTGTAGCAACCGGAGCCAGGTCTTGTTAAAGAAGTCTTTGGATGGCTTGTCCGGAAACTCACCATGGTCGTCACTGAGTTTACGACTCACCCACAGACCGGCAACTTCCATTAACTTCTTGAAAACCTTCTCATCCATAAAAATGAATTGTTTTTCATCCTTAAGCTCCTGCACTTTCAAGGTGGTCGTTGCAATTTCATGGAAATCCTGCAGAAGCAATTTCAAGGTCATCAAGATCGCGACCGCGGGTTGGCGAGTAGAAAATAAATAAATACCTTCAAGCTGAAGTTGTAGCTGTCCCTATAGGTCCTTGTGGAGGACAGCCATAAGCCTTTGCCTTTGATGGCCGAAGTTGTTGCGATTTTTCAATCGGTGGCTCTCAGACACGGTGTTTGCAATCACTTCGTTGCATTGAATACTCAACTCTATATATTCCTTGTCTGTAAGATTTCCGTTGAGCACCCTCGATCTTCTTCTAGCATATACTTTGGCAAATTCTCGTTGCTGCTCCAACTCGCCGACGACCGAACAAAGGAGTTGTGCAGCGCAAATACTGTGGTTGCCAGAAATAATATAAAATTTCTTGCCCTTCAAATCTTCTGGGTTGCTCCATGTCACCCTCCTCCTGAAAGATAGACAACCATCAGGTCAAATCTACATAACGAGTGTCCAAAAGATAAAGAATTAGTTACTTGGTAATAGGGTCAAATGGCACGACGTCAGCAGGTGTGAGGACCTCTGTCGGGTATGTCTTGAAGCTTTTAACCAGAGTTTGAACATGGTCATTTGATCGCATTCTGTGTGTCAAGTTTGCTGGTGCAGGTTCACAATCAAAAATAGAAATCTTTGTAAACCAATTAACCCCCAAGGGGTAGAACCTTTTGAATTGTTCAAGTTTCTGAGTGGTTTGCTCTGCCATCTTGCGTTCCTCTTCGGGATTGAACTTCAACTCGACTGGAATGGCAGGTGCGTGGGGCCATGTCAATGCTAGTCTAGAGGAGGCATCCGTAACTGAGGGGGGGGTTTGAGAACTGCTTGGCTGCGGGCTATCTTGGTGGGGGTGTCGATTCCTAAGGCTAATTTTGAAAGGAGGGAGTTTTTTTGGAATAAATCCACCAGATGTAGTGCTATCTGGGGCCTTTAAAGCAAGAGGAAGAGTAGGGTTAACAATACCGGAGGGGTTTATCGTGGATTGTGGTTCTTCAAGAACCTTTTTTGGTGCTGATGTCTCTCCCAAAGTAGCAATAGGCTTCACACTCTTTTTCTTGGCCACGGCTCTTAGCCAATTGGTGTCCATCACGGAGGGCATTTTCTCGTCCCGAACTGCTTTCAAAGCACAGCTCGGAGGCTTCTTATCTGTAGGCAAACCATTTCTGCATGCCGAGAACCCTAGCAATATGTCTCTATTTCCCTTTATTCCTGACAAAGAGAGAGATTCATAGGATGGCAACAACCAGCCATAACCCTTAGCTGACGTGGGGACGTTTTTCCCTGTGGCTGGCTTGTTCATTTTGCTGGCTGTTATCAAAGACGGATCATAATTGCGCCATTTCAAAATGTACTCCAGGAACTGCAATGCTTGTGTGTCCTCAATGCTGCATATGATAGCATCTTGCACATTGTTCTTCGTGCCTTCCCACATTGCCACCACTATGCTAACTTGTTCAACGTCCTCAGGTTTTTTTCCAGTCCGCAGGAACAGGCACAGGTCCTTTCTGCGATCACCCTTAATGTGCGGTATGGCCTGTGCAATCTCAACACCATTTCCTTTCATTGGAAGGGGTTATAATACGGACGGGCTCGACATCCGGTCCTCGAAACAGAGCAAGTGCTGTAAACAAAAGCCTGTGGTGAGTGCCTGATAGGCTGCATAATGTGGTGCAACGAAAAGGTATAAACTACTGTAAAGAAATGCGACCGCGATCCTGCCAAGCAACTAAAATAGCACTCCACACTATCGCGGCCGCGATGTTGTGTAGCAGTTAAGCACGGCAAGAAAACAATTCCACTGCTCACGAACATCGCGGTCGCGATCCTAGTGACCTACTACACTACTACTCATGAACATCGCAAGAAAGAAAATCTATGCTCAGCAAGACCGCGGCCGCGATCTTGTTGAGTAGCTATACTTATGAAGACCGCTATCAAGACATTACAAAACCTAGCAAGCAAGACCGCGGCCGCGATCTTGCTGAGCAGCTATGCTTATGAAAACAATAGATTCTAGTAGGCAAGATTGCGGCCGCGATCTTGCTGAGCTGAAATGTTAGAAATTACCTTCTCTGAGGGAGTCCTTAGGTGCCATGGGATGGGATTTGGCTAAATCTGAAATTCGGTCGTTTTGGAGAGGCTCGAGAAGGCGCTCCGAGGTCGAAGGCGCTAGGCGCTGAAGAAATCGCGGTCTTGAAATTTGTTTTTAAATGTTCTGAGTTTCAATTTATAGAACGCGGCCGCGGAAATTAATTGCCCGCCCATCATAATGGTGCGTGAAAAAGCGATGCCCGACCATAATGGTAAATGGCCGAAGTATTATTAATTACCGCCGGCGGCCCCGTATTTATTCCACGGCGTAAATGCGTTGCGATGCGAATATACCCGTCCGAAAAAGCAAGTAATCCGTACAAAAGGTCTTTATCAACTTGGACGTCCGCGTTCAATTTCCGGTCGTAATGTCCATTCATTAGAGGTACCTGACACATTATGCAGCCATAAATGCTCCAAAAAAAAAAAACCGGTTCTGGACCCGGACGATGGTGTAAAATTTGAATTCGAGAACAAACCTTTAAAGTGAAAGCGGGAAAAGCCAATTCAAATTTCATTGTTTTGCAAGATCTTCGAGATTTGGAGTACGTGCCCTAAGCTGGGTCAAGTTCGAGCAAGGATTTCTTCTGAGAATTCGCATCCATTGAAGGCGCCGGCGAAGTGATAATCCGCTTGCAATCCGCCACAACACATTTGGAATTCTTCAACTGCATCGAATTCAGGGTTTCGGACGAGGTAAAAGGCCTATTCTGATGCATAACCCTCACTGAAGTTAACTCAACGTTTATGTTGCACTGAATTTCAATTATAACTACAACCTCCGAGTCTCTGCACTAACATCACTATGTATTGCATGGATTGATAAGATACCTCCTGATACTTTGGTGCAACTATGTAAAAATAGATGTTCTAAGCAAACCTGTGCACTCTGGTGTGTTTATTATACAATGTTAACGTGTTTCAAGGATATGCTTTCTTTCTCCATGTGGATGATACAAAACACTGTTTTTATGACACTGCGGCTTCTGACGGGTCCTCGGCTACAAGTAGACGTTGACGCCACCGTATTCTGTGAGGTATGAGTAATGCTTTAGTCTGTAAGTCAATCGTTTAACTATTGTGCTCGACGAGATCGCGGTCGCGATACCTTCAACCATCTACACTTGCTATTGACCAAAGAACTCCCAGCTATCGATAACTTTGAGTTGAAACCACTTGCTAACCTCAAAATGTGATTTGCACATGAGTTCTTATTGAAACAGCTAGTGTGAATGCTTGCAAAAAGCGCGACCGCGTTCTTGCCCATGCTCGATAAGATCGCGGTGGCGAAAGTCCTGAACATTTTTTAATTTTTCAGTTGCTATTTTTTGTAGTACTTTATGATCACAGTGCTTTTTGCTTACGAGGATCGCGGCCGTGATATTCACGACCTCTTGTTTGCAGGATGGATGTAATTCCGCTATATCTGCTGGGGAAAAAGGTGGCAGAGGGAAGAGTCCACAATTTGGCGCCATCACAACCGATTTGTCCGGGAGGGTATGGTTGTTGTTTCAATTGTGAATGTTTTGGATGGGCGATTTGCGCTACCAATTCCGAAAATGGAAATAGAAAAAATGGGTGAAGCTGTGGGGACTTTTGTGTTGTGGTACAAGAAGGACATTGCTGCTCAACTTGTTAGAGAGGAGGAAGCTTGCACCCCACCAGTCGGATAAAAGCAGGTATTTGGCGGATGAGGGGAATGAGGGGTTACCCAAGAATGAGACGAATCATGTGCAAGGGCTTTCTAGAGATGAGTTAGTTGAGAAGGCATGCACACTCATGCATGAATGCTGCCACATGGCTTATGCCTATGGTGTTATCGTTTTTGCCGATCCAAACCATGCCGCGGTCGACGTGAAGTTAGGGGAAGGCTCGATAGTTGCTACTATCATGAGCATATTTCCAATGTCCGAAAAAAGATCTCTATCTTGTTGCCGGGCCTGTTGAAATGCCCCAAGCTGCATGACCTTGTGAGATGGCCCATAGCCGTGCTCGTTGATAACATTCCGGTTTCTACTCTCGTGGTTGCGGTGAAGGAGAAGGATGTGGAGAATGAACCTTACTCCATTAGACCGAAATTGGCATCACCAAAAAGAGACCTTTAAAGCATGGTCAATCGGAGACCCGGGACCGTCCGGCCACAGACTAAATGTGAAAAGAAAAACTAGTCTTTGAGGCTATTCTAGACTTCAGGTCATCACTGTCTTTGCATGAAACGATCTTTGTGCAAATTTTACATCCGAGGAGATAGCTTGCATGAGAACCTTTTTTGGAACATGAAGTCCTCGGGGGCGCACAACCTTTGCATATAACATGCTAGATCTTTGCTCACGAGAATGGTGTAGTCATAACCCGATGTTGAATAACAAAGCGGTGTGCGTGAAAGCATGGCATAAAGCCTATGGCATACCCATTTCCACTTTTACAAGTGGAAGAAGCTCTTCAATGGCGACCCCGGAGAATTGCCGAAAGCACGGAAATACTGGGTCTAAGAAGCCAAGGTCTCATACTTTGGCTAGCAATGCTGTGCTATCCATGTTCATAGATGAAAACGCAGAGACGATGCCACACCGCTCGAAAATTACGAGCGAGGGTAGCAGACAAAATGTTAAGAGGCTACCTTCAGTCTTGACTAAGAAGGATATACACCAAGAAGTAGATATTACCGTTACAGAGATGACAGGCAAGCATATTTCTCCTTCGTCCCTTCTGTCTGCTTGGAAACACATTTGAAAACAATAGACTATGGTTGGGCCGTAGAGACCAGACCATTGTCAGTGGTGATCCCCAGTAGTGTGGGGGCTCAGTTGCAAGAATTAGTGGCTAAAGAAGCTAAGGACGATGATGAGAACTCTTGAGGTATGCAATGCTCTTTTACATAATTACTATATCATTCATGACATGCAAGTTACAATAGACTAGTTATTATTCATTACGCTCTACGTTTTTCATCTCAACACAAGAGCTCTTACACTATACAATGCTAAGCGGTGATTCATTCATCTTCGGGATGCGTAGTAGTGATCCCACGATATCTCATAGCTCATTAAGCTCACGGAAGCCAAATCGGATGGATCATTACACGAATTGGCGTGAGGCAAGCGAATCTCGGCCCAAAGCTTTTCTTCAGCGGTAGGGATCAAGAAGAAGATGCTGTCTAGGCAACCAACAAGATCGAGTGGCTCATTGAGCACTTGATCGCCTCGATGTGGTGAACCTGATGAAGGCGAAAAATCCATGGGAGAAGAATGAACTTTAGCCCGAAGTGAGAAGCTTTTATAGTGAAGTAGAATTATTGAGGTGAATTATTGGGGTAGACTTCTCGCGCCATTATTGCTCGTGTATAAGACCGTTGTATAAATACAAGTATAATACATCTTTTCGTATGGATATATGTATGCTTTTAAAAGCGTGTGCTTGAGTAATTCAGGGTGTGGTTGAAATTAGGGCGCTTGCTCTGAGGAATCCGTGCAAACAATTGCTTGTTAAAGAGGCATCTGAGGATGGAGATGAAACTTGAGTCTTACAGGTACATTAAAGCATTTCACAATATACTATTTATTATCCATAACATCACTACAATAGACTATTTATTATTCATTACGTCTTGCATTTTTTCATCTTAACACAAGAGCTCTTACACTATAACATGATGAACAGGTGATTCATTCATCTTTTTTTTTTTTTTTTTTTTTGCATTTTTTTTATATTTTTCTTTTGTTTTAACTAAATGCTTTCTTTGTTTACAGAAGTCGAGCGTGAAGTGGAGCAGGAAGTGCGGAGGAGAATTCTAAGGAATCTGAGGAAGAGGAGGAGGATGAAGAGGAAGAGGAAGAGGAAGAGCATGATTCGGAGGAGGAAAAACAAATGATTTTTGAGAGCTGCTACGAAGATCGCCCGACCAAAAGGCAAAGGAGGAGGGAATTGGAGGAGAACATTTGGAGTGAGCCCGAATCTGAACCCGAAAGCCCCTAAAAGCCCCTAAAAGCCTGAAAGCCTGTCCCTGAAAGCCTGAAAGCCCCTGAAAGCCTGAAGCTTGAAGCCTGCCCCTGACCCCTAAAAGCCTGAAGCCTGAAAACCCCTTAAGCACTGGCCTTATGGCCTTTTTTGTAAAATATTTTGTATATATATGAAGTTTTTTGTCTCATCTACTTTGTTCTTTGTTAGCTCAAACACTAAGCACTTTAATTAGTTTCAGCAGTGCTTGTGAGTAAGCACTGGTTAACACGAGCACTTATGCAATGAACAGCTAGCTTTAAACAGTTATATAGCATAACAGTAAGCACTGCACCTTAACTGCACCTTAACTGCATGACAGTAAGCACTTGATGACATTAACACTTCTGCAATGGCTTTCTAGAGTTAAGCAACTACATACTTAGTAATTGTCACTGCATAACAGTAAGCAGTATCTGACATTAAGACTCGTACCAGACTAGCACTTGCAAGCAAATTTTTTTTTAAGCACTTGATAAGTTTTAAGTACCTCTTGCAGTCAGCATTGAACTAGATATAAACAATATAGCAAAAACTTATAGACAAGTCTGCATTGAACTATATAAACAATATAGCAAAAACATTCTTGAATTAATATAAGATAAAGATGGTACATGAAAAGTGTAGGATTCCTTGCCTAAATAAATGACAATCAGGCCAATAATCATAAATATCTCAGGCTTAATCACAGTAATGGAGGATAACAATCTTCATCACCATAAACCTTCTTCAATTCCTCATTCACAAGGGTGCACAACTGCAATTGTTTTCCAGAAAGTCTTTCCAAGCATAACTTCATAATCTTTCTATCTGTCATAGGCCAGGGCATGCAATTGTGTGTGTTTTTCACCAGTAACTTCATTTTTTCCTCAGTCTTAGCCTGCAGTATTCCTTCTATCTTTGGGGTGAGTACTGTTAGCACTTCATCACAGACATCCATCTTGAATGCAGGTACTAGCAGAAGTTTCCAGGGGCTGCTAAGGTAAGACTTGTATAATGAATCATCAAGAAGCAAAGTCTTACCTTTGAATCTTGGGTATGACTCATATATTTTCCCAAGTGGCTTCATCATGACTGGACAGCCAGGTTTGTCAGGGTGGGGAAAACTGGTCTTCACACATTTTTCTTGTCCCCATACAAATAGAAATCTGTCCCTCAAATCTGGACATAGTACTTGCAGCACATCTTCCACATTAGAGAGTTGCATTGATGACCATATACCAACACAACACTTCTGTAACAAAGTCTTTAGGAAGAACATTGCTTCTGGTCTAATTATCACTTTCTTTCTGCTAGTGTATGTCATTGTCAATCCTAATTCCAAGCGTATGTGTTCATTTGCACCAAAAGTTTTTACCAACACACCATTTAAATCCAAGACAATGAGTTTATCTTTTGCTGCCAAATCAATATTTAGTACGTTGGAACATCCTGAATAACTACACAACATGAATTACTATATGAATAAATAGATGAAGATGAAAATGAAAAATGGGTTGAATGTGGAAACCTTTCTGTATCAACAGCAGGATTCTCTGACCTAACAGAATCAACTGGTAATCCTACAGTGAATGCAACAAAAGAAAATCAATAATATTCAATGCTTTAAGCAACACTAAGTTGTGGCCTTGGCCAGCACTTCCCACACTGACTTTCCAAGTTTTGTAAGGGCATCAATCACTTGTTGAACATCAGGCTCACCTGAAACTTGAGGGCCTGGTTCTGCATTTTCTTTAGAAAACACTTTGATAGGTGTGGTGTCATGATTGAGACTGCTTCCTGCATCTTTCACAGTGCTGCTTCTTGTTCTCTTTCTTGTAGCCTGAACAACTTCTTTGCTATCCTCCAGCTTACCCCTCTTTGTTCTTCTGCCCTTTCCTTTTGACAAAAATTCACCCAAGTTGATTACTCCCTCAACTTCCATAAGTGCTTCAGTGTGTACACTCGGGTCTGTTGTTTTTTCCACAACTGGTGCTGTGTTTACAACTGGTGCTGTGTTTACAACTGGTGCTGTGTTTACAACTTCTTCTATAGCTTCTTAGACAGCTTCTTGGACTGGTGGTGGTGGTTCTGCTGTTACATTCAAATCAGTCACAATTGACTGTACTCCTATAGGACTTTGTAGGTGTTGTGCATCTTCAAATGAAGCCAATGTCCTTCTTTGAACCCTGTAGGGTGAGACCTCGATTGCAGGATGGATTAACAAATCCTTTTTTGGTGTACTACCTGCAAGATGGCCAAAACCTAGCTCATCAAATACACCCTCTGGCACCTTTCCAGAGCAACCATGAATACATTGTCCTCCTCCCAACAATGAACAACAAGCTATATGATACTCATGTTGGCAATTCACTGCTAAACTTAACCTGTAAGCTTTAGTGAATTCCAGACCACATGCTGCACATGTATAAATATTGCATTAACAACTTATCTCGTATAATAGTAGAGATGAAAAATGTTGCAGGAGTATTCATTTTCAGCTTCCACAAATTGTTTATGTAGAAATGCAGAAGTGACTGTTCTTCTTCGAGAACTTTTAACACCTCCTCAAGTTTGATTGTACATTTGACCTGCTCATTAACAGATGTAGGGTTCATTGCTTTTTGTACCTTGTTCCTGTGCCAAGTTTCCATCTGGACAGTCTGCTCCAAATCTTTAATTTCTGCCTCTAACTCACAGTTTGGATTAAGCTTGAACTCCTGTTTTGTAGCCAAATCATTTGTGGTCTGTCTGAAACTGTTTTCAGCCTCTTCCAACATCATTTTCTGTACTTCAGAGGCCTTCTCATTGCCTTTCAACTCACTTCCTACTGCTTCCAGATTCTTTGTGATA
Organism: Isoetes taiwanensis; assembly: GCA_021234155.1. Classification (NCBI taxonomy): domain Eukaryota; kingdom Viridiplantae; phylum Streptophyta; class Lycopodiopsida; order Isoetales; family Isoetaceae; genus Isoetes; species Isoetes taiwanensis. The sequence goes on along the minus strand of JAJEKV010000001.1, from coordinate 12,662,583 downwards.
AGTAAAATTGCTTTTTGTACTGCATTCTCTAAGGTTTTTATGTTTCCATCACATGCACTGATCTCGTTTGATCCAGCTGCCACCTTTGGCTTTGCCTTCATTTCAGTTTTCCTAACATGTGCTACAACATCTGCCTCTGTTTTCACTTGTCTATTGTTGTGGTATCTTTGGCATTGCACAGCAAATGCAGCCCAGTTTACTTTGTGTTCCTCAGGTGCAACTATTGATCTAGTGCAATTTTCAAATGCAAAAGCAAGGGCCAGTTGCTTTCTTACTTCTTTGTTGTGACAATTCTTGTAGATTTTTCGGCAGAGTGTTTCCAACTTCTCTTCAAGATGTTCCTTTGCACAGTGCCATTTTATCTTTCCCTTGTCCATCTTCTTTGTCCAAACAGATTCCCAATCTCGATCCGTGACATTATTTTCCAACCAAGTTTCTTCCTCGTGGGGCTTCACCCCCGAATTGCACAGACCTCTAATGCTGTGAAAATCATCCGCGCTCCATGCCTCCATCATCAACAGTCAAACACTGATCTGCGTTTTCGCGCGCAGGTGAAAAGGAGGGAGAAGGGTGTGACGGGCTTCGATGTCCGCGAGTTTCAGCACTTAAAGTGCTTAAACGCTTCGCCAAAAGTTGTACCCCACTAGCGATTTTACACCCAATGTGACGCTCCCCGAATCCATACGATGCTCTCATCGTATAAATACAGGAAATTCCCCTCCCATGGCGAATCCATCACCACGAAAAGGCCCTCCGTCTGACTCGGACCACTTGTGATGGCCAAGTGTCCGGGTGAAGGACACGGAGCTGTCATTCGTCCCACGCCTTCTATGGGAATCCTATATAGCGGAAGCGTACAAACATGTTAGCACCTAGCAACAATACTAAATAATAATATACCACCACGAAGGGTGGCCCATCATCGTCTCTATAACTAGCAACAGAATACCAACATAACAAAGGAAATACACCATAACTAAGGCTCTACCCCGGGCTCAGACTCCATGGGGGTGACTGACGGTCAGGGTCTCAAGATAACAGCAGACAGAGGTATAACATCGCATTGGCTAGCGTAAGACAATGGCTAGGGTAGTCCACTCCATCCGCTCCTCCTGTGCACACTTTGCAGATAGGCTGAATCATGCTATGACATACTTGTAGCCCTCCGGAGACGCAATCCCAAGGAATCACCCTTTTGGGACTACTCCGGGTTACATCTCCCCGGTCCGATGAGGCAGGTCAGAGAGGCGTCTCCTCCCCGAGTATGACGGATCCCTGGGTGTGCTGGAGAACACGTGCCGCATCAGCGACCCCCGCATCCATACCTAACTTACTCCCCTAAGTCTAAAGGTCAGCTCACCAACCCGTTCGAGCCCAGGGGGTCCATATAGGCACCTCCCTCCGGCCCAGGGAGTGTCAGACCCATACCCAGCCCACACACAGTGACTGACTATAGGTCTAGCACACTGTAGGAGTCCCGTAGCCGCGCTAGGCAGGACCCCACCCCGGATTCACCTTCATACCCGTTGTTTGGTGCTGAACCACATCATAGCATCCACAGCCAGGTTGGCTCTTATGCACAGGCCGTATTTACTGGGTTTTAAGGGTTCTATCTAGGAACATCTCGACTTCTAGAGGGCCTTTAGGTCTCTACCCCCCTTTTACCCATACAACACAGGAGGAACAGAAAGAAAGCTATCCCTATGCATCCATCCTTCCAAAGCTTCGAATAGAACATAAAATAGAGATTAACCATACATCTATTCATACACGGGTTAACCCTAGCTACCTTCTGAGCATACAAGGGTCAGTCCTATGACTATCTAGGAATCCAAGCTATCTACGTACTAACCGGGATCATAGCTAGGTCCACTATCACTCGGGTGCTCCATCCTTCTGGCTAGAGCATGGTGGAACAACAGCTCCTCCTCCACCAACCTCCCCCAATTCAAATTGGGGCAAATGGGGGTGCAAAACCCCAATTTGGGTCCCAAGTTAGTAACTCTCCCTTGCCCAATCGATTTGGGCCAGGTGGCAGCTCCGGGTTGGCTAATATTAACTAATTTGGGTATTTTAGCCCTTTTTAATATTAGGTTAAGCCCTAAATTCGAATTAGGGTTTAAGGTTAGGTTTCCACCTTTATAATTTAATTATTAACATAGCTAACCTTAGCTTATGAATAATTAATGTGCCATTAATTATTCATAGTGACGTGTCATGTATTTATACTTAAAAAGACGTATAAATATGTGGAACATCACATTCTCCCCACCTTAAAAATGATGATGTCCTCAGTATCAAGACTACTCTTGTTGTAGGGCAACACATCGTACATTAGAAGGAAGTCTCCCCTCCTTAAAGAGATAGCGTGATATTATAAGTCACACAGACTTTGTCATGTTCAAAGTAACTCTGGGATATAAAAGGTAGAGGTATAGGTCAGACATCATCATCGTTTAGGACCGTCAAAATTGAACAGTCAAGATTTGTGAAAGTCTCACTATTTCATTCGTGGTGACGAGTTCAGAGTTTATCTAATTTAGATTTCATTGTTTTTTTACATATACGTGTAAGTGATTATATATTATAGACAGGTATAGATATAAGCAAGTTCTATTTGTTCTTATATTATAATACGGAGTTATTAATCTCGCACTATTTAGTAGAAAGTCATTCTAATCCTATTAACTTCTGTGTATATGTCTATTATATTCCCCCTTCACTTTGCAATTCATTTTATTGCAACCAGCCCTAATTTAATTTTGTAGCAAAATTTCGTTTTCCAATTTTGATACAGTTTTAAGAACTCCTATGTTCCTATCCTTAGTGTTCTAGATGCCCCTCACATTTATACTTAGCCTTTAATACAATTATATATTGTACTGTATCTGATATTTTTACGTAAGTCTTGCTATTTTATCTCATTCTAATATAGTTGATAGTTGATTATGTGTTCAGATACTTTTCTTCTTTTGACCATCTTTAATGTTTCCAGACTCACACTCGCGATCCATAGTTTACTGTTATACAATGATGATTAAGGAGGTCCTGGGTTCTTACTTGAAGTAAAAGTGCTAAACGGTGGGAATAAGGAGTGGTAAGGTATCTTGATTTGGGATGGATAGTCGAGAGAACTGGTATGACGATGTTTGTTATCCCATTGAAGCACTGGACGTAATAATAACAAGGATTGATTTATTACGCGGCATATATATTGCCATTCAACGTAGAAGGAGACTGGATATAGCACCATATATCTGATGGATAAGTGATTTATGATTATCTACCATAGATCACGTTAGAGAGGTCCTATACTAAGGTGGAAACTGAGTTATAAGTACCCAGCTCCTGAAAGGGAGACCACTTCAGAAGTGTAGGTTTCGACCATAATGGTCTTGAATGGATGTATGATTCGCGGAAAGGTAGAGAATAATGTTGTATGAGGATGAGAATCCATAAACTACGGATTACAAAATTACGCCTACGTTGCGTTTCGTCAGGAGATTGATGTTCCTGAGGTGTGCAATAACGATGCAAGCGTGTGCATGATTAAGATGACCACATAGTCACGTGGATACGCTTAATGACGTTGGTCAAATGCATGACCATTATGCATGGTATAAATTAAAGGAAATGGACATATCTTATGTCTGTTGGGAGCATCGGGATGCCAAATAAAAGACTGGACAATAGCGTCATAACATTATGATAGAGAAATATAATGACTAACATTTCTAGGATGTAGGACAACGTTGAATCATAACCCCCAATGATAGGTGGGTTAACAATATAGGGAACATAGAATAGTGGCTTAGAAGTCACAAGATGGTTAATGAATACGTAAAGGAGTAAATGGATGGGTGACTCTACTGAATAAAGGTCACAGCCAAAGGGTGAAATGTGTACGCTGTGGCAGGCGTAAGGGTCAGAATACTAAAAATCGATCATAGACTTAGAAAACATATTGAAGAAGAGAAGGAATAAAGGACCCTGATGAATGATATTTAGCAATCTGGATAGGAAGGTTATTTCCTAATGAAGGGTAGTCTTTGCTAACATGCAAAGATATACGTGCGGCTTGAAAGGCAGCAAGAGCTGAAAAACTCTTTAAAGATTTAGTGTATGGCTTAGGGAAGAAGACTTCCATGTCCTAGGACAATATGGTGAATTGAATTCACCAAGGACTTTTTTTTTTTTTTTTTTTTTTAATAAATAGATAGATAGGTAGGTAGCATTTATATGTCATGCCATATTGGCAGCGTCCATGAGGACATATGACGGACCCCCGGAGACTTGAATACAAGATCTCTGGATAGAGGAGCCCTATCGTGAGAGGTCTTTGGGTGGTACTGTCCTTTGCGATATTCACATAATCCACTGGAATATGTAGGTTCATTTGCGGACTTTAAGACGTCTAGGCATTAAAATAATAGTTGGAAAGACGTCACCCCAACGCGATCTAGATAGCCTAGAAGGGGGTGATTAGTCAAGAATGGTTGGAAGCCATTGGAATGTACGGGAGAACAAGTCCAAAAGAGGGTAGACTGCTGTCAATTTGACAGGCGTGTGGCGCATATAACTACTCATACATATAGCCATATAGGCGGTGAAGTTTGGCACAAAATGATACCAAGGTTTGTACCCGGGATTAATAAAGTGTTGACATTGTTGTGAGGGTTCTAACACACGGACTCACTATGTATTACAGAGCATGTGTTATGATATGGGGGAAGTGATCCATAAAAGGAACACTGTTTGGGGTCTGGGTTCGGGAACTCCTGCAAGACAGCCCTCTGTGAGGACCCTTGGATCTAACAGGAGAATCCGGGAGCTATGTCACGCGGGATTTGCAAGAAAAGAACAAGAAAAAAAGAACAGAACAAAAAGAGAGCAATGAGATCACAATAATGAGAACAACTTCCTTGATGTCAATGAAGATACATGAGCTCTCGCAATCGAGAGAAAACTGATGTGAGACAAGACTCAAAACTCATCTAAAAACTCATGTGCTAGCTCTACTCATATATATAGTACAATGGCCTTTGGCCCAATATAGACACTCTGACTGATTTCGGTGCCGACTCCTGGAAGGAGGCCTGATTTGCAGGAATGCTGGTGGTGCCTCTTGAAGTGCCTGGAATCACGCTGACGCTGATGCAGGCGGTGACGGGCTGTCACTTGTCTGAGCGCCTCCTCTTGACGCCTGGAGTGGTCTTTGTCTGCGTGGTCTGTTTGGTCTTCTGCTGGGCCTTTGACGACTGACCCGTGCCTGACTGTGGATCCTTGGCCTTGACTTGGTCCGTTGTATGCATGAATAGTCCTGTACTAGGAGGCACAGGACTAACACTCCCCCCCCACGAAACGACACTCAGAGTGAAGAAAAGGAGGAAGTTTTTCTGATGGCGGGAAACCAGCAGTTTGAAAGTGATCCTCACGGGAGTGAGGACGGGCGCCATTATGGTAAGTGCCAATGAGGTCCTGGCGTGTCTGAAGAGCGTCAGCAGTGTTGAGCCCAAGGGCGGGATCGGCATCAATGAGGAATTTAGAGCACACCATGTCTTCAAGGGCAGCATGGGCTTTAGAAGGGACGAACTGGCACTCCATGAGAAGACAGGTCTGAAGACCGAAGGCACTGACGCTGGCATTCGGGTTGCAATAAAAAATGGGACGCGGCCGATTTAAGGAGCTTACCAGGATGCATCTAAGAGCAGCACAGAAACCAGCTTGACGGTGAACTGAAGGGTCTGGCGAGGTGGCGGCATTCTGCAAGAAGGTATCAAGGCCATGGAGAGCATCAGCAGGCCTTTGCCAACCATGCTCATTAGCAATATAGATCCAATTTGCAGTAGAGTCCAAGGTGGCATCATCCTCCCAATTGGAGCGTCGGACAAAACGGGGATCCCACCGAGATCCGTCGAGATCTGAGGCGGAGTTGACCCAGCGTGGCCATCTAGGACCTTGGTCCAAAAGGTCGGAGGTGAGAAACCGGGGGCGTGGAGGGGCACCCAGTGAAGCATATGGAGAGGTAGCCATGCCCGTGGGCGTGGGCTGCTGAGTCTGCTCCCTGAATTCACGTACAAGGTCGGGATCAAGAGCTTTGCACTGATCCCACGCAGAAGTAGAGAGCTGAGTATAGACAGGAGGACTATCCCATCCCGTGGGTATTGTCTTGCTATTCAGAAGGGCACGCAATTGATTGTAGCCTGCCAAATGCTGCATATAAACTTGGGCAAACGGAAGATCCTCAGGATGCCCAAGATTCTTTCTCACCTGTTCCAGCGTTTCCGCTTGCCAGAGAGGTAAATGCTGAGCAAGCTCGGGCATGTATTCCTGATGAAGAGTGTGAGTCCCATCATTATTGCTAAGATACGGGTTGTTATCCAATAACAACCACTGAGCCTGGGAGTCTCCCTGAAAGTTCTGATGTGGCCCATCACGAAATTTGTCCTGTGTGTCAGCCAGATAGAAGTACGCCATCGGCTGAACAATCTTGAAGATGATTAAATCAGGGCCTTCACAGTGAATGAGGTCGAAGACTAAGAGGGCACAGAGTAAGCCTTTGTCTTCAACTGAGAGGTCTGGCCAAATCCGAAGAAAATCCTCAGTGCGCATGTGGGCATCAACCTGACCATTTGCCGCATACCACTTGAAAAGAAAGAGGTGGCGTCGGGCAAGCACATAATCTAGGTAACTGGAAGGAATAGCGAAATCCACAGACTGGTGAAGAGCAATATTAAGGTAGCCTTCTTGTTTAGTTTGGGCCTCTTCGGCAGATTGGACAGTTTGCTGGAGCTGATTTTCAAGATCGCGGATCCGGTTTTCCTTTTCTAACAGAAGACGTGACTGATCACGGACCCGTTTCTGAGGAAGCGTGGCATGTGAAGATGATTGCCCAGGAGTATGGAGTCGAAGCTTTGCAATCTCTGCATCATCAAGTATCTTTTGCTTTTTGGCCTCCGTGAGTTGTTCCTGAAGAGGCGTGAGTTGACTGGCCAGCGTGGAGAGCTGAGCTTCTAAAGAGGCGATTTGAGCGTCACGCGCCGTAAGGTTATGGGCTTGAGTGGTGTAATGCTGAGAAAGCTCTGTATACAGCGTGCCAAGCTTAGCAATGTCTTTCTCCTTGTCAACCAAGAGAGTCTCCCGTGTCTTGACCTGCTCCAACAATTCCTGAATCGTGGTTTGCAATTGAGCCTGCTGATCAGCAAGCAGACTGTTCTGATCGTGGGCATTCTTTAGATCCTCACGGGCCTGCAAAAGAGCCTCGTGCTTTTCTTGAAGCTTGTCCTCCAGAGTGTGAACTTGCGTGTTAGCAGCTTGAAGGTCTCTGTGAACCGCATCCGAGGCTTCCAGGGACGCTTGAACACCATTCATGAGGACTTCCTGGGATTCCTGGAACTTGAGGATAGCAGCTTGAACATCCTGCTGGTATTGATGCAGAAGTTGGCGAGGATGGGGAGGTGTCGGGGCCTGCGGTTGCCTGGTTTGTGACGTTTGAGAGACATGATGAGAACTGGCGGGCCTCATTTCTGTGAAGGAAGAGGAGACAGTGACATGCGTGGCGTTATGTTGGACATGACCAGAAGAAGAAGGGCGTGAAGTGCCAGCCTGTTGGTTTTGAGGAAGTGAATGAAAAGACTATTGAGTGGAGGCATGAGAATTTGAAACGGACACAGGAAGAGGAAGATAATAACGGATGAGGGCTTGAAGATGGCCACCCACGGAGGCTTCAAAGACAGAGGAGGGGGCAGCCCTAATGCGGTCTACTTCATGAAGGAGACGGTAGAACAACAGCTGTGGCCAATCAATATGGTGAGTGGAGCGGATGACTGTGATCACCATATTATAGAACGGCTTATTGATATGGGTGTTTTTGATAGAATACCCAAGCAATTTGCGCCACAAAAACTTTACAAAAGTGTCGTGGGACTTTGCAATATTGGTGAGGCGATGCATGTTGGCTTGATAAGAAGGAGCGCCGAACTGAGTGACATCTATGTCCTGTAAGGTAGCCCAAGATAAAGAAGGTGTTTGCAAAGGAATACGGAATACCTCAGAAATCAGGGGCTGAGTAAGCAAAATGGTGGTGCCATCGACCACAGTAGCATATCCTTCCGGGCTGTTGACAATGTGAGCGATGAACTGCTTCAATTGCTCCAGATTTGGGGCCGGGAGGTCCATGTGCGAGAATTCGTAAAGCTTCTAGCATTCCGCGACTTCCCGACTTGGGCCAACGAGGGCGTTCCGAAAGGTGGGTGTCGAGAAAGACACAGATTCGAAAAGAGCCGGATCCCTTGGAGCCGAAGCTTGAAGTGTAGGAAATTTGGGTGCAGTAGCCATGGCAAAGAGCGTCAGAGAAGAACTGTCTTGAGAAGGCGGAGAGCGGAGGGCGGAAGGCGAAGACGTAGAGAGGCGAAAAGGTTTTAGGGCACACAAGTGTTGGCGAAGGGGCATGAGGAGGATGAACAGGCAACCGTGGATGATGCCAGGCGGCGACAGATGCAAAGGAGGCGATTAAGAGGCAAAATTTTGGCTAAGTCCCCAAACGGTAAAGGGAGAAGTAGTGAACGGTGGCGATGAGACGTAAGGGAATGATCTGATGTGACAGTTGGCAAAAGGACACCTATTAATATTCGACGGGCATGAAAAGAAGGAATGTCATTTAATGTTGGCAACTCGAAGTGGGATATCATTAAAACGAAGGTGTCAGAAGGTACCATGGCTAGATACGCGGTGGGAGAAGAGATTCCCCATTTAGAAACGACCTTGCATTGCAACCACGTTGGCGAAATTGCTTATTGGTCCATGTCGACAGAGAGGTCCGTGGTTGGCTATATAAGACAAACAGTAGGTGAAGCTGAGACACCCGATGGCGCTCAGTATGTCTGCTGCAGGACTTCACGATAAGTGCATCATGCCTTCGAACTGCCTGGAGTGGATAACATGCAAGATGGACTGCTTGGACCTATGGAGGTGCCACAACCGTGGCATTCCCATGGATGGGTGGTGTGGCAGGGATGGCTGAGCATCCCGATCCCCACACCAACGGGATGGAGGTGGTGATTCACCTGCGCTGGGATCCAGAGCAGAACTGGTACCATATCCTGCGCATCACCTCTGCTCCAAACCCGGAGTAGAGGGTTTTTCTCCTTAGGATTTTGTAAATAGGGCACTACCCATAGAGCTCTGCTCATAGTGGAAATAGATGGGCTATGCCCTCATTTTGTAAAAATTTGCCTCTATAATATAAATATGCGTCTTTAGTCACTATCTGGGGATTCAATTTCGTGTGCTGCATCTGGGGTATGACTGTCTGTATTTGTTGCATGAAATTGTTTGAGGCGAAAGCCATTAACCAGTGTAGGTAATGGAGTGCCATCTAATTCGGCCAGTTTGAAAACGCTCGGTTGTACCACTTGAACAATTTGATAAGGACCAAGCCATCTGAACTTTAACTTGCCCGGAAAATTTTTGTAACGAGAATCATAAAGAAGAACCAAATCACCTTCTTTGAATGTTTTTGTCTTAAGACGTTTGTCATGCAAAGATTTTTGCAACTGTTGGCCATGAAGAACACGAATGTAAGCATCGCGCCTAAGTTCATCCAACTGTTCCAATTGATAAACCCTTTCCTTGAGTGCAGCAGGTGGATTATGGGCTGTAGCAAGTTGAAAACGGAGAGTTGGAAGAATATATTCAAAAGGCATGAGAGCTTCTTGACCATAAACCAGTTTGAAAGGAGTGTGACCCGTAGCAATTTTGAAATTAGTGTTGTAAGCCCAAAGAACAGTAGGCAACTTGTCTTGCCAATCTGTGCGAGAAGCGTCACAAATTTTCTTGAGAACAGTGATGAGAGTTTTGTTGGTACTTTCAGCCAAGCCATTTCCTTGAGGATAATAAGGTGTACTCTTCCGGTGTTGGATGTGAAGATAGTCCGTCAGCTCCTTAATGGTATGATTGACAAAATGCACGCCACGATCACTAACAAGTTCCGTGGGACAACCAAAACCCGTGATGATGTGCGTGTAGAGAACCTTGGCTGTGCTGGCAGCAGTGTTGTCTGGAAGTGCACAAACGTCTGCCCATTTGGTAGCATAGTCCGTGATGACCAGAATATAGCGGGCACGGGTGTGCCTCGCCGGTGGGTCCATGGGCCCCACAAAATCCATTCCCCATTTGCTGAAGGGATGTGGCATGGCGACCGGCATCAATGGAAGAGCGTCACGGGCCGTGGGCTTTCCCACACGCTGACAGACGTCACACGTGCGAGCATAGGCATGGGCATCTTTGAAGAGCATGGGCCAGAAATATCCCGCCAAAAGAATTTTGTGTGCCGTGGCGTCACCACTAAAATGACCACCACCAAGCCCATCGTGGACTTGTCGAATAATATCGGGCACCTCATGAGGGAGGACACAACAACGGAGGACCATGTCTTTGCCTCGTTTGTACAGATGGCCTGCAACCATGGTATAGTCACGGACCTCTCGAAGAAACTGACGGTGGCGGGAGCGAAGCTTTTCTGGAGAGAGCGTCGGATCAGCGGGAGGAAGAGCACCCGTTAGAAGATATTGCTGAAAGTTGTGAAACCAATGGGGCGTGGCCGTGACCAGGAATAATTGAGCGTCTGGAAAGGCGTCCTAAACACCCGTGGAGGGATCGTCCTTGTGGATGCGTGAAAGATAATCAGGCACCACATGAGATTTGCCTGCCTTATGAACAATTTCGAAGGGAGCGAACTCTTGCAGAAGAAGGACCCAACGAGCAATTCTACCCGTGGGCGTGGCTTTGTTGATCAAATAAAGAAGAGCTTGATGGTCAACAAAGAACTTAATCTGGCTACCCAACAAATAATGTCTGAAACGTTGGACACAGAAAACTAAGCCCAAAGCTTCGCGTTCTGTGGCAGAGTAGTTGCGTTCAGCAGGATTGAATTTCCTGCTAGCATAGCGGATTGGTTTATCCGTGGTTTCATCATAGGCTTGAGAGAGAACAGCACCAATGGCAAAAGCAGAGACGCCAACATGAACGTGGAAGGGCTTGTCCCATTGAGGAGGAACAAGTACCGGGGCCTGAGTAAGTAACAGCTTCAACTTCTGAAAAGCAGCTTCTGCTTGGGGATTCCAAGCCCAAGTGGACTCATCACCCGTGAGTTTATGAATGGGATCAGCTATGGCTGCAAGTCCAGGAATGAAAGTGGAATAATAATTAACCTTACCCAGGAAAGAGCGTGTCTCTTTGATATTAGATGGTGCTTGAGCTTTCAGTACACAGCTGATTTTAGCGGGATCCGTGGTGATGCCTTCTTGACTGACCACATGACCCAACAAAACACCTGAGGTGACGCAAAAAGTACACTTCTCAGGATTGAGACTTATGCCAGATTCATCACATTTTTGAAAGACAAGTTCCAATTTTTCCAAGTGATCATCCATGGAGCTGTAGGCTGAAAAATCATCTTGAAAGATTTGAAGAAAAGGTTTATCCTTCATAAAGTCTTGAAAGACAGAGAGCATGATGCGCTGAAAGGTTGAAGGAGAGTTTGAGAGACCAAAAGGGACCACCTTGTAGGCAAAAGTGCCCCACGGGGTGGTGAAGGTAGTTTTGAGTTGATCTTCTTTCTTGATAGAAATTTGATTGTACCCAGAGAAACCATCCATGAAAGAGTAGATCTCATGACCAACAACTTCTTCAAGAACCTGGTCGGTGAAGGGAAGCGGAAAATGATCAAGCTCCGTGGCTTGATTGAGTTTTCTGTAGTCCACGCAAACGCGGATCTTACCATTGTGTTTGAGAGCAATGACGATAGGGCTCACCCATTCAGAATGTTTGCCTCATAAATCAGATCAGCAGCCAAGAGTTTGTCAATTTCAGGCTTGACGCGGTCACGGTAATTTGGGTTGAGCCTATACTGTCGTTGCTAGATTGGGCGTGCATCAGATTTGGTAGGAATGGTGAGTTCCCCCAACTCTTTTTTGATACCACGAAGGTCTTTGTAGCTCCACGCAAAAATATGTTTGAATTTCTTGAACAGCGTCACAGCGCGTGCTTTATAGGTCGGTGGAAGTTTAGCAGCTAAGCGGACTGGTTGATTGTTTCCAATGTCCACAATTTCCACGTCTGGAGTTTGAATACGAGGAACAACCTCCGTGTCCTGAACCTGATGAGCAGGAGGCTGAAGCATGACGGGAGGAGCAGCATTTTGCGTGGTGAAGAAAAGAGGCTGCTGAGCGTCATCAAGCAAGGGTTGCTTCATGACGGCATGAACATCAACTGTCTTTGAGGAAGGAAGTGGATCAGAAAAATGATCAAGACGTTGAATGCGATTGCAGGAAGCCAGGTAAGGGTCCAAGAGAGCCGCCACAGCCTGGTCCTGATCTAGCGTCATGTCACCCCAAGGATCAGCATACTCAGGGTAAGAGGAGAGAGGTAGACCCGCCGGAGGAGCTTGAACATGATAAATATTTTGGGCTTCTTCAGAGTCAGTGTCTGAGATGGAAGGTTCAACATTCTCAACAGAGATCAATTGGCCAGTTTCCAGATCCATGGTGGCATTGAGATGGCCATCAGTGATAACAAGTTGGTCCGTGGCCCAGTAATGAATACTCTTTGCCTGTCGGAGAAAATGTCTGCCAACCAGCATTTCATAGTCACCGGGATCTTCTCCAACTTTCCAAACACCAAATTCCAAGGGGAATTTGAGATCACCAATTTCTGATATGGAGAAGAGGAGTGACACCTTGAGGACGTGTGATATGGCCATTTGCCAACTTGATGTCATAAGGGGCACGGTATAATTGTTTGATGCACAATTACTTCCGGAGCTTATCAGTAATGAGATTGACAGCACTGCCACCATCAATTTGAACATGATCGGATGTGCTGATTGCCCACCGTGGGTGTTGAGGTCGCAACAGCTCCAACCAGAACCGTGGGAAGAGGTAACTGATACTTGAGAGCTGGACAGAGTTTCAGAATAGTGGCCAGGCTCAAAGGAATTTTGATCTTGGCAAGTTCTTCCTGAAGTTCCAAGGGGACATGAGAAAAGGGGTCCGCAGGATCTAGTGGAGCAGGAGTCTGGGGTAAAGAAGCAGAGACTTCTTTGAGAAGCTCAACCTCAGCAGCAATATTTGGATATGGCTGAGAGCGTGCACTAGTGGATGATGACGGCGCAGCCTGACGCTGCTGAGCTCTAGTAGTGGCATGAACATTTGCCAAGGTGCGACTTTCCGCAGCCTGCATGAGTTTCAGAATACTTTGTCTCACTTTAGGCATGACGTGAGGCATGAGTTTGTCAAGATCAGGTGCAAAGTGAACTTTTTTATCATCTTCATGAGGGACTGTTTCCACAGCAAAAGCAGGTTGCGTGTCATGAGGAATGATGGTCAAAGGGCGTGAAGCCCGTGTGTGACGTGAGACAAGACCAACCCAATTGGACTGTTGGACGGGAGGGTTGAGAGCCTGATAAATCTCCTCCTGAGCTTGTTGATCCATAGGACTGGAAGTAGACGCGGCTTCCTGAGGTCGCTGTTGTTGAGGCGGCCGAGAAGGCTTTCTCAAAACAGGACGAGGGCCATGTTTACCATTGGCCACCCAGAGTTGATAAGCCGTGAGACGGACAGAAGCTGGTTGATTTGAACCCGGAAGTTGAACTTGAACTTGAGGAAGTTGAGGACACGCCGTGGTGGTGTGACCCCATTCATGACAATGATAACATTGAGCCTTTGAAGGATCAAAGGGAGGATGGTTGCCTTGTCCGCGTGTTTGCTGAGATTGCTGCGGTTGTTGATACTGTGTCTGTTGTTGAGTTGGATATTGCTGAGGCTGATATGACTGTTGTTGTTGAGGTGTGGTCTGGACTTGAAAGACCATTTTATTGCGAAAAGGTGTAGGATGAGAACGAGTGCATTCTTCCGTGGCGTGATTGCACATATTGCATCTTTTACAATGAGGAGGTCCATTGGAGGAGTTGCATTCATTTGCCAGATGACCTTGATATTTACAAATAGTACACCAGATGTGAGCGCGTTGTGGATTTGCTTGCTGAGGCTGAACAGAGTTCTGGGGAACCATGACGGGGGGCATGAAAGGGAGTTCCTGGAGAGCAACACCCCGAGAAGAAACATTGATCGAGTGATTGACCAATTCAATGGCCTGCTCCAAAGACTTGGGATGCAGGTATTCGGTCATGAGTCGAATAGCAGGAGGAAGGCCCTGCAGAAACCAGACGAGAATCTGGCTTTGCGTGGGGTACTCCTGACGTTTACTGACGAGAATATGAAGACGGTCCGCAAAATCCCTGGCAGACTCCGTGGGCTCTTGCTGAAGGTCATTGAGTTGCTTGAGGAGCAATTGATCATCGTCCGTGGTGCCGTAATGAGACAGAAAAACAGTTTTCATTTCTTGCCAACTTTGTTTCCAGTGACTCTTATTGGCCATTAACCACTGATGAGGGGCGCCTCTATACGTGGTCGAAAAGATATGAAATTTAAGTTGGGGCTAAGCATGACCATTCAGAATGGCCAAGGCTTCAAATTCCTCCATGTGTGCCGAAGCACTTTGATCCAGAGGTTTGCCTTTAGTGTTGCCAAAAGTGGGATAAGTCAGCTTCAAATTATGAGAGGGCAATGAAGGCGGAACTGGCGCATAGATAGGTGGATTCGGTGGAGGGTATGCAGAGGCATAGAGAGGTGGGACAGTCTGAGACTGAGAGCAAGGGGGTGGAACGGAAAAACCATGTGGTCCAGCAAAAGCAGCATCTAGTGGGGAAGGGCCTTGGGAGCCATCCTCATTAGGCTTGAGATCAGTGGTTTGGTAAACAGGAAGAGCATGCTGAAAAGATGGAGAAGACTGAAAGTCGTGAACGTGGGTAGGGCCAAAAGACACGTGATGGTAACCCATCCCACCAGGAGGAAAAGAAGGTTGTGATTGAAGAGGGGTGTGGCCTGAAGGAATGTTGATATAGGTGCTGTCAGGAGTCTGGAAATAGTGAGGCGTGGGCTGAACAGGGGTATGTTGTGGAGATTGCGGTTATGAACAATGACGACACACAGGGGGAGACCCTGATCGAGAATGAGCACGAGGGGTAGGAGGTGCCGACTGAGATCTTGAGCGGATGCGACCTCCCTCAATGTCATAAGCAGTGTCATACATATCCCTAACAGCCTCTCGTCATTGATGACGTTCCAGTCGAGCTGCCGTTTGGCAAAGAAGTTCTTCAGGAGTGAAACCTCGAGCAGACATGATGGAAAGAAAAGAAAGATCAGACCAGCAATGGCGGCATGTTGTTTGGGGTCTGGGTTCGGGAACTCCTGCAAGACAGCCCTCTGTGAGGACCCTTGGATCTAACAGGAGAATCCGGGAGCTATGTCACGCGGGATTTGCAAGAAAAGAACAAGAAAAAGAGAACAGAACAAAAAGAGAGCAATGAGATCACAATAATGAGAACAACTTCCTTGATGTCAATGAAGATACATGAGCTCTCGCAATCGAGAGAAAACTGATGTGAGACAAGACTCAAAACTCATCTAAAAACTCATGTGCTAGCTCTACTCATATATATAGTACAATGGCCTTTGGCCCAATATAGACACTCTGACTAATTTCGGTGCCGACTCCTGGAAGGAGGCCTGATTTGCAGGAATGCTGGCGGTGCCTCTTGAAGTGCCTGGAATCACGCTGACGCTGACGCAGGCGGTGACGGGCCGTCACTTGTCTGAGCGCCTCCTCTTGACGCCTGGCGTGGTCTTTGTCTGCGTGGTCTGCTTGGTCTTCTGCTGCGCCTTTGACGACTGACCCGTGCCTGACTGTGGATCCTTGGCCTTGACTTGATCTGTCGTATGCATGAATAGTCCTGTACCAGGAGGCACAGGACTAACAAACACGGCCAATGAGAAGGAATATTGAAGGGTGGTAGGATCAAAGAAATCCAAACCGATGGTCTAGAGGGGTGCTGCATGGCAGTCCCCAGTCGGTTGGACGACAAAGAGATCCTTTCTCGGGAAAATGAGAACGAGTCAAGGTTTAGACACTAGGAAGAGACAATGTTAATTATAATTATGTCTATAAGGTACTACTCAACCCTTAATATATAACGTCGAATAAGATCTAATATAAAGCATATGAATGTAGTATAGATCGAATTATAGCAAGGCCTGAAGAAGTTTTGTTATCAAGGCATCTACCAAAGGAAGGAAAATATTTAAAACTATCGGTCTACGAACATCAATAACTGGACGTTATTATCGTCGCCTAAAGAATATGCAAGGTGAATAGTGGATTAGAATCCAACTTGGAAGTTTCTATCTTACTCCGAGGAATTCCCTTCCATCGCTCAACGTGAACGTTCGTCGATATGGTTGCGGGAGACATTCCGCATTAATGGTAAGATCCTTAGGGCATTCCTACCCCACCATGGTTGCACAAGTTCGGCGGAGTTGTTACTACCGCAACGTGAGTTTAGGGAAGAGTGATGTTAGACAGGAGTCTTTCTAGAGAAACAGTGATACTATTGGTTAAGTATAATACGAGAGTTTATATCCACTAAAAGGAGGCTTACCTTGTTGGTAAAGTGTTTGGCTGGGTGCTGGGAGGTCAAGGGTTCAAGTCTTGCATAGTACACTTTTATATAAAAGTTTCTATGCAGAGAAATAGAGCACTATATATGTATAAGAAAATATGAAATATATATATTACATTTAAGAGAGCTTGGTGTGGTGGTAAGCACCTAGGCTTGGAGTTAAGAGGTCATAGGTCCAAATCTGGGTGGAGGTGTTTAAAATAAATAGGTATATATAAAAAAAAATGAAAAATTTTTTATACGGCGGAAATACGCGTTTTATACGGAGTGGCGCTGACCCAATTATACGCGCTCATCTCCAGATTCTGGACGTCCGCGTTTTATACGGAGTGGCGCTGACCCAATTATACGCGCTCATCTCCAGATTCTGGGACGTCCAAACCCTGTCAGCGTTTGACCCCCTTGCTCGTCCCTCTGCTGCCAGTTAACGACCCCTTTAGGGTATTTCGAGTACGCCCGACCCATTGGAGCAAGAACCTCGTCGACCCGAGCTACATGGAGAGAGTTATGGCGAAAACAAAACTCAAATTTCTAACTTCCCTTTCCGGCCTTAGCCCCTCCACGGAGACACTTCCTTCCACAGTTAAGTCATTGCTCCCACAACTAAGCTAACTAGATCATCAATTGCAGAGTTGGGATGCTCCAACCTAGGAAAAAGTACCGTCACCTAACGAGTTAGACTATGGCCAGTGCAACAATTTTGGTCCACCAAAACCATGCTCCTCCCCGAATCCATACGATGCTCTCATCGTATAAATACGGGAAATTCCCCTCCCATGGCGAATCCATCACCACGGAAAGGCCCTCCGTCTGACTCGGACCACTTGTGATGGCCAAGTGTCCGGGTGAAGGACACGGAGGTGTCATTCGTCCCACGCCTTCTATGGGAATCCTATATAGCGGAAGCCTACATACATGTTAGCACCTAGCAACAATACTAAATAATAATATACCACCACGAAGGGTGGCCCATCATCATCTCTATAACTAGCAACAGAATACCAACATAACAAAGGAAATACACCATAACTAAGGCTCTACCCCGGGCACAGACTCCATGGGGGTGACTGACGGCCAGGGTCTCAAGATAACAGCAGACAGAGGTATAACATGGCGTTGGCTAGCATAAGACAATGGCTAGGGTAGTCCATTCTATCCGCCCCTCCTGTGCACACTTTGCAGATAGGCTGAATCATGCTATGACGTGCTTGTAGCCCTCCGGAGACGCAATCCCAAGGAATCACCCTTTTGGGACTACTCCGGGTTACATCTCCCCGGTCCGATGAGGCAGGTCAGAGAGGCGTCTCCTCCCCGAGTATGACAGATCCCTGGGTGTGCTAGAGAACACGTGCCGCATCAGCGACCCCCGCATCCGTACCCGACTTACTCCCCTAATTCTAAAGGTCAGCTCACCAACCCGTTCGAGCCCAGGGGGTCCATATAGGCACCTCCCTCCGGCCCAGGGAGTGTCAGACCCATACCCAGCCCACACACAGTGACTGACTATAGGTCTAGCACACTGTAGGAGTCCCGTAGCCGCGCTAGGCAGGACCCCACCCCCGATTCACCTTCATACCCGTTGTTTGGTGCTGAACCACATCATAGCATCCACAGCCAGGTTGGCTCTTGTGCACAGGCCGCATTTACTGGGTTTTAAGGGTTCTATCTAGAAACATCTCGACTTCTAGAGGGCCTTTAGGTCTCTACCCCCCTTTTACCCATACAACACAGGAGGTATGATCCACTATCGCTCGGGTGTTCCATCCTTCCGGCTGGAGCATGGTGGAACAACAGCTCCTTCTCCACCAACCTCGCCCAATTCGAATTGGGGCAAATGGGGGTGCAAAACCCCAATTTGGGTTCCAAGTTAGTAAATTTCCCTTGCCCAATCGATTTGGGCCAGGTGGCAGCTCCGGGTTGGCTAATATTAACTAATTTGGGTATTTTAGCCCTTTTTAATATTAGGTTAAGCCCTAAATTCGAATTAGGGTTTAAGGTTAGGTTTCCACCTTTATAATTTAATTATTAACATAGCTAACCTTAGCTTATGAATAATTAATGTGCCATTAATTATTCATAGTGATGTGTCATGTATTTATACTTAAAAAGGCGTATAAATATGTGGAACGTCACACCCAAAATACCTTTTACTTGGAGGGTATTTTTAGAATATTTAAAAACTTGAGGGGTACATTCTACAATCAGTAAAATTCATTGATGTGTTCGTAGCAGGAAACAAATAATTTCCTCGTACCACTATGACATCAATAAGCTTCAAAATCTGGCATAGGCTTAAATGGATTATGAATTGGAGATAATTCAACATGGTACAAATATCCAGTTAACATAGTTGCCAAAACATCCCCATAAGCAACCATGCAGTCTGCCACTTCTGCCAGCTCACCATAACAACCTCTAAGTATTTGCACGAACCATCTCCACGAAACAAATCAGAATTTTAATATAAATATTTACAGTAAACCCCCCATGGCCAGCTTAAACATTGATTGCTGTGTACTATACAGAATTTGCTAGGAGCTCCTCGCCACTTTGTAGAGATATAAACAAAACTACTAATTTGATCACTACTTTGTGATGTGCTGTGCTCCAAAACAACCCTTGTTGATCCTAGAAACATGAAACTCGTATGCATTAGAAGCTAATTGGAAAATAATATGCAGCAAATATTATTTGAGCAACAATTTATTATGCTACCAAAGCACATATTTGTATCCCATAAATCATGATGAGATTAGAGATAAGGCAAGTAACATTGTTGGTCAAGTCATGTAATTATGCTACTACTACTCAGTGAGTCTTATACGAGGTTAGAATAAGACAAATAACATTGTTGGTCAATAGGCTCATGAATGGATTACCATCAAGGGGGATTCACCTTGAAATCCCGTATGAACCATCTGAGTTATAAGGAATGGGTTATTTTTGGAGAGCTTTCGTACGAAAATATATGGAAAGGGGTGGTTTTTTATCACATTTTGCAATATTTTAAGCCTGTAGATTTTCGATATGGGTATTTTTCTAGTTCTTTTGGACCGTATACTATGGGTTTTCTTGCTACCCCAGTAACGCAGATGGCATGTCCATATTGTATGTAGGTGAATCCCCCGGGATTACCATGCTATTAGCATGCCCAAAATAGCAGTTTGGATTAATTAAATATCAGTAGTGGGGCATCTCCATTGGGTGCATCCAATTTGTATCATCAATCTAGGTCCTGCTTATTCTCATAAGCAGAAGTAGAAAGCAATCATGATTTTTCAATTCTTATATTCATCTTGTTAAGCAGTGTATGGGCATCGTAGGACCTGACTACTTGTGCAATTAGTTTTGGGAAGTTTAGTCAGGTTCTCTTTAAAAAGAGTGCATATAGACAGAA
Source organism: Isoetes taiwanensis (assembly GCA_021234155.1). Classification (NCBI taxonomy): domain Eukaryota; kingdom Viridiplantae; phylum Streptophyta; class Lycopodiopsida; order Isoetales; family Isoetaceae; genus Isoetes; species Isoetes taiwanensis. The sequence continues at coordinate 12,642,610 of JAJEKV010000001.1, read as the reverse complement.
ACTGAAGACTCATCAAACATCAACATCAGCTCATCCAAAGCACTAACTGATACGCACAAGATGGCGATATGATGGCAAGTATATTTCGTTAAAAGGGGACTTACTTTTGTACAGAAAGATACACGGGGAGGGTCTTAGTATATTTGACGCAAAATGCCCTAGCCTCAATATCTTCATCTGCTTATGGTCGCTTTTGATATGCTAGAATAATAAATTGGTCACTTCTTATTCTGCGCACAACGCATATAATGATACGATTCCGTAGACAATCAAGTTGCAATGTATTCGACAATACCTTCCATCATAATTGGATAGCTAACAAACATATGCTGCACCAAAATACATAGAAACAAAAGGTCTTAAGAGGTCCTTTGGATGTTTCACTTGGTACTGATTTATCAGTACTACCATTGAAGGTTACAGCCCAGTTATTATTTTTTTGGAAGTTTCAACAAAGATATACTGTGGCACAGGTTTGGGATATTTGGATATTTATCTCTCAAGTGATCTGAGAATTGCTGTGATATGCGAGATCATGACAAAACTGAACATTAGGAAGGAAGGATTATTCAAGGGAAAAAGAGAGACATCAAATAACTATTGGAAAAGTGACATGCACGGCTACGGGTTAAACTTCTGCCAGTCTTGTTCCCAACATGCTTGGAAGGCTGGCAGGTGCTTTAGTACCGAAAGATATATTACTGTCCACACGGGAGTCTATACCATGTACAACAAAGGGAGTGCATGCATAAAAGATATGTATATTTTCTCCATTTCCATATAGGTAGACGAACGATAGCAAACATATGCCATTATATACCACAGGTGTGAGCACGCTAAATAATATCTATATTGAATTAAACTTTACAAGTGCACCTTTTTATTAATTATTATAAAGAGCAAAACTCTGCATGAAAGATCAATGACACGAATGCCTTACGTATAAAGCTAGGATGCAGTGGCAAATGGCACCCGCATGATTCCAAGATTTGAATCTGAACCATAAAGTAGTCTATTGCTACTGGCTTCTGCAATTGCACATAACATGGCATGCAATTACCATACAATAAGGACATCATCCACAATCATAGTCACAGTGTGAACTCTGACAAAATTCGTTCAGAGATGCAAAAGTCAAGGAAAGATCGAAGGAAAGAAGAAGAGCACTCAAACCAACAAATTATATTGGACTTACAGAATTCAGACGTTTTTCAATAAAGTAGCGCTTCAGAATAATTTGTGCAGCAGGCTAAACAAGTTAAGTCATGATCAGCTTGTGGAATGTGGCAACCAGATAAACATGTTTACCAAGTAGTACTTTTTTCTTCAGAAAAAATGACAATAAAAAGTAATTTTGTTGACTTGACTAGGAATATCTTAACCTTACTAATGAGGTAGCAGGAGAAAGGGCCTCATTGGTTTCCCTCGTTCCTTCATCTCTGGCTTTCATTATTCTAACCTGATACTTATGTTGCCTTTCCATCATACACACTATGAGGAGCATAACAACAATCAGCATGGCTAAACCTGCAGGCATGAGAAGTCCAATGGTTTGATACAGTATGGTTTTAATTCTACAGAAACTTGGACTGGCAATAACTGTTTGGAATCTCCTTTCTATAGGAGACGTGCACCTTTACCTTTTGCCATGTATGGCACGTATGTCACATATAGCACTCTTGCCTATTGTGGCACTAGTCCAATAGTGGCTCATATTGATGTATAAATATGTATCTCATATGAATAAAATTTGGTCTTGTCTTGTGGGAAAAGTTGTGTGTGTCTCATATTTCTAACTGGTATCAGAGCCAAGCTCTTCTGTTGTTACTTTTCGCGGGCTCTCCGGGACAAAGACACTTTATGTTTTTTCTGGATCTGGCTTCCCTGTTTGGAAGCTTAAGATGGAGCTGGTATTGGAAAGCGATAAGCTTTTTTATTACGTCACGGGTAAAATCCGTGTGCCAACACAACCATTGACTAGTGCTGGAGTTCTTGCCACCAGTGGAACTGAATACGATACTTGGGTCAAGCTTTTAGCTGACTGGGAAGAAAAAGATAAAGCAGCACGTTCTTTGATACTTTATGCACTCAAAGAATCTATACTGATGGATGTTAGGGATCTCAAAACCTCTGCTGAGGTTTGGAGTTACCTTGACAAAGTTTATGAGCAAAAGACTGTATATGAGATTTATAGTCTTCGCAATAATATTGCAAATCTTCGTTATAACCTCACAGAATCTTTTGACCTTCACTTTGATAAGTTTAAAACTCTTATAGATGGTTTGTCTATTGCTGGTGAGGTCATGCCACCTCAACAACAAATTGTTGCACTTCTAGAAACTTTGCCAGAAGAATTCAAGGTTGTTCGTACAGTTTTACTCAATAAAGCCAACCTCACTCTAGATCGTGTTCATATTTCATTGAAAGATGAAGCTACCAAACTTCAAAAATCTTCCAAAGATCAGATAGAAACAGCTCTTGTGGTTCGTTCTAAACGATCTCGTGATGATGATCAGGATAATTATGCTGATGCACATGCTGGTCGTTCTGGTCGTGGGCGTGGACGCGGCCGTGGCCGTGGCTATGGTCGTGGTCCTCCTCCCAAAAGAAATCGCTCTATTGTTTGCGAATATTGTAAAAAGTCTGGCCATCCTGAAGAAGAATGTTATTATAAAAAATTTGCTACTGAGCATAAACTTCTTCTTGGCATGCGAGATGAGGGACATTGTGTCCATGATGCGCTTGAAATGGTTAAAGCTAATGATTCTATGCTTGTAGATTCTGCTGCAACTCAACACATGACTCATCACAAGCATTGGTTGACTCAATATCGTCCTCTTCTTGCTAAGAAATTTGTCTATCTTGGTGACAATAGACCCCTTGCTGTCAAAGGCATTGGTACTCTTCAAATTGGCACATCTTCTGGGGTTCTACATGTGCCGGACCTTTACCACAATCTCCTTTCTCTTGCTCGTCTTACTGATATTGGCTTCCTTGTTCAGTTTGATAACCATGTTTTCCGTTTTGTGAAAGATGGTCTTGTTTTTGCCACTGCTTTTCGCCAAGGCAATCTTTATGCTCTTCAACTGAATGATGAGTTTGCTAATGTTGTGATATCTCATGGTGATGATATCAGTACTTTGTGGCATCGACGCTTTGGTCATGCTAACTTTCAAGCTCTTTTGGACATGAGCTGTGATGAACTTGTGGATGGACTCAATTTGTCAACACATGGTGTATTGGGTGTTTGTGAGGCTTGTGCTCTTGGTAAGCAGCATCGCCATCCATTCTCTGGAGATGGACATCCTACCTCGCGTTTCTTAGAACTTATACATTCTGATCTTTGTGGCCCATTTTGTGTTTCCATTGGTAAAGCCCTATACTTTCTTCTTTTCATTGATGATTATACTCGCTATACCTTTGTGTACTTTCTTTCCAAAAAATCTGATGTCCTATCCATCTTTTGTACCTTTAAGAAATTGGTTGAGGTTCAAACTGGAACCATGATTCAAAGATTGCGCACTGATAATGGTGGGGAGTTTAAATCTTTGGCTTTTGACAAAGTTTGTGCAGACTTCGTGTATTTTTCATGAATATACCGGCGCTTTTATTCTCCCCAACAGAATGGTGTTCTTCGAAAGGAAGAATCGCACAATCATGAATGTTGTGCGTTGTATGCTTATTCATTCTGGTTTGGATAAGTGTTTTTGGGCAGAAGCTGTTGCCACTGCTGTGTATGTGCAAAATCGCTTGATTACTTCTCTTTCCGAAAGGCTTAAACTCCGTTTGAAGCTTTGGTTTGGTCAGAAACCCAATGTTGCTAATTTGCGTGTTTTTGGTTGTACTACTTATGTTCATATTCCAACTGAAAAAAAAAAAAGATTGATCCCATTTGCTACTTAAAGCTATTTTCCTTGGATATGCTTCTAATGCTAATGCATATCGTTTTTGGGAGCCTGTTTCTCGAAAAGTTATCATTAGTCGTGATGCTACTTTTGATGAGCTTTCTATGTTACGCTTTCAATCTAATAGTCAACATGAAAGTGAAATACTTGCTGAATTCTCTTTTTTAGATGATGATCTTTTTACTGATGTTCCTATGCCGCCTTCTACTACTCCTCTCATTGCCCCTGCTATCCTTGATGTACATAATCCGATTTTTGATCCTGCTGAAGCTCTTGATGTTTCTGAACTTGCTTATGATTTTGCTAATGATGGTGATTATGATGAGGAAGATCATGATGGTCTTGCTGAAGTTATTCATGAGGTTCCTCATGATGATGCTATTGTTGCACGTCGAGCTTGGAAGCCGACGCAACGGATTTTAGATTATCATTCTGCTTTGGCTATGACTGCTGATCCAATTTCTGTTGTTGATGCTCTCAGTTCAGATCAAGCAGAATCATGGAAAATGGCTATGGAGGCTGAATATGAATCCTTGATCAATAAAGGTACATGGGAACTTGTGGAATTACCTACAGCACGAAAGCCCATTCAATGTAAGTGGATTTTTAAGACCAAGGTTAAAGCTGATGGTTCTTTTGATAAATTCAAAGCTCGCCTTGTTGTCAAAGGTTTCTCACAAGTTGAAGGTGTAGATTATGAGGAAACCTTTTCTCCAGTTGTACGTCTTACAAGTTTGCGAGTGCTGTTAGCCTTTGCAGTGCAGCATGATCTTCATATACATCAAATGGATGTAAAGACAACCTTCTTGAATGGGGATTTGAGTGAAGAGATTTACATGGTACAACCTGCTGGGTTTGTTGTGTCTGGACAAGAACACTTAGTGTGTAGATTGAGAAAAGCACTTTATGGTTTGAAGCAAGCTTCCCGAGCATGGTTCATAAAGATTAACACCTTCTTGCTTTCTGCTGGATTCCTTCCTAGTGTGGCTGATTTGAACATTTACTTCAAGCAAGAAGGGTCCTCTTATATTTTCATTGCTCTATATGTTGATGATACGATATTTGTTTGCAATGATTTACCATACTTACATAAAGTGAAAGCTCTATTATTTGCAGCCTTTGAGACGGTTGACTTGGGTGAAATTCACTCATGTTTGGATATTCAAGTGCAACGTGACAGATCAAAGGGTTTGTTACATCTTTCTCAATCCACATACATCTCTGCACTCATTGAAAAGTTTGGCCTTCTTGAAGCAAAATCACAAAGTACTCCTCTTGTTGTTAGTTCCAGATACTCCAAACTTTCTCAAAAACAAAGTCCTTGCACTGATGAAGAAAGATTGCAAATGAAAAAGTGTCCTTATGCTAGTTTGGTTGGTGCGTTGATGTATTTGGCCAATGCCACTCGCCCTGATATTAGTTATGCGGCTAATACTCTTGGTCAATTCATGACTAATCCTGGACAAGTTCATTGGATTGCTGCTAAAAGGGTTTTGAGATACTTGAAAGGCACTTCTACTTGTGGTTTATTGTACACAAAGCAGAATGATGTTGATGTATTGACTTTGCTAAGCTATACAGATGCTGATTGGGGTGGTTGTCCTGACACTTTTCGTTCTACTAGTGGGAGTTGCTTTTTTGTTGGGAAATCCTTAGTTTCTTGGATGAACAAAAAACAATGATGTGTTTCTGTTTCCACTACGGAAGCAGAGTATGTTGCTGCATCAATTGCCAGTAGAGAATTGGTTTGGTTGCGACGGTTGATGGATTGTTGTCATCAGACTCAGGTGGGGCCTACTCTACTCATGTGTGATAATCAAAGTACAATTGCATTAACAAAGGATGAGGTTTTTCATTCTAAATCTAAACATATTGAGCTACATTATCATTATATCAAATTGGAAGTACGAAAGAAGACTATTATGCTTAAATATTGTCCAACGTCAGCAATGGTTGCTGACATCTTCACCAAAGCATTAGGACTTCAGAAGCAAGAGATGTGCAAAGCAGCTCTTGGAATTGTTGAATCTTTTGTTGTTACTTGAGTTGTTCTGAAAGTGCTTGGGTTTTTTCCTTTTAACCCACAAAAGGTTTTTTTGATCCAAGCACTAGATTAAAGATGCAGGGAGGGATGGTTGGAGGCATCTTTAAATATGAGATACAATTATTTTGTTCAAAAGGCTAAAGTTGCAGGGAGGGTGTTTGGAATCTCCTTTACTATAGGAGACGTGCACCTTTACCTTTTGCCATGTATGGCACGTATGTCACATATAGCACTCTTGCCTATTGTGGCACTAGTCCAATAGTGGCTCATATTGATGTATAAATATGTATCTCATATGAATAAAATTTGGTCTTGTCTTGTGGGAAAAGTTGTGTGTGTCTCATATTTCTAACAATAACCAGAGGTTGTGGATTTGTAGCATGGCATCCGATAGCTATTGAGCATCTACTGACATATAATTTACAGTTTGCCCAACCCCATAGGATTGACTAGAAGAGCAACATACCGAGTTTTTGACTCATAACAGGCAGAAATCGCATTCCTGCCATAACTAATAGCCCAAGGCAAATTTTGCTAAGGTGTATGCTCCACATTTTCCTCCTAAGCAATACAGCTAGAGTTAAAGGACGGTGCAAAAATATTTGCATTCCACGCTCATCCATATAACATAAACCATCAAGTAGCTGACATTTTTTACAACATCCAGATCCAATGCATGGCTGCAGGTCCATTACTATGTTTTACCCACAAATAGCAAGGTACTCGTTAAAATGGAAAGACGGAATAAAGAACTAGAATACTACACGGTAGCTTACCATGTCCAAAGCTTCCAGCACAATTATAGGCCAGAAAGCAATTCTTGTCTTAGGAAAAGATTAGTCTCATTCTTCTGGGGTGGGCAATAACTTCATTACACCTGCATGGGCGTTGAACACACACCATCAACAAATAACACTGCTAACAGTAAAATATTTTAGAAATGTACCCATCAACAAGTTATGAAGCACCCAGAAGCTGGTGGGATATCTTTTGACAAGGCAAATGCTAAGAATGTGCCACTGTTAGTTCACTTACCTTGGTTTTCCTTTTCAATTTTTGGTTCCAAATAATCTGAACAATGTCTCTTGTGGATGTCACACTTCTAATTTCCAGTGAGAACTTCCCTTACAAACATCAAGATGTTCTTCAAAATTTCCGCTCTCCTCTTCCCTTTATGGAGATGAAAGTAGGTTTGGAGTCCTTTGATTGTGCTGTAGATAAATAGCCTATAATTTCTGGGCTTAATAATTCCATTGTTATGGCAGGATCTGGTTAACTATGATACATTCACCAGCCTTCTTAGTGAGCATGAGCAAGAGCAACTGCTAAACATTGTGTCTACAGCTGATAGAGCAAACTGTCCACAAAGGTAATAGTTGTAGGGTTTTGTTGCATGTATGAACAACATAGTTATATTTTCTGCTAGTTATATTGTCGATTCATATTAAATTCCATTGATCTCAAGGAGTCAAGGCAATTTAAGGTTTTTTTTTTGCACTTAATTTGCATGTAGCTATATGCACTTTGTAATGTATTGAGATTCAGAGCGCTCTAATGCTGATGTTAGCCTACAGTCCTGGCGGCTTCTAGAAGTATTGCAATGTCAACTAGGGTCCTTACTAGACTATTGGCACAGTGGGTTGAGGCATGCCACATGTATACCCAAGCACATCATTGTTTTTAAGATCAATATTTCCAGTTACCTATACAATATCCTGAACACACTTTGTGCTTACCATGGCAATGATAGATGACAGTGACATTGTACTTTGTACTTTGTACTTTGTGCTTCACAGATGACAGTGACCAGGGTGATGTAGAAAGTGGAAGCCTTATAATCAGCAATACATGGCATCTGGATAACACTACAGAGTGGAATGGTTTGATTTGGAATCCCTCATCTGCCGGGCAGGTCCGTTATCTACCAAATGGAACTGTTCTTAATCCATGAAGAGTCTATAATTGAGATAGTAATCTTTCCACCTTATGGCGATCCTTTGGTCCTACAGTCTCATGCTACATCACCCTTATTATTCAGGATTTGAATCAAAACTTTCAAAGGATTGCAATCATGAGTGTATGATAGTCAATCGGGGATCTCTGTTGTACAATCATGGTTCCTTTTAATGGACGTTTTAAGCTAAGCGAGAGGCTTCATTATCATATGAAGATGTGGCCGCAAGATTTTATTCAACAATTTTTCCTGTTTCCACAGCATTGATATTGTATGGTTAATTTGTTCTTAGCTCAAATAGCCTTGTGATCAATTTGGAAGCATAAGAACAAGATTTCTTTTTCCACAATATTCTTCATGGTTAACTTGCTCTAGCTCAAATAGCCTTGTGATCAATTTGAAAGCATAAGAACAAGGTCTCTTCTATAGTATTTTGCTAATTACTACATCTACTGGGTGATGCAGGTCAAACTTTATGGATAGAGAAAATGTAAGTAAGGAAAATAACAATGCTATCTTAGCTAATGGTCAAGCCCCCAAAGTGGAGTCACCCTTCATCCCTTTACCCCTCTTCGAGATCTCATAGAGTAACGTGACTTAGTGGATATAATTCTTCTCCTATATCCAATCTTTTTCAAAATTCTATTTGGACAATGTCACATACATTCATTGCACAAAATGCATTGGCTTCCCACTTACATGTCTGCACCCAAGATGTTGTACACAACATCTGATAATGCAAAATCCCACATTATTTCCTCAAGGCAAGACTCCAACTCATGGGCTTCCCACTTATATAGATGTTGTACATTTGACATCTAATAATGCAAGAAACTAACTAATGGCTTTGATCCAAGGAGAAAAAACTGGTACATCTCCTCTGTGTTGGAGGCTGCAGCTGATAAAAATATGGCATTCAAACCCACCTTTTAGAATGGTCTCAGAAGTGGATCGGAGCACATGTTCTGCCAATAAGTGGATGAATTCGCAGCCTATTTTAGCAGGGCATCGATTCCACATGCCTACTTCGCAGGCCTGTTACAATATAGCTTAACTTTAGCATCTTTATTAAAACCTATAACCCTTCATAATCCGAAGCATAGCAAGAGTTGAGCAGTTGTACTTCAGGTTCCGCTTCCCCTACTTCCCCTTCTGCTTCTGCTGCTATGGATCAACCAGAACAAAAGGAAGGAGCTCATTCATGCGACTGCCGTAGGCCCCCACAATCCCTACCGCCAGGCACATCCCAGACGAATCGTTGCCGTCTAACTGCCACTGGGCGTCACAAAAACCCTAAAAAAATCCAACCGATCGCAGCCGCCTACACAGAATATTCTATGGCATATTACACCCAAAACAAATCCAAGCCTTCAAAATGTCACTCCACCCTCCAACAAGAGGGTTGCCCCCTACGGGCAACCCAAAAAAGGAATGCTGCTATTTGGGACGAGCTCTTGTTGACATTTTTGTCATGCATTTTGAAAGCGTGAAACAGTGTGCTTCTCTTTTACAGTATCTTTAAAGAAATTTGGTGCTAAGCTATATCAAACTCAACAAAGTAAACAAAGGAAATGGTCTCTAACTCCTTTTCTGCAGATCAAATCTGAAATGTCTCTTGTCAATTCTTCACACAGGTATCAAGCACTTGGCAAACTGAAAACAACTAATTACTCCTGCAGAACAACATGTGGCTGCTTGCAAAAGCCAAGCCTTAGCATTCCAAACCTTGGCATGTTGATCAGTCGGTTGCTTATCGGACAGAGGCCTGAGGTAATCCTTGGTAGCTTGCTCAATAAATCTGTCCTTCATGGATACTCTGATGTAAGAAAAAACAATGCTAACTAGCAAATCAATATATGTTTGTTACTAAGTGGTTGGAGTTGTGACAGTTAACATTGGGCTTCTAAGCTATTGGCAGCTCCTTATGGTATTTACAAGATAAACATGTGCCTTTTGTGCCATCGTTTCTAATATATCTAAAACACGGCGGCCAGAACGTGATGAAGTTAATCATATGTTTCTGATTAAATCCGAGCATGATGCATTTGTTTTAGAATTTCGACTTTCAATATAAGTACTGCCTGATTGTAACATTAAATTTTATGCTATGTTCATGATTAACTTTTATATGTTTCTGATTAAATCCGAGCATGATGCATTTGTTTTAGAATTTCGACTTTCAATATAAGTACTGCCTGATTGTAACATTAAATTTTATGCTATGTTCATGATTAACTTTTATGCTATGTTCGACATAGATTAACTTTGAGCTTCAAATGCAATTGTAGGATCACAAAAAATTATTATTAACCACAAGGTAATGACCATTCGATTATAGAAATTGAGATGACTTCACAATAAAAATTTATGTAGATCTTAGAAGCTCTGTCATGTTCAGACACTATATAGAAGGCATTCAACCTTCTAAGAAGTTATTTGAGAAGATCTACCAGGCCAGCAAAGCAAGTTGTCAGGGCCTTAAATATTTGAAAGCTTGTCTGAGTATGTTAATGAGGTAGCTATGCAGTCATGTCTTCTGCTATCATAATCTTCTCTGAGATATCGTGTTCACAATGATGCTTAGATATGCGCCAGCGTTTTTGAAGTTGTTGTTTCCATGTGTCTATGCAGGTTATCCATGGTTTTCGTATCCGATCTGTATTCTATAATCTGTGCATGCAGACAAGCACATGTCTCTATAACATTGCATCTTCCATGGTTTTTCATATTAGGCCTAGGTCTGTATTCTGTAGTCTTGTGAATGCCGTGCACTCTCTAACAGTAAAACTGACCTGAGTTGCTTTTGAAGGTGTCCCATAGCGCCACACATAATAGATACTTGTACAGTAGCAACACAAGGAACTAGTGCATGAGTTTGATCATACAGTAGCAACACAAGGAACTAGTGCATGAGTTTGATCATATTTGGGAGCAAGACATTGAAGAGGATAACATGATATGGAAAATCTTCTAGGAAGTGAGCCACAGCTCTGTTATCCTTACAGAAACTGGCTACCTATTAATCGATATCTGTGGTCTTCCATATCTTGGATCTTATCAAAGAGAATTTTTTCTTTTCTTCTCCTCTTTCTCTTAGGAATTGAAGCCTCTTTCCCGACACAGGGTCTATGTCGGGAAAACTTTTCACATCCTGTAGTCCAAAGAAGAGGCCTTCAAACCAAATCGATTAAAAACAGCCCGCAAGCAAAGCTTAAAATTCCAAAACTTCCGATTTACCTTCTTAGCAGGCGAAGGAGCGAGGTAAGCTTTGGCAGCTTGCTCAACCAATCTATTTTTGATGGGTATTCTTGCAACAGGCACATCAGAATATATGCCACCGAGCAAATCTACTAGACTAGTGTAACCTGCATCGTTCTGTGACTGTTGAAGCGGCATTCGAATGCATATCTTGTGATCCGCCATGCCTTGAAATGTTAGTAAAAAGCAAAACGCTGGATTTATATTTATTGCCTTTTAACACGGCTTTTTACAGCGACCGCGGCCCTTTTTGCGTATTTCTGTCAAATACTTCTTCGTAACTACTCATTTGGCGAAAATGCGTGCACGCATGTTCTATACACACAATACCAAAATTAATTGCACACGTTTTACACAATTCTAATAACAACTTGGGAAAGCCTAGTTCAAGCTTCCTACCCTAAGGTTTGGGTAGGACCAATTCTGCTCCCACCACGAATCCCATCTCGACATGTGGACAAAGTTTTAAACCTGAATGTAACTAATCTTCCTGCTCCAAACTTTTACTTGCATTCTAGCAGTCTTCACTTGCATTCTTGCTCTTTTACTAGCATTCTAAGGGGTTGTTACTTGCAGATTCGCAGAATTGCTCCTACCCAAAGCTTCACGTAACAAGAATTTCATTCTAGTTTCAATTCTGTTGTGTCAGGCATGCCTCCGCGCTGCCGTGCGTTGGCAAGCCTTGCACAGCAGAATTGAATTTGAATGAAATTCTTGTATACGGAAATTTGAATAACACATGAAAATTTTTCGGAAAATTGGTCAGGCACAAACATGCCTCTTTAATGAGTATTGGCAGAGAGTGACTCTCTTTTCTACCATGCACTAACTCAACCGGGAATTTTTATTTTTCAATTGAAAAAACCTTCTTTACCCCAAAGTTCTCCCAACACTACTCCTTATATAAAAGTGGGCATTATCGGTTGGACTTTTTAATTTCTGGTTGACTGCAGGATTTGAAATTTCCAGTGCCTCTATCTAGATAATTTGCTGGTGAATGTCATGCTCCACTGGGTTTTGCATATAAACTGATGTGTATTTGCCGAATTTTGTACAGAAATTCCAAAATTTCTAACAATTTTTTTGCCAGTGAGCAAAAAACGTGAACCAAAATATAAGGATTTTAACTGGAAATTAAGGAGAGTAGCTCCCTTTTTTCAATGCCTACATGGTGTCGAAAAAAATTGTTGGAAAAACAAAGTTCACATGTGGTTTCAGTGTATCTGAATTCTAGTATATAGGATATTCGATATACACTAACTTAACAACCTGACCCTCAAGTTTTAAGGCTGAGATCAGATCTCAATCGTTGGTTGCAAGAGTGTTACCCACCAGTAACATATTAAAAAGTGCATAAACACCTAGTTTGTTATGCCAAATGGCTATATACACTATTCTATTCTATTCTATTGTTATGAAAATCACCATAAAATCACCACAAAACCACTATAAAACTCTAGGGCCCAGGTTGTTAAGGCGGATAACACCCTAGAACTCGGGCATTATGCCCGGGCCTCCGACTCTCGTATACACCATCAATTTTTCTGATTATACCTCAATTTTTTTTATCTAATCTTAGAAGCTTTGGTCTCCCTTTAGCATATCCATCATTTATGAGCGTCATAAATATTAGATGGTGGTCTATTATGCCACAATACATCCACGATATAATCGGATATATAATATGACATATTTCTGGCTATAATCTTTCAACCAATTTTTGTGGTTTAATTTTGTTAGGAAGATGCGGGAGGTCAAATTCCAAAGGTTTAGGGAGTATGTTTTTTGGTCAACATGCAAATCTTAGTTTGCTACGGCTAGCTAATAAGTCGTAGGGATAATCAAACAAAGCTTTAGGTTGGGTGTTATTGTCCATTTTCTTTTTGCCAATGATTCTTTTCTTTTCGATCCTCTGGGCTACACATTCAAAGCTTGGTTAGGAAAGTCACACTAAAAAACAACAGTTGGATCAAAGGACTGCATAGTAAGAAATGCTAAGGAGCCATGGCAGACCATATTGGTGGGTCTTGCTATTGTAATGTGGTGTTATCATTTTGGCCCAATGGTGTCGTTGCCCCCCCGCGGGGGCGGGGGGGGAGGGGGGGGGGTAAGCAATTGCTTAGAGAGGGCGGTGAGTTCCGATATCGGTTGTGGAAGCTCTTCCTTCACTTGTGTTGCACTTGCCGCAAAGTATTGCTATGGTTAGCTCAATATACTTATCAATATCTCATTCAATTGCTCTAACTTAAGCTCTCGGGTTAGAAGGTTACCTTCTATAATAACTCTCCTACTGCCTTTGTTGGTGACAAAAATCTTCCTATGGTAGCAGTCAGATATATTACAAACGATGGCACAAAAGGCTTTGTAAATATTATAAGGAGTTGCCAATAGCTTAGAAGCCCAATGTTAACTGTTTTTGTGAGCAGAGCACAACTCCAACTAGAAACAAACATATATTGATTTGCTAGATGGCATTGATTTTTCTTACATCAGAGTATCCATGAAAGACAGATTTGTTGAGCAAGCTGCCAAGGATTACCTCAGGCCTCTGTCTGATAAGCAACAGACTGATCTACATGCCAAGTTTTGGAATTCTAAGGCTTGGCTTTTGCAAGCAGCCACATGCTGCTCTGCAAGAGTAATTAGTTGTTTTCAGTTTGCCATGCTTGATGCATGTATGAAAAATTGACAAGAAACATTTCAGATTTGATCCGCAAAAAAGGAGTTAGAGACCATTTCCTTTATTTACTTTGTTGTATTTTGTTGAGTTTGATTTAGTTGCTTAGTACCAAATTTCTTTAAAATTACCGTAAAAGAGAACCACATTGTTTCACACTTTCAAAATGCGTGACAAAAACGTGAACAAGAGCTCGTCCCAAAATTAGGATGTAAAATTAACAATGACGCAAATATAAGGGTTTTTTTTTAACTCATTTCTCATCAGGTAAACCAGTATTCCTGGATGCGCTGTCAAGAAAATAGTTAGGCGATCTTCATCGCACTAGAGGTTGCCCTAAGCTAGTTTGCGCATGTGGTTAATCTACTTTGGGTGAATTGGTTATTGCTACAAATCCTGGTCCAAAAAAATTGAAGCAAAAAAATTGAAAAGTCAAAGCAAATATAAATTGGGCAAATCGATCGATGCCATTAGGAAACACAGGAACTTGTCCTGCAGGAACTCTGCCGAGAGAACACAGGCGATGCTCCATGATTTTCAAATCCAATATCTGATTTTGAAGCCTTTTTCCAAAATCCCATTCCAAATTCGCTCCTTCCCTTGTTCTTCTTAGCTGTCGAATTTTTCCGCTTGTTTCTCGCATATTGTGATCAGTTTAGCAAAATAATGCCAGATTTGGCTTCTTAGAATAAGCATGCAAGGTAAGAATAGGAGGGACATGGCATGGATTGGCATGTAGGCAAATTGGCATGCAGGGCAGGGATGGGAAGAACAGATATAAGGGGAAAAAAAAGGTGGGCTTCCACTCCAATGTGTTTGTTAATTGCTCATTTCTCAACAATCTCTGCCAATGTGGCATGATGCAAAAATACTATCTATCTATTTAGAAATCATGCATGAAAATTGGCTTTCAAGTGAGCCTTTAGCTCCTACTGCATCTCAGCCTTCCATTCATTGTTGTGCCATAATCTACACTGTTTGCTTGGAATATTTTGAGCGTATGCCTTCCCCACCACATCCATCCCTAGGGATTGCAGCCCTAAGTTTTGACCTACAGACTTTCAAGGAGTTTTTCGGATGAGTCGGTGGGGCTTGGTTATGCAGTTGCGAAGCGCATCATTAGGCTAACTAGGTTGGTTTTTGTGGCATATTTGGTCTTCTTTCTTTTAGAGACATGGCATATTTACTATATCTTATTTAGTGAAGGACCAAAGTCGCGGGTCGAATGTTAGTTAATGCCTTTCACGATGCCTTTCTTGAAAGATAACGCCTTATGTAGCTTTATGGTACTATATATGTAACATTATGGATGAACAAACGTGTCTTCTTTTGTGGTGCAACTCTTCTTCTTGTGTGTGTTTTCTTCTTAACGAACTAGGAAGGCTACTCTAGTCCTAAAAATTAAGCTCGTGGGACATCACCTATGGGTTACTTGCCGAAAACTCCCTTCAACCAGTGGGTTTCCTAGCACATGGACATCGTAACCATACTCTAATCATCTGTGTGAGGGAAGATCTATAGTTCCAGGATAGTTATAAAGCAATAACTCAATTTGCTTGAACTTAGAATGTAGAATCTCGTCTCTTGAACAACCATGTCAACCATAATAAACTCATTGAACACAAAATCACGGCTTTGTATTTAGATAAGGAGATAGTCAACCTCAATTTCTATGAGCATATTCCAATTTATAGCTCAAGGCATAGCCTCTTTCACTTCTCATAAAAGACACATGAACCATTATATACACCATCATGCAAATTGAAATCTTAGATGAAGCCATCATCCTTATTGGACTTTCAAAAAAGGTATGGCTTTTAGAGGCGATGGGATCAAGCTTCTTCCAGTTCTCCTTTAGGTATCACTACAAGAGGATATCCATTTACTGTTACTTTAATATCACTTAAAGTGATATTCTTGTATGGTGACACTACTAGTGACGAAAATTTTATCACCTATAGCATCATCAATATCCTCAAAAATATGGTAGTTTATATCAGCTTTGATAGATGATGATGTATGTGCTGCTATTGGAATTAATAATAGTATCACCTATTTTTTGGGTTGCCCCTAGGGGGGCAATCCCTTGTTTATGTGGGTTTTTGGCATATTCATGGTATATGCTAGCATATACCTAGAATATGCTAAAAACTGCTAAAAACCTGCTGTAAGCTGTAAACGCTAGGCCATCCCTGTTGCCAGGCGGCTGCTGTGCATACCGGCTAACCGGAAGTTTGGATGCATGGAGGCCATCATCGGCATGAGAGTAATGAGTCGAAAAAGTGGGAGCCGACGTGAGGATGGCTGATTTGGGTCCAGATCTGATTTGATCTGGCTTAATTTCGCTATCTAGGAGTTGGCACCCTCTCTCAAACTCGGCGGTGCAATTTATGAAGCAAAAGGTCCTTTTCTTTTCTTGTGGTACTTTGTGTTGAAAAAATAAGATGATTTATCAACTTTGCATTAGGTTTTAACCTAATGTGCAGCTCACAGCACAATAATCAATGCAATTGATGGTTGTGGTGGCTTGGGCATTGGATATAGCGGATCAAAAATTGTCACAATGAACCAGTAAGTTCTATGGCTATATTGGCCATTTGAGGACTAAATGCTTTAAATTGCTAAGAAACTTTGTTTTCTTTGCACATTAGATTCCATGTTTTGAAAATGATCAAATGCCGAAGTTGATAGCATCCGATTATATCCAGATCTGCAACAAGGGTTCTCTTTCTTCACAGTTCAGGTCTTAAGCCTTATGTTTCTTCTGTCTTCTATCAGGATGAGGAACACAGCCATGTCCAACTATATGTTCATGATCAAATTGAAAAAACCCTCTTGAGTAGATTATTAAGATGTGCTTTCCATAAATAATGGCGTAGATGCTATCGAAATGCTTATGCCTCCAGTATGCTTGCTTGAGTGAGGTGAAGACTTTATCCCCTAAATAGTACTGAAGAAGACCAAGATCAGTAATCCCCGGCTTTAACCTTTAACGTTTTTTGATAGCTGTAACAAGTTAATAGCATCCATTATTAGAATCATATCACGGCATAAAGTACAAGTCTGATTCCTGGTCTTATGCTAGAGGCTTCTGTTGATCTTGTTTCTTCAATCGAGACGTTTGACACTGTGGGCTATGTCTCTTTCTTGTTTGGTCACCTACATAACTCTCCTATCTATGTTGTCATGTCAGGGCTTTAGTCAAATGTGCTTCCAACATTCCCTTCATTAAAAAACAAAAACATTAGCTCCACAGTTAAACAGAACTTTGGAAGAATGAGGAAAAGGATTTTTTCTGCTTGTGGCCTGCAAAACCAACCTCCAGGGATTAGTGAAGGTTGAATTTCTCTTTTGTGAAATTTGTGCTAAGTATAGCCTAATTATTTTTATTTTTCTGGGTAATATCTAGCAATATGGAGCTCTGACATCTACTCCCCTGCCTTTTACAGACACACGCATTCATTGACAAGCTATACTGCTAACAAACTTGATTCTCTTAGACACTCAAATGGAGCTCGTGTATGTGTTCTCTACAGGAATCATAATGTATGTGACCTCTGGTTGACCTGTTCTAATACATGCATAAAAGTTATTGCTGGCCTTGAAACAAATTATATATTATGTTAGGAATAAGAGATTCAAAGATTCAAAAGCTTGAAAGTCGTTGTTGGTGCCAAAAACATCATAATGCATCAGTGGCTAAATACAACCATGTCTATGTTGTAAAATTTAAGGCAAGATGTCTGCATTTGGATATTTTGAGAAGTACGTAACAAGAACTGACAGAAAGACAAAGACTATACTACACATGAGCAGAATAGCTGCCATGTTAACGAGCTTGTGGTCTCATAAATTCCAACTCATATCTGAAGCACTTGTCACTTGTTTGGGTCCTCCATCACTTTAAACACCTCCTTGAAGCATCTTCATTTGTACTCTAGCTGCATTATTGTTAGATATTCATCCACGGACAAGTTTGGGAATTTTTGCAAATTCCCTTGAAGACATGCAATCTTGCTGCTGCCTGAAAGCAGGTCATTCATGTTCCATTGTTCACTTCCTAAGGTAACTCAATGCTATGATCTTGGATAATTGGTTTGGATAAAGTTGGTTGGAGCTTTCAAAAAGTCAAGTCCAGTCAGTTTTGTGATCTGGATATTGAGAGCCATTTTGACTCTTCTTTTCTCTTCCTCAAGGGTGGCAGAGATAGTGGCTTTAACATCATTGATTTCTATGTTTGTTTCTGCGTTTTAACTTTTCTCAACCATCTGTTGCTTTCTTCACAACCGTCTTCAACTGCTCAACTTTTTGCAATTTGAGTTGGTTGAACCTTCATATTGGTAATCTCCTCCTTTTGTTGTCTTTAAGGTTCACCTTCTCTGTTTCTAAAGCATGTAATCCAGCCACCTTGTTAGAAGGGAAACTGCAAGTCGTCAGATACGCAGAGGAAAAGGATAGCCACAATGTCATGGTAGAACGCATGAGGGAAAAGATGAATTGAGCTTCGCTAATGAAGGGCAATACTTACTGGTTTCAAAATCAAGCATCCAAGATCTCAATGAGTGACTACAATCTTCCTGTATGTTCCACATGCACCCCATATTTCCTTTTATTTCAGAAGAATAATACGGTGTTTTCTAGATGGCAAGGCCATGAATTGCGAGGTGGATCCATTGCAGTTCTGTCCAAACTTTATTGTATCTTGAGAACAGATTCGTGGTATGCTATACGTTGAGCTAATGTTTGGAAGTCTGTGCATGTGTGTTCTTAAGCTAAAATTAGCATTTTGTAGGTGCTGGGAGGATGCAATCATTGTCAGATGATCAATATTGATTGGCAGACCGGTTGCCCACATCCAAAATCGGAACCCCCGTGACAGACAAGCAAAACACTTATTCGTGGCCTTAAGGTCCATGAAAAAACATATGTTGTTGAGAAAACCATACATCTTAGGGAAACAACAGCCGCAAGGTTTGAAAGGAAATGGAGTATGAGATAGCATACAAAGCTATCTACTGCTCTCATGGATGGAATGCATGGGAAACTTAGGATTGGAAGTGTTGAATAATTAATATTTACCTGTATGCGAATGTTCTTCATTTGTTCTTTCTATCTTACTGAGAAGATCATTTGAAGGTGTAATATAGCGCTCATGTTGACTTCTTATGTTCTGAATGTAAAAAAGGCTGAGTCCTGAATCCTTACCTTCATTTCAGAGTTGTCTACAAGGTTCTCAGTCAAAATGCAGGTAAAGCGACCATGAAACACACCAGATACAAGAGAAATGTTTTCCACCTTTTCAAACCGAAATTCTTCTGGGCTACATTTAATTCTGGAAGCCTGCTGATGCGAATCGATCGATTTGCATTCATGTGGAAGATGCCCGATGGAAATCTCTATGGTTAGGGTATTGATTAAGTGTTTTATATCATATACAAGTCACTTCCATAGTATATCCAACTTGGATAAAGATCCAAAAAAAGTAAAAAGTTCCTGCCCTTCCATTTTGTGTGTCAGCCCTTTTGATGCCAAGCACATCTTTTTAATCCTTTGTCCATGTGATCGTGTACCTTAAGCGATGTGCCCAAACACTGATGATGGCTGAACCAACAAAACTCATCTAAATGTGGGAGAGTACAAGATGCAAAACAGGCATTTCAGGGTATGCATGCATGAAACATTATATTATGGTTCATAATGGTAGCTTGCCTTTGTGGAAAAAATACAAAAGAAAAGCTATCATAGATGGAAATCGAATTATGCATGCATGAAACATTATATTATGGTTCACAATGGTAGCTTTCCTTTGTGGAAAAAATACAAAAGAAAAGCTATCATACTTTCCAAATAGATGGAAATCGAAAGAACAGCTCCAATCTCTTCCGCTTTTTTTAAAAGTCGTTATAAGTAGAACTACGAAGAATGCACACTTGCAATATCATCATGCATGATTTAAACAATGATTTAAGCCACTTCACCCTCCGGCCATAGAGGGCAACCCTCCGTGCCCTTTATTCCTTGATCTGGACCGTACATAGCGATCCTCGTTTGTGGGGTATACCTGTACAAGTTTTTAGATACTGTATATTGAGGTTTGCAAAATACTATAAGGTTTGAGAGAATGTACTTAATAGTGTTAATTTTGTACATGTATTATAAATTTTTCAATATAATAATCAACACACAACCATTAATATTATTATTAGGGGCTCTCGCTGCCCTACGTAACCCCCCGTGTGAATATGCACCAAAACCAAAGGGGGTTTCAGGGGGATTTTAATTTAAATGCGTACGATGCAATGGTTTGTGTCAATAATATTAATAATTATGTGTTGATTATTATATTGAAACAAAATTTTACAAAATACTTGCTAGGGTCTAATCTAGCAAATACTATACTTCAAGAACTAAACCTAGTTAGAAATTGAGAATTTGTCTGTCCTGGTTTTACCCAGGCCCAAAACTTACCCTGGCAGAATAAAATACTAAGGCAAAGTGACCCAGATACTGTGTATTTGCACCCATTGAGAGGATGTTCCAAGTATGGAGCTGAGTTTCCAAGCCCCAATACCATGCAACACCAACTTAATGGTTAAAAAGGATCCATTATTTTCTAATACAAATTTTTGTATTTATCCACCACGGTCCCAAGTATAAGAAGGCAGAAAATTTTACCTCAAAATATTTGTTCCCAAGGTGGAATAGGTCATGACAATTTATAATAAATAATAAATAAGATCAGACAACTGTAATTATGGCCAAACAAAAGCGGACCAAATTTAAAAGAGCAAAGACAGAATATGGTCTGAGAAATGGTCTGAGATACGGTCAGGCCTGGTTTTACCCAGGCCCAAAAATTAAACTGGTAGAAGGTAAAACTTAGACAAAGTAACCCAAGTAATGTGTAATTGCCATCATTAAGAAGTTGTAACTAAGAGCCGAGAACTACTATTCAAAAACCAAACCCAACAAGTAAAGTTAAACAGGTGGATTTTCCAGATGTAATTAGTTGTGGATCCCAGGCCAACAAGTCTTGTTAAAGAAGTATATTTCCTAATGTGTAGGGTTATGATACTCCAGGACAAGGGTTTGTGCTTGCACGCTGTCAACATGAAGTAGCAAACATTCTTTTAATAGTGCAGCCCTCAACCTACATTATTAATAGGAAAGGATGTCTAGACATGCATCAAGTCAACATCCCATTTTTGAAATATCCGTGTATTCTTTAATAAACAGATTCAATCTCCTATTTACAAGTATGAGACTTGAGTTATTAATTAGTTATGCTGTCAAGACTCATAAAACCATTAAAGAGAAACTCATACTTTTCAGATCCAGACTTATTTTTCAAAATGGTTTTTTATTTTTTATTTTTTCAATATGATCCATACTGCAAAGGATTTATGTAGTAATCCCCTGTTTTTCAGCAAAGCATCAAAAACTAAGACCGTGTAGGCAATACTGGAATAGTGTTATTGTTTCACACTATTAAACAGCAGACTTCTACACTTGAAATAGACAATACTTAGATATAAAAGCAAGAGAAAGAGAGCATCAAGAGGCAGAGTATCAGGTCTGCTCCCCATTAGTGTGAAGCTCCATTGATTTGCACAGCCCATACATCCTAAAGGTAGGTTTGATGTGTTACCTGCAGCAAAACCAGTCACACGTTAGCCTGAAGAGGGTAAGCGTAAAGTTGCTAGCAGGTAAGCAAAATCAAACCATGTTTTCATCCGTTTCCTTTATGTTTAAGCAAAATAAAAGTGGTATTCAGGGGTCAGCATTTGAAATAGTGCATCAAACCTGTTCAAATAGTAATAATTGAAGCAGGGGAGAGCGGTATTCAGTGGTCAGTCCCCTTGTCTTGAAATTAAATTAAAAATGAGCAACTACAACACTAGTTATAAGTGGATCTAGAGACATAGAAGTATGATCAGACATGCGCCTAAACCGTCCACATCAAGTAGCTGTGAAGACTTCAAGACCATATTTTTAGAATCAGATTGCCTTCATTCGAACATGATATATTCAGGGCCCAGCTTGATGTACTCAGGAAAAACTACGAGTACCCTGCTATGGTCTATTTCTATCCCTGTTATAAGTCCAGAGCTGCTAGCGAAATGCAACCAGTTTGTTTACTTATATGTATGAAGATGAAGAGCAGTATTGATCTCAACTTTTTCAGAGAAAATGTCCCCAGCTCTGTGCTAGGATACAAACATTCCCTACTCATTAAATAAAATGCAAAAATTAACCTCATTTTGATCGCTTCCAGTATTGTATGAAGACTCCATGTCCGGATTTAGGTCTGTCATAGCCGGATTATTGTATGCAGGCTCCTCATTTGTTGCTCTCATACTAGCATTCCGGATTAGGCATCTTTTGATGATGCTGGCAGCTTGGGAATTTCTAGTCTGGTCCGGTGGTGTAGGCCTTCTTGGCCCAAGTGGAAACCCCCTTCCCCTTACATTTCTCGATCCAGGAGGCCGTCCTCGTTTTGGACCCATGGTCATGCAAGGTAAAAAAACAAGTAAATGGTTCACCAATGCAAGCGCTCACAGTGTTACAGAGATGGCCTATTTTTTGTTAAGCAAGGTGAATACACCAAAGGTTCTTCCCGCTCAATTCCTTGGTCATTAAGTCTTTACCAACCTGTCCATTCGTATAGTTTTTTTGTCATTAAGTCCTTATCCCCCTAGATTTGCACCAAGTGTGCAGGTGATAGGGATTTACTGCTCTGCCATATTAGATTTTATGCGTATCCAGTATCTACCCTATTTAGGGTAGTGTATAATACAAACTACTAAAACCCACTTTTGGGTGTAAACCTGTCGTATGTTCTTTGACACAAGGTCTATATGGAGAAAAGATGTGTTCAATAGTTTAAGCGTAACAGGTCATAATCTGTTTATACCCTCTTTTCAGCTTTTAAAACCCAATTTTGGATGTATCATGTAGTATGATACTTGTGACAAAGGTTTATATGGAGAAAGGATGTGTACAATGGTCTAAGCATGCCATACATTACCCTGTTTATACCATCCTTTAAACAACAATTCAAGCACACTTTTGGATGTATACATGTAGTATGCTCCTTGAGACCAGGGTCTATACGGAGACAAGATATGTTAAAAAGTCTAAGCCTATCAGGCAGTAACCTGTTAATACCATCTTTTCAGCAATTGAAACATAAGTCTGGGTGTATCATATAGTATAATACATGTGACAAAAGTCTAAATGGTTAAACAATGTGTTCAATAGTCTAAGCATGTCATGCAATAAACTGTTCATACTATCTTTTAAACAGCTATTAGGAGTTCACTTGTAGTTGTACCATGTAGTATGCTACTCGTAACAAAGGTCTATATGGAGCAAAGATGTGTTCAGTATTCAAAGCATATCATGCCATAACCTGTTCCTACCATCTTTTAAACATCTGTATGTGGGAGTGCGTGCAGCAAGTTCGCTATCACAAGGGCTCATAATGTTACAGAAATGGTAAACATTTTTTAGTTTAGCAGGGCATAAACGTCAAAGTTTTTTCCCGGAGATCTTTGTCAATGAATCTTTATCTTTAAATCTTTACCAACCTGAACCTATGTACCGTTTTTTGTCATTAAGTCTCTTATCTATCAAAATCTGCATAAAATGTACAGGTGACAGGGAATTACTGCTATGCCATAATTCCTTACTGCTCCATCATAATAAATAACCTGAGTGTCTAGTATCTACCCTATTTAGGGTGGTATAATAGAAAATCCATTAAATCCCAATTTTGGGTATATCTCTTATTGTTTACCTTGTGGCAAAGGTGTACACTGAGAGAAGATGTGTTTAATATTCTAAGCACCTTTAGGAACAAACTGTTCATACCAACTTTTAACCAACTGTATGAGGTAGTGCATGAAGCCGACCCTTCAAAATAATTTAATCCTTCCTCCTGCCGCCAGGAGAGAGGGTCTAAGTTTAGGAAGCAAATGTTAGGCCGAGTAGGGTACCTAGCATTGCTGCCAGGACCCTACTCATCTGGTAGAATATTCACATTAATTCAGTCATTTAGTTTGAGACTCCAGACTGCAACAATATTAGCCTTAACACTAATTGCTCAAGACCTAATGCATTTGTATTCTGGAAGTAAAATACCTGTTATGTAGGTGTTTGATCACGTCACTGGGTTCATATGTAAGGCCAGGAAAGTCCTGACATAGTAACTTACACACGTTCCTGAAGATGGTTTTTTCATCAAAACCATTGTCAATGAATTGCTGCATAATTTTTCTCAAATCAGCAGCTGCCCCCGTGCAATTACTATTGACATATAAACACGGCATCACTTGAGAGCATACAACTTTGCTGGCTTGAAAATAAGGTCTGCAGCTATCGGCCACGATAAACTTCTTTGCTTGGAATGGTAGGGCATCTCTTTTATCATATTTGGAGGTACAATATGTTCCAGAAGACACGTCCAGAATTCTGATATACATATTTAAAAAACTGGCCGAAGTTCCAGTTTTAGATTCATCATTATAACCTATGAATTCTCTAGTTTCCTCTTTTATCTCAATATAGTTGAGATTATATAGCCAAATATCCTTGTCTTTGTTGAAGAAATCTCTCGGGTTACCACAATTAATCAGTAACAAGTCATCCATATACCTAAAAGAGTATTGGAATCTGCTAATATCCTTGTACCGTCCTTCATCTGCAAGTCTAAGTATGAAATTAACTTCATACCAAGCTAAATACAAATTGCACCAGCTGGGTGAGCAGGAGAAACCCATAGGAATGCCGCAACACTGCCTCCATGTTCCTCCATCATTACAAAGCCAGCAATTTCTGAGTAGCCAGATGTTCATATCTATAAAATTTTGACATGTCATTTCCTTCCAGCACGCTGGTTGCTTATTTTTAGAGTCCCATTTTGTTTCAAAGACCCCCTTAAAGTCACTTACTTTTTTAAACCATAGTTTATTGTTCCTGTTTACTTTTCTTTGAAAACGGAACGTCAGATTGATGATCTGTTCCATTATGTGGCAGAGACCATTTTCTCCCTCTAAGGGGATGGTTTCGTAGCATTTACTAACATCTGCCACAAACACTTCATGAATTCTAGTAGGGAGATTTAGCACTACTTCATAAATTGAATTTACTATCCAATTAGGGCTAAAATCTTTCTTGCAGAATAGTTCAAAACCTGAGCATAAATCCTTTGATATCATAGGCCATAGTTTAATAATAGCCAGCAGGCCAGTTGAAATCAAACATGCTATTTCAGAGAATATAGAGTTATGTGCATTTGTAATCCAGCGGAAGCTATTTTTGTGTGCTTTATAAATGCAAAGAAGATATGGTAGTGGGAAATCTTTGATGCACTCTTCTTCCAAGTTCCAAAATTCCAGGATGTCCTTAGATAAAGAATTAAGGATTTCCTCATAAGTCTTGTCAGAATGAATAAAATCAGGACTATTAAGCCTTTCTGAGGCAAGTTTCTTTGCAAGGTATGGACACATGAAGCTGGGGTTATTAGCAGCTTTATCCACGCCTGCAATGTATAGGTTTCTCTTAAACCACTCCAGATCCTCAAGTGCATCTTTATCATCTTCAAGAATATACTGTCTAATTCTGCCATCTGCACTTTTTAGAAAGGTATTCATCATACCATAGGCAAATTCCCTGACTGCCGTCTGTACGAATTGGAATCTGTGTGCGTCAATAGGTTTAATACTAAACCTGTGAAGGGCAAGGAAGCAGTTTAGACCTTCCATAACTGTTTTCATACACTCATTCATGTCAGACTTCTTATGAGGTATATGGTTGAGCCCTTTCTTGAATGTGTTCCTGAGGTTGCGATTCCTTACAATGTTAAGATCAGTGGTCAAAACATGTTTGTGCTTAGGGTCAATGAATATCCTAAAGCTCTGTCTTTCGCATGGGCATTTGGGGGTCCATTTGTCTACAAATATGCCAAACGGTTTGTACACCAATTGTATCAATTTTGGTTGGTATCTCCAACCCAGGACTGTTTTACTTAGGGCCTGCACCCCTTCTTCTCCACAGAACAAAGGGACCACCTGTTCAAGAATTTCTCTAAAATTGATGGCATCCATTAATTTAGATACATATGTGAGGTGTACCATCAGCTTCTTTTCTCTTTTGTTGGTCTTAATGGACCATCTATGATTCAGGTCCTTCACTAGAATCCTGTTAGGTTCCTCATCACATTCTGAACTCTGTAAGGATCAACTTTTTAGACAACGGAATTTAGATAACCAGGAAAGAAGAAAAATGTTGGGCTCTCTGTGCGGGTTGGGTACACTCTGTCGTGTTAAAAATTATGTTTAAGACAACAGGGCTAGTATACGGTAATCTAATATTAGATGTAATTTGATTCTTACAGCAGGATTAGACATGCTAAATTAAGAATAAGAAGTGCTAAATAAATAAATAAATATAAAGACAGAGAGCCAAATATGACTAACCTTTAGATCTCTGAAATATCAAAAGTGTTGATATCCATCTGTATGTTTTTGTCAGGATTGAACTTCGCCTTTGTCACAGATTGTTCTTCAATTTGAGACACTTCCCAGTTTTTGTCTTCTCCATTTGAAGTATTGGTTGGTGTATGTGATGTACCAGCAGGCGTACTGGATGTTGAGCTAGTCTTTTCCTGACTATGATCCCTTAACGGATTCATCCTGGGAGGATGAAAGCTTACAGAATATCCGTTAGAAGAGGCAGCATTAGACGTCCTCCTCCTGCTATTTCTTAGAGGCGGCCTTGGCCCTTCAGTTGGTTCTTTGAGAATAAACCCATCAGGGTTCATCATCATTTCAGTGATCATAACCAAATATGTATCTCCATATTTCTTTCTGACATCACATTTCGGATCCTTGCTTATGTCAATGGCCATGCAATATGCCAACTGCCTATATCTGATGTAGGAAATGTATGCCTTTGTAAATTTCTGTAAGTCATTAGAGAGCAGGCTTACCACTGACATAAAGGCCTTTTTGCAGTCCATATTAGGGTACACAGTTCCTAAGTTGTTAAGAATGTACCATATTCCCTGATCAAACCACGTGATGTTTTCATTGCATGTATTATTCTTTTGCATGTCACAGGCACACTTGAAATATGGACAGAAAGACCTCCATATTTTTCTCAAGTTGAATTCCTTTTGCAGTTTTCCCATCATTGCCATATGGTTCTTTTGATTGATGTATATGCCAAATGGGCTTGTGCATTCCTTTTCAAATGTCTGCATGTCAAAGGGTATACCATATAATTCTGTTTTTTCCAGACAGTATTCTCCTCTATCAATGATCTTGTGGAAGCCTTCAATTTTAGTGTCATCAAGGTCTGAAAGGAATTTCCATGAAATAACCGAGATTGGAGCCAGAGTACCCAGGTTCCCACTTTGCCATAAGACCTGATCATATTCCTGAGCCAGTGCTTCTACTGCACTATGAGACAGCATAGGAAAGTAGCATGTATTACCAAGATCCAGTCTAATAGGCCTTTTGCCTTTTGTGTTTACATTCTCTGTGGTATCAATTGGTGTGGGATCTGCATTAGGGATGCTAGAAGTGCTAGCTTCAGCCTGATCTTCAAAACCCATAGCCGAGCTGCTAAATACGCTGTTACCAAAGGCAGGACCTTTCTTTGTAACATGAGTTTTAGGAGGTATTTTCTTAGGCCTCCTCATTTCCTCCTCCTCATTATCATTAACTCTGTAGCATTTCTTCATCCATTCTTCAGTAATGGGAAATATTTTTTCAAATGCAATGTCAATGTCCGAACGTACACAGATCTTGTGCAACATTTTCCCATATGCATCCTCAATGATTTTATCATAGGTCACGGGATGCATCTTTGTCTTGAGTATGCGTACTTCAAGCCAGTCATTAAAGCCAAGAAAGACAACAGCCGACAGTCTATAATCAGTGATTTTCAGTTCAAGTTCAATAATTTTTTTGAACATGATCTCATGATTGAGGCAGCAAATGATAGTTTGTACTGCTTTGTTAGGGACTTGGCATTTAAGAATTTCAAAGCCTAGCTTCCTGATCTCAGGGATCTAGGGACTGTCCATGTTATCTTGCTCCAGTCCTTGACTCTTATACAGTGTTTGCAGTAAAGTAGAGATTGTAATTAGTCTCAAATTCGAGTAAATTTAGTAATATTTTTATGTGTTTCAAATATGCTGTTATACAAATAAAAACATGTACCAAATAAAGACATGTACCGGTTAAGATTAAGCAGCCAGCAAACATGTATGGAAACAAACAAGTGTGGATCATGATCCACAATTTAGCACCACATCTAAGTATTTTAATTATGAGTGTCATGTTCATAATCAACAGCAGTAACAGTAAAGCCAGGAGCATGGGTTATCCGTCCTCGAACGGAAAAACAGAAGCTTCATAAAAATTTTACAAAATACTTGCTAGGGTCTAATCTAGCAAATACTATACTTCAAGAACTAAACCTAGTTAGAAATTGAGAATTTGTCTGTCCTGGTTTTACCCAGGCCCAAAACTTACCCTGGCAGAATAAAATACTAAGGCAAAGTGACCCAGAATGTACTTAATAGTGTTAATTTTGTACATGTATTATAAATTTTTCAATATAATAATCAACACACAACCATTAATATTATTATTAGGGGCTCTCGCTGCCCTACGTAACCCCCCGTGTGAATATGCACCAAAACCAAAGGGGGTTTCAGGGGGATTTTAATTTAAATGCGTACGATGCAATGGTTTGTGTCAATAATATTAATAATTATGTGTTGATTATTATATTGAAAAAAAATTTGGGCCCTTCGGGCCCTAACTAAAGCAAACATAGATAAACTTTATGTGTATTGGTTACTACATTGATAATATGCACTTGAGAAATTATTCCCTTCTAGCTTGTTAGCACGTCTGAGGAGATCCATATTAATTTAATATACTAGTGGAGTCTCCAAACTAAACATATCTGTAAACTATGCACTTGAAGAATTATATTAAACTTGAGAATACACCATTTCATTGTGTCTAATAAAGCAACTGTCTGTACAATAACCTCTCCAACTTGTTTCCTCATGAGAAACTTTTGTAGCTTGTTCCAAAGCAATAAATGTGCCAATGTTTTATCTGATTGTCAACACAGCAATTCTCAGCTTTCACATTCTAATAGAGTTAAAAAATTAAAAGCCGCGCAAATATTGGTTGAATTCCTGCCAAACAATATGTGAACAATGAAATAAAAGAAATGAATAACAATATTAAGAGATCTCAAAAATGGTGAAACACACAAATCTTACCTTCAACATGACAATAGCATCGATCTAGGTCTCCACCATAGGTCCACCATAGATGCCTGAATGATCTACAATTTCATACCACCATCTGTAACAGTGGCAACAGAAGAATCAGAACTTAAGGTTTCACCAAAGCACTTGTAAAATAATTGTGTGCAATAGCTTGCCATATGAAAACAGCCTGCTTTGCCACCACTGTACTTCGACCACCTAAATTTCTTCAAATATGTTTCAGAGCTTGCTCTTGTGTTGCACAACCTGCAAAAGCTTCCGCTTCCTAACCTGGTTTGTTGCCGACTGCCATTTGCCGAAGAGGATTTGCCGTTTGAAGAGCTTGAATCCCTGGCCTTGTGCATTTTATTAGGAGAAGCATGGTGTGCATTTGATCAGGAGAAGCATAGCCAGTCTGTGCTACAGCACCTGATGATGATAACAGAAGAGCGAAGTCAAGTCCCAGTTACTTAAACAAACAAACTTTTCTGCGCTCCCAAGAATTGAAGACAAGCTCCCAAGAATTGAAGACAAACGTTTGCAATAACAAAGGTGGATTAGGCACCATTGCACCACCAAGTCCAATGAAGCCTACTTTAGAATGGGCCATGTTGATTCACCTATGCAGGTCAAAGAATCTCATTCATTAGAGTTTGAAAAAAAGTTACGACACTGGGCACTTTAAATTCACACAATAAGATGTACTCTTCGTTTACCCATTATAGTTAAAAATCACCTGGAAAATGCATGCTTCACAAGTCTCAATTTGCTTTGGAATAAGCGAACAGAAACCAAATAGCTAACCTTTCCTTTCAATTCCGGTGAGGAAATCCATCGCTCCAAAAACTACTCTGTGTCTTTGGCAATGATAAAAGCAGCTAATTCCAGGATAAAACCAGGCTAATTCAGTTGAAAATATGGGAAAACCCATCGCCCCCATCGTAAAAAAGGGCTGAGTTTTTTCTTTGCAATAGTAGAAAATGGTGGCCCTAGACCTGGCCCATCGATCTGAGGGCTCAAATTAAAAACAAGAGGCAAAGATTCCTAGGCCTTTCTTTGTACTGTGCTACTCACAGAATGTTGGCTGGAATACAGATTCGACAATTGTTGATTCTATTTTTGACTGGCATTTGTGACCCCTGTATGCCAGTGTGTTATATTCCCCGGCTTCTTCCTGTTCTACTCAAAATTGCAAAGCTAGCAAAACAAAAGCATACCTGTGTTGTGCTCTCGTTTATACCACATCCATCCTGATCATAATCTTTCCTTTCAAAGAAGTTCAAAGGAAAAGTTCCAAGGAAAAAGATCCGATGCCCTAAACCCCCCTATGAACAAAGAACGCCATGCTTGAATCAAAGTAACCAAAAGGGCCTGTGAATCCGACCTAAACTAAATTTTTCCTATCTGCTGCTGGCCGAAAAGCCCTTGTGCTAAATTTCGATCTGATACAAGAAGGAGCCGGCATGGTTTGTGTATTGGGCTGCCACTACTTAAGTCTGGATACTGGATGCTAGAGACAATCTGGATGCTCGAATGTTGATCCTGAGGCCGGCCTGTCTACCTGCGTGATGCTGAAGAAGATGAATAAGTTCCCAACATATAACCCTAAAATGGGTTATCTCGAGCCTTGCATGTAGGGCAAAATCTGATACAATAATAAAAATACAATATAATAACGAAATATATGATATATTTGTCTAAACCATTGGATATGGGCATTAAAATTAGTTCAAACGTATGTGCACTCTAGATATACTAATTAGTATATCTCATCAAATACATTCATGAAATCATATAAAAACCTTAGGAAAAATGGTATAAAAATACAAAAGAAACCCCCTGTTATTATGCTACATATGAAAGCCAAAAAGTACAAACTTCACATGTCTCATCTAACTGTGTAAGCACAAAAAGATGCCACAGGAGCACGAGCCAGAGCACAATGTATTTACTCCTAAATAGGAGACTAACGACAAAAATCAATTCGAAGATACTGAATCCAGATGCGTTCCATCATTTCTGAATCAAGGGAAAAACACTTGTAGGTTGTCAATATCTTTTTCTGGGCCACCATAATAACACCGCGTGCAGATGAATTAATGCCCTGAAAGATGTAGTGTCTGCGACGCTCCCATATCGACCATAGGAGCCAACCGAAACCAAGATAGAATGCCCTTTGTTTAGCTGGAGGCCATGCATTGGGGTAGGATGCCAAGAAGATGCATCGGCAGTCTAGTATTATGTTAAACAAACCTTGTAGCCAGGACCACACTGGTTGAACCTCAGGACAATCAAAGAGACAATGCTCAAGAGTCTCAATGTCTGAAAGACAGAGCAAGCATACTGCAGATATGCGAGGATCATAGCGATGTCGAAAGGCATTAACCTGCAGGCATCTGTGGATAACCTGCCACAATAGTATAGAGACTTTAGGGTGGAGCAACCTATCCCAAAGCCACCGCCATGGACGACACAAAGTGGGTTGTGGAACTTGTAGGTGCCACCCATCTGGCAACTTCAGCATGTACTCTAATTGTCCAAATGACTATATAGGTATCGTTACTTTTGCTAGTTATAGTACCACCCATAGTGTCATGAATTGTATCATATATACTATCGAACATTATATGAATACAAACAAATGATGCTATATATATTGCCCATTGCATTATGCATAATACCACAACTTACATCACTCTTATTATCAATAGTTATTCGAATTGTGATAATAGTGATATGAGTGTTGAACTTATGTCAACTATAGTATTATATGCAATACCACTTGTTTCTTAGACTACTACGTCATTATCTAGATATAACACTATACGTATCTCTATGAAAGGCATATGTTGCATCAATAGTTAAGCCAACATTACTTAGTGATATTGTAGTTGATTTTCGTAATACTTATAGTATCATTAGTTTCACCTAAATTCATTGTATCTATGGTGTTATGCTAATAATACAGACTCATTTTATCTATGGTGCTATGCTAATAATATCACAGTAGGAGCAAAATACAAAATACTTATAGTATCATTAGTTTCACCTAAATTCATTGTATCTATGGTGTTATGCTAATAATACAGACTCATTTTATCTATGGTGCTATGCTAATAATATCACAGTAGGAGCAAAATACAGTATGTTTTCCACGTCTTGCCGTTCTTCCTAATCCATCACTCCTTCTAGGTTACTCACTTTCCTTACATGCAACCTCATATTTTTCTCTCCATGTATCCAAGCTATCACTGTTAGCTAATACCCACTTGTTTATCTCCTAGTACATTTCTGAACTAAGTCTTCGTTCCACATCAATGCCTTCAAGAATCTCTCTTATATCTTCTGCACATTGTTCTTTCTCCCATATACGTGGAGCATCAGCATCTATTGATGTTGTTGTGTCACTCATAAAGAAGCAAACGTCTTGGATTTATAGAATCCTATATTCTAAGCTGCACATGGACATAACAATTATGTACCTGTTTGCTGCACATGTAACATGCATCTTAGATTCTATAAAATGGTAATAATTGTCTGGTTTTGGCAACTCTGATGCATGTGGCATGACAGTGTTGTTTACACTCCTATATTGGCACATCATCATTTAAAAATGCCCTGGGTATATAATAATAATAATGGGTTCTTATGCAATGCGTATTATTAATCTCAGTTGCTTTTTAAATAGCTTTTCATTATTGTTAACCAGTCTACAAACATTGCTTCTATCTTATTGGATCTTCTAAGGTCAGTTTATTTGCTCTATTTTCTGCTTATCGTCTCTTTAATGATTGTTGTCTCTAAATATTTGCATTTACGTGTCTTATGATGCATATTAAAGTCCAGTTATACTTCTCATTTTGTCTAACTTGATATGCTGTTACTACTGATGCATGGTATGCTCTGTGCACATTCCAATATGAAATCTATCATGCGTTACATTATACTTTGGAAGGTTGGTGCAACTAATAATATTTCTTAAGATTGTTTCGTGCTAACAAGTTCATTCACCCAAAAGAAACTCTATATCGAGAATATAGACATACTCCATTTCAACTAGTTGTTTCTCTTGTAGGATAAAAGGGTCGATCTAGTATGTTATATTTCTTTCATATGCTAGAGACTTTAAACTATTTCTATTAAAGTGTTTCAATGAACTAATCTTGTTTCTTGGGTTGCCAGACGTGCACATATGGAGATGGGTAGATCCATATGGATTATGAAGGTAAGGAAATTATTGACTCGACAAACAAGTACATGAAATTTCACTGCTATGATATCGACTTGAAACGGCAAAATGTCAAGCGTAGCCATAGACAACGAGTGATTTATGATCTGAAGTAGCATTATGGTGTTGGATTTTCTAAGCGCCATGTCTTAAAAAAGCTTAGGAGATGGAATCATTATAGGTAAGGATACTACTTTGTGCTTAAGATACTATTTCAGTCTGTCTTATTTTAAGAAGCAAGAAAAGACCTTAGCATGTTTTTGAATTTTGTAGAACAAAGTTAAGGAAGAAAATAAGAGAAGATCCTAGCATGGTGTCGCACACAAAAATACGGCCACCTTAAAGTAGAAACTCACACCTACCGCCCTCACCACGGATCCCAAATCCCCCACGATATGACAAACAAGCTTTCCCTTGATCTAGATTAAGATGTAAGCTACCCGAGATCCCTCAAGCACTTACACATAATAACTCAACACCCCTATTGGGGTCCATGCATATATCGCCCATGCACATTGAGTCCTCGACTCCTCACGATGCACAGTAATGAACTTTCCAGGTTCACCTAACAACTCTACTACTGTAGGTTGATCTTAAGCAAGATGGATGAATCCTTAATTCAATCCAAAGGCCTAACTAGCACCCATAAGCCGAATAACTCAAGAATCTCTTGATGGCTTATGATTCAAGACCTCATCGATTGGATTGTACCTCTGCTAGTGCCTAGAATAGAGACATGACATCCTTATGTCATACATATAGAATTCAACCTTAAAACATAATAATCGCTTATTTTCATATTCTTGGATCTCAGCTTGATCCAAATAGCCTCATCCTCTCTTCCTTGATCTCTTGCTTATTCCCCCTCCATAGAGACCATTGATCTCTTATATAGGCCCTAACTCTAGTGGCACTGTCATCTCACTCTAGTTCTACTAGCAGTGAACTAATGGTGCTTCCTTTGCAACACCCGCTTAACTGGTTGTGCTGCTAACATTTAACCCAATGTGCTTTCTCTTCACAGCTACTTAACTAGTTGTCTATAGATACTTGACAATTCTATTATCCATTGATGCCACGTGTCCCTTAAACCGTTAACTCTTAGGTTTAATGGTCCTATGTGACCTATGGCCCAACATTTGTACGTAATAGTTTCCTCCCCCTTTTAGAACCTTGGCCTCAAGGTCATACTCTGGTCAGCATATTCGTTTTATGCTTTTTCCTTTTAGAACAGTTAAGCATCCACCGTCAGTTACTTCTAATTGCACAAGTTCTTATTCCCTTGCTGACTGGATTGACGTCTACCTCCACCTCGTGTTGGACTCATTCTTGTAACATATCTTTTAAGATCTTTGATTCGAATATCTTCTTCTTAGTAGAAGATATTAGCTAATCGTACTCCTTCGATCTATAGGTGGCATCTGAGATCGACTGGTTCCTTTTGCCACTGAATCGGGTACTTCTATGATCCTTGATTATAGCTTCCGATAGCATGTGTCTGGAATCACTTCGGGTGTCACAGGGGGCAAGATGCCATAGGTACTGCAATGAGTATAATTCTCAATTAACTATTGCTAATACGTATTTTGGCTTACACAAAATGCTTGTGCATTATGATCCCATTTAGCTGATAAGCCATAATGGTCCCGTAAATACTCTTTAGGTAATAGCATGGGGAATGTCAATTTTCTTGGAAAAAAAAAACTTCAAGGTCCAACCTTGATCACACAATTAAATCATTGTATGAATTAACAATTATCTTCCCAGAAGGCATTTACAACTTCATCTTCGTCCGATCCTGGGCCTTAAATCCAAAATATATGCTACCCATATCTAGAGCAATAGCAAATATCATCTTCGATCTTGTTTAAGATCTATTTTAGGTCACTTTTCAGCTATTCCGACCCTCGTAATCTCAAGGTAAGTCCATAATAGGAATTAATTCAGGCCTCTTGCACAAGGCCCCCAAAAAAGAGCACGCATAAATAATCACCATGAGAACTAGTATAAATGTGATTTTCCATACTCATAAATTGTAATCTCATCAAAAACCATATATTCTCCATGGTTTTGTGAATCATTGGGTAGAAGCATGAAAGGGTGATTGAATTTTTTTGTATATTGATGTAAAAATTTGAACTGGGTTAAAGTGTTTGTAATGTACATTTTGAATTTTACATGGAGTTGCCTATCATTAATAAAGGCGGTTGACGTACAATATTCTCCATAATTATACCAAATCCTCCCGAAATCTTGTACTAGCTTCTCTATCAATAAAATCTAAATATCTTGCCTGCGGAAAAAAAAAAAAACTTTGGCGCACATTTTGAACTTTACTCAATCGATCAAACATGGCTCCGGATTCTACCTCAACGAAAACTTGGCCCGAATCGATTATAGCTGCTCTTAAATCGAATGCATTTCAAGAAACAAATGTATCTTGAACAAATTGAAATCCCTTTCCTTCAAGCAGTAATACAAATCCCTTCAAGCAGTAGTACAAATCTGGTTAATAATCTGATTTCTTGTGCAGGATGTTGTATCCCCTTTCTGCAGAATGGATCGATGTCTTAAAGCACCAGTTGAAGAAGAAACTATGGAAGAAGGATTGGACTCTCATGCAAGCACTTCGAGGAATTGAGATCGGGTTTGATTTCAATCCTCCCCGTTGATGAAGTTTGAGGAAAGCATCATTACAAAGCTGTGCAAAGAAAATCAAAAACAGTTGTTGTAGGGGTGGATACGTGACAAAGCCAATTAGAAGAAAGGTGAATGCTTCTGTAAATCTCATAATGAATGAGGTATCTAATTTGACTCCAAAACAGCAAAGTATATTTGCAAGAAGATTATTGCAGGACAAAAGATTGCAATTCCTATTTGAGCTGGGCCATTGGAAGGCCTCAAGAGGCTATCGTGAAAACAGATCTGGTAAAGAATTTAAAGGATGGCCTCCAAGACGTCAAAAATGCAAATAGCAATGACAGACTTGCTGCAAAGCATTCTGTACTATCTATGGTGGTTGGAGAGGAAGGAGAATTACAGAAGACTTCACTAGCAGCTAAGTTGCTGAAAATACATCCTAGAAATATGAAACTAGCAGTCGAGAGAAGGAAAAGAATGTCACTAGGTGGAACAAATCTGTGGGCATTAGCAGGTCGAAATCCAAGAACAAATACGATAGATCAGGCTATGAAGGATATGGTTGCTCAGTTTTGGTTAGATAACTCAAAGGTTTCACCAAAAATTAGAGATGTCATGAAGAAGAGGACACAACCAATTCAATATATTGACATTACACAGGTACGACTGTAATTTAGCTGTAATTGCATCTTCTTTTTCAGAATAAAGAATGTAAAGTTTGTAGATTTCTTTACTTTTTGGCAGAATAAAGATGTCTTTTATTTTGTAACACTGATGTAAAGTTTGTAACAGATTTCTTTACTTTTTGAATGTAATGTAGATGCAAATGCGCCCCTAGTTGTTCTACATGGAAATGTCAAATTATTTCATGGCAACACGTACATGTATATTTGTTTACATGTATGTTCTGGATGTATATTTGTTTACATGTATATTCTGGATGTATATTTGTTTACATGTATATTCTGGATGTATTGTAGACGTAGGCAGTAACTAAGAAGAAATTAGTGTGGAGATGTATTGTTTGTCAAAAAATTATGTGACTTCATAGTAAATGAAATAAAATTCATGTCAGAATGTACATGTATGTGTGGGAGTTTAGGGTCTTGAATATGTAAAAGATTTGTATGTAATGTAATGTAATGAGGTGAC
Organism: Isoetes taiwanensis; assembly: GCA_021234155.1. Taxonomy (NCBI): domain Eukaryota; kingdom Viridiplantae; phylum Streptophyta; class Lycopodiopsida; order Isoetales; family Isoetaceae; genus Isoetes; species Isoetes taiwanensis. Next base: position 12,605,454 of record JAJEKV010000001.1, on the reverse strand, counting down.
TAATTTTATTTCAATCGTAATTTTACAGCTGAATTATTCCGTAATTTTGTGGATCAAGATCCCAGAGGTTGGATTGGGCTTAGGCAATTTGAATACTTTAAACCTTCTTGCATTAGAAAGCTAAAGGAAAGAAACACATGTTGTTGCGTGAAACATGAGCAATCGATCTGCATACTGTGCATTTAATTTGATGAGGTCAAGACTCCATGAAAATTGTTCGTGCAATTGTGGTAAAAGATCAAGCTCATGCTGGAATATGTCAAGTTTAAGGACAAGACATTTGATAATGTTAGCACATTTTGGAGGGCTATGGTATGTGACGAGAGCAAAGCAACGAGTGGCATAAGCTACAATGTATCAAATCGATTGTGGAAATTGTGGGAAACAATTAATTGAGTTGTGTCCAAGAGAATACAAGGAGCGAGATTGATCAAACGCTTGATTGGCAAGTCTATGGTTACGTTAATGAGCCCTCAAGAAAGGAACTTCAACCGAAGACTAAAGCTAATTGACAAGAAAGGCAGCTCCAAAGAATATGTTGGATAACATGTTTGATCATATGTGTAAGTTTGTATATCATAACTTTGTGGCACATTGGCAGAGCAAACAATTCAAGGAATCCATGAAGAGTCTTCATTGATGATACCAGATTATCAGTTGTTGATTTCTCGGAGAATTATACTTTGAAGCCATTCAACGAGATTCAAGCACAACATTGGTACAATGAACAAATCAAGATATTGGTCCACATCACGATGTTCAAGGTACAGTGGTAAAATGAGGAAATGTGTGCACTTCTTTATTTCGATGACAAAACACATGATACTCACTTTGTACAAAAAGCATTCAAGATGCACCTCAATTGGCTGAAAGAAAATGGTGTTGGTCATATGAAATACCACTTAGTTTGGTCCGACTGGGTGTGCAGCCCAATTCAAGTCGAGAAGAGCTTTCTATCATGTAACTAGGTATCATCAAGAGCATAAGATCAGAATGCAACGGAATTTCTTTGGCTCGGGGACATGGGAAGGGCACACATGATTTGGAGAAGGAGCCATAGCCAAACTATGGCTCGAGGCGTAACAAAGAAAAAAAGGATGGGAAAGTGATAAAAAAATGCGTAAAACCGCATGTGAGGTTCTTGAAGAGAAAGTTTCGATGTGGAAAGGGTATTTTGGAAGGTGTCCGACATTGACCGCTCCCAAAGATTTGATGTACTCCCAAGTGAAAGGGGTGCAATCTCTTCATTGCGTCATCATCCATAGATCCAAATGATCCAACAAAGTTAATGTGTAGATCTCTTTCATGTTTTTTGTAAGGCATGCATCAATTTTGATTGGCCCCGCTTGTGAGAATGCCGATCATTGTAAGGTGGGAGTTGAGAAAACTAGAGCCTACAAACAGGGACAATGTTGAAGAAGATGGGTACGAGGCGCAGGACTTGTGGGCAAATGACGTGGACAATGTGGATGAGACAAAGGCAGGTTGGAGATTATTTTGCATCATTCACATCCCCGCATAATTATGAAAGGGTCCCTTATTATCTCATCCAAAGGTTATGTAAGTGAAACATGCCCCGAAGAAGACACCAAGGATGACTATGGAAATGAATTTTATTGTGGTAATGAAGTTATAGCTGGTAACTACTTTGAATTGATTCCGGTTGCCATCAAAATGGAGCCACCAAACAGCTTATTCAAGGAAAGAAAGTTCTCGCGGAACTGATTAAAACACAAACATTAATATAATGTTTATATACTTCCAAGATTTGTTATACTTAGTGTAAGTTCAATTGGTTTCCCCTGTTTCGGCATTGATCTCCTCAAGAATCGGTGCGCCCGGTGAGTTTGCATTTGAATTGGGGATATGGATTGTGATCTAGTCGCTCGATCTCCTCCCCGCCATCGAATCAACTGGGCCACCACGGGTAAAAAGGAATTTTTATCCCCGTCTATTCCCTTCTCCCCTCGCTTTCGATATATGGCTCGTACCATGCCAATGATTTGTTCCTTAACCAATGATTTGTTCAACATCCTTTTCTCAAAATCTATCCCATCGCCCTCTTTTTTTTTTCACCCAATTGGCCAATGGTTGATGTCGCATATATCCCACAAGCCTAGCTCAAAGGAAAGGGCTATATTTCAATGTGGAATATTCCTTTCAATGTAATAAGGAATATTCTTGATAACTAGGCACTAAGGAATATTCCTTTCAATGCAAAAAGGAATATTCCTTTCAAGGTAATAGGAATATTCCTTGTAACTATGGGTGCACTTAAACAAACTAAAGAATATTCCTTTGAAGGTAATAAGGAATATTCCTGATAACTAGGCACTAAGGAATATTCCTTTCAATGCAATAAGGAATATTCCTTTCAAGGTAATAAGGAATATTCCTTGTTATCTCTATATTGTTGACTCACGCTTTACCAAACACAATATGCATAGGCACACAATATGCCTTAACATAATCCATTCATTTGGCATTTGTTGATTTGGCAATTTGTTGATTTGGCAATTGTTGAGGAACATTGAATGCATGTGGGATATTTGAGCCCATTACTAAAAAAAAGGGTGGACTAGGATTACATCTTGGACAGTTATGACACGCTGACACTTATCAATGATAAGCAAAACCCTATTTATATATGTGCACGTTTTTTGTGATATATGCATGTGGGATATTGCTAACTTTGTGTTAGGGTTGTGCTAGGGTGTGAAATCGTATGCATGGATACATCCCTTTCCTCTTCTGCCTAATTCCCAAAACAAAATCGTATGCATGCAAACATCCCTTTTATTCCCAAAAATTCTGCCTCAGTAGCTTCATTCTCGTCCCCATCGTCTATTCCGCCATCTCCTTCACTCCTTCCCCATTCGGCCCATCTCCTTCACTTCGCCATGGCCAAGTTCAAGACCACACCGCAGAACACTATCCCCGCCATTGTGCTCGCTCCTCCCCCGCCAAAGACGGTCCTCCTCCTCTTCCTCAGGAGAACTGTGTCTTCCTCCGGAGGGAGGCCACCCGATTCTGATCGGCATGAAGTTCACTCCACCGAGGTGGAGAAGCTCATCATGGATCATCGGGCCAAGCCGCGTTGCTATGGGTGATCGAGTGGGTGCATGAGGCTTACCTCGACGAGGAGCGACTCCTCGAAATGAAGATGTATGCCATGGAGGACGACCTTCATATAGAGCTGAAGATGGCCTGAAGATCAAGCCTTGTTTTTTGTAATCCCTGGTTTCAATTTTTTTGGTAATAGTCCTTGTGACTATTCTTTGTAAAGCTTTTTAATTAAACACAGAAGCAATAGTCCTTGTGACTCCATTTTTTGTAAAGCTTTTTCATTAATGACAGAACTCCTCTTCTCTACAGTTGTTGTGACTATTTTTTGCTTTAACTGTTCTCTCGAGTTTCCATCGTTCTTTTTAGTTAATCGAACTATTTCTATCCTTTCTGTATAGATATAAGAAACATGTTTGGTACTTAGTTTGCAACTCAAGTTTTTGGTGCAACTCAAGTTAATGACAGTTTTTGTCATTAATTATAAAATGCAAAGTACAATTACTGAAATAGTATACCAAAACAAACATTAAAGCCAACAAGGAATTTCAAGGTGCAGAATTTATGATCTGCACACTAACAAAATATGGTAACCAGCAGCCAATAGGAAAATATGTTCAGAGTATTTTTCTTTAAATGCATCTTGAAGCATCTGAAGCATCTGCCAAAAATTTCTGGATGTTGGTCCAGAAACCTCTTGAACAATACCATCTGCATGAAATGAACACTAAACTGTTAGGGTGTGTATACCACACCAAACCATGCACCATACCATGCCCCACACTATCATATTCACCAGAACGAGCACATCCCACCACACACCACACCATTCACCACACACCATACACCATAGACCATACACCAACTATCATATTCACCAGAACGAGCACATCCCACCACACACCACACCATTCACCACACACCCCACCACACACCCCACCACTCACCCCACCACTCACCCCACCACACACCACACCATTCACCACACACCATACACCATAAACCATACACCAACTATCATATTCACGAGAATCCAGCACATCCCACCACACACCACACCATTCACCACATACCCCACCACACACCACCACACACCACACCATTCACCACACACCATACACCATAGACCATACACCAACATATCATATTCACGTAATCGGATGTGGTGTGTGGTGAATGGTGTGGTGGTGTGTGGGGTGTGGTGGTGGGGGGTGGTGGTGGTGGTGTGTAGTGGTGTGTGGTGGTATGATGTGGTGTGGTGGAGTGTGGTGGGTGTGGTAGTGTGGTGTTGAAACAATCAAAACAATCAAGTAATGTTGTAATAAATAAACAATCAAGTAACTGTTTTGATTGACCAAAAAGGGTACAAGGGTTCTTTAAATCGTAAATCTTTTTCTTCAAAAAAAAACTTACATAGTCATAAAGTATACTATCAAGAGTATACTATTCAAAGATAGTGTCATTTACACATTCCTTATGATAGGAAATGTGAACACAAATGTGAACAAAAGATATATATAAGCCCTGTTACATAGTTCATCTTGCAAAATCGATACTGGACTCATGATCAGCTTCTAAATCGAGGACTATTAGTCGATACGTTCTTTCGGATTGGCATCACAATGCATGACCAAAGCATCTATTAGAAATTGTCGCCGCGGATGTATTGATTCATGAGAGAACCATTTAGATGTAATGTGACATCCATAAATAAGGTTAGAAATATTTAAAGGAACATGAGATGCAAAGACATACAAGGGAAGGCATACAACTTACTTCCATATCTCTACCAGAGACAAGAGCTTCAACATATTTGTGCATAAATCCCATCACATACAACCCACATGATGTTAAATCGGGCCGCTGTGGCACCTCTACTTGTCAATCCGATTAACATTATTTCTCTTCATGAAATCGACTCTAGATACTTGACCGATCGATGTGGTTAACATTTGTGTGTGCAGCCTACATATCACTTAAATTTAGCAGAATCAATTAGCGAAGAAAAGCAAAGCAACAACTTAAAGTATTACATACCCTTTGATTGCTTTCTCGCTCGTCGCGATAAACCCGTAAGAGGATTCAAGACGGAATTCTCGGTGCGAGATGGTGCTTTTAAAAACAACCAAAGACAAAATGGTCATTCTCAAGGATAGGTGCAAGGATATGATGGCATTTAGCTACCACAATCCCCTTCATCCCCTGATTTCACTATTTAAATGACATTCAGTGATCCTTCAGCTGATTCACCCTTTCTTTTGCTGATGGTAGCTTCTCTAAACCTTATATAGTTGTAAGCAGGATAAAAAAAGATTTTGCTCTTCCACTCGAAAGGCAATGTCTCATACAAGCACCTGGATTAGATTAAGATTAACATTAGAGACAAGGAATAGCAACAAATACAAATTTCGGTTACAACCGGTTATTACACGCCATAAAGATCCACTAAGCGGCTACTCATTTTAGAGTTAGTTGCACATAAAATTGCTATGTCGGATGCAACCACTTTCATTTCAGCCGGCGGACAGTTCTTGAATGGTGTGAATGGTTTAATTCCATAAGTTTATCCTTGTCATCATTTTACTGTCGATCCAAGATGTTAGTGTCATATTAACAATTGATCCATGACAATAAAGCATAAATTGATACCTTCCAATCTGTTTTTCAAAGTGGGTTTAGACCTGCAAAAACGAGTAGAATATAATAAGCTACTTGAAGTATAAGTAAGTCAATGTTAGTGTCATATTAACAATTGATCCATGACAATAAAGCATAAATTGATACCTTCCAATCTCTGTTTCCAAAGTGGTTTAGACCACGCAAAACGAAAGTAAAATATAATAAGCTACTTGAAGTATAAGTAAGTCAATGTAAGCTAGCAATTACCGTTTTGCGGCCGGATGTCCCCGCTTCCTGGTTTGCACTCTCTTTTTCCAAATTGTTTTGGCATCGGCTTTGACCATAAATTTAGTCGTTGCCTTGGCTGCAATCTCCAAGGCTTCTTCAACATCATCTAGCTCCTTTGAATCGTCGCAAGTCTCGAAGACAAGAAAGTGCTTCATTCTAATGTTTTGAAAGCAAGACAAAAAAAAGAAACACGCATTCGCCAAAGAACAAGCCTTTTCCTCAACTTGAAAAAAAGCAGCCTTCGTGGATTTGTTTTTCAATGTCGTCACCAAAGCATCTTCGGTAATTTTATCGTAAACACGCCAACGTAAGTTTCAAAATACAAAAAAAAAATAGAAACCACGAAAGGAGAGAATTACTTTACGGGCTTTCAACTAGTTGCTCAATAATAGCGACTCGGCTTCAACGGTGTGGGATCTCTTTTTGGAAAACAACCTCTCTGCAAAATATTAAACATTAGTGAACTCTAACTACAACGGATGCAATCTTAATGTAATCAGAATGTCATCACCCTACCTTCCACATACCCCTCTGTCTCCAAATCCCCGACCGATTGCTTATGAGTTGTTGCAATTCTCAAAGGTGATGTAGATGTGGATGGACTTCCAACATCGATAGCAAGCAAACATCTTTTGTGCCGTTCAAGAATTGGGATGTCTGAGAATGGTAAATGCAACCCCATCTCAATAACATTCTTCTTTTCACCTACAACATGAAATTTTGCTATATTCAGAACTTAAGCATAGTGCACGAAACATGAATTGTTTAGTTTACCTGCAGTTTTACTTCTTCCTTTCTTGATACTACCCATGTCTGCATTGACACAATTGGGTGTCAATAAGAAATGTAAATACTTGATTCAGAATCAAGGGAAGATGTAGAGTAGATAGAAGCAAAATCTGAAGAAAAAACAATCAGATGCAAATCAAAACAGAACAAATGTTAATTACATGCAAGTAGGTTTTTACTACAGGCAAACTTTCTGCTGATAATGTAACGACAAAATAGAAGTACATTAGTGTACATAGCTATCACAATGTAAAGGAAAACCAAATACTAAATTCAAATGTATTTCAGAACAAAATATTTTATCAATACACCCTATCAAATACATCATTCAGCATTGAATGTAAAGGAAAGTCAAATACCAAATTCATATGCATTTCTGATCACATGTAAATGCAAAGTACAGTCAATGCAATACACCCTATTAATACACCCTGTAAAGGAATTCCAGAAAAGCACTTCATGGCACATGTAAATGTAAAGTACAGAAGCAAATACATTTTCTCTTTACAGTAAAGACAAAACCACACCAAATCAAATGTTAATACAATTATGTACATGATGGAAACTAACTACATCTAAGTACACTCAAACTAATTATGTAATCAAAATAGAAATAGATGTACCTTCAGAAGGGATACCTAAGTAAAGGTCGCAGCAGTCCTCGGACCATGAACAATCATGTACACATGTATTCGCCGTTGAAACCCCGAATATAAGACAAAATAGACAATAGGTATGACCACAAAGTGGAGATATTACCATGGTCGAAGTCAAGGCAATCATTGCAGCTTTGCAAGTATTGCTTATATGTGAGAATGAAGCGCTCCGCCTTGCCGCAAGTATGGGAGCCGGGCTGCAGGGCCTATCGGTCCGACCTTTCCAAATGCTTAGTCATCTCCTTTATTCTATTCTCACGGTTGGAATTAACTTCCAAATCCTTGCTGATTTTTTTCAATGGCGACTTCTAATTCTTGCAAATCAGCCTTTAAACAATCAATGGGAATCATTAGAGCATCTAAGTCACAATATAACTTGATTTCTCCTCCTCTAAATGGGATGCCATTTGCACATCAGTTGGCTTCCCGCTTGCTTTTAAACACGCCATAATCTTTGAACTGCTCACATATTTTTGCATCTTTACTCTGCACAAGTCTTGTCAAGAAGCTCTTATCACTCTCATGCTTCAACAGTTCAATTTCCATTGTTAGGCAGAATCTAATGCTCTTGTTTCCCTCCACCTTTTCATCATTTCCAACTGCTGCCCCAATTCTACCTGAGGCATACATTTAATAGCTTTAACATTGGAAGACTTTACTGTAGCTAATTTGCCGTCGATTCTTTTTTGAGAGCCTTTTGAATGAAGACTTGCACTTGCTTTCACCTCATCCCAATCAATGCGTACTCCTTTATAATGAAGTGCATATGCTCGGGCAAAATACAATGGAATGTGATGATTTGCAATGTCCCTCCTACAAAAAAAGCGTGCTCATACACGGAAAAAAATCGCCATCCAACGGGCTTAATCCTGCACTCTTGATAACCCCTAACGGCCGGGGCTTCCGTAACCCCAAACATCCCGCACTATTTGCACTAGCCCCGGAAACATGCTATCAAAATTGTTGCTCCTAAGTCTGCCTCGATGCTTACCTTGTCAAACTCGGGCAAAGCAAGACCTCCCGTCCAAGAAGACCCACTCTTGAGTTTTGGGGCGGCAGTTCTAGTGGGAGACCTTGGCATGGGCTTTCTTGGGTTTGTTTGTGAGGAGATTTCCTTGGAGATGTCTTTGTTCCAAGTCTGTTTCGTCATGATCTCTTCCCCGGTGCTTCAGCTCTCACGAAAATGCAAGCTTTTGGCTATGGAGGTCCTGATCTTGGCTATGGATGGATGTCAAGCTTTCGGCTATGGAGGTTCGAATATGGATGTCAAGCTTTCGGCTATGGAGGTTCGAATATGGATGTCAAGCTTTCGGCTATGGAGGTTCGAGTGGGAGGAAGGTTGAATAGAGCGCGGGAGGAGAGTTCAAAATTATTTGCCCTATTAATGATTCATTCCAAGAATAATAATTTCTGGGGGGAGGGATTTCCTTATATTTTGAATTTGTAAATGTAAAATACGGGCACTTTTTTTGCCCACCCTTTCATGCTTCTACCCCATTACTAGTTTGCATCATATTTTTGATACTAATTCTATCTCTTATACTAGTTTCTTGAAATCATCACTAGTTGGGAGGTGTTTTTCTAGCGTGCATTTTTAATACTGTAATATAGGATGATTTCTAATGCTAATTGTCAATAACCTATATGGTTTTGTAAGATAGTTCTAATGCGTTGAATTTAGTTCAAAGATTGCATTTGATTTTGCAAATATGCTATGCTTTTGCTACTTGCTTATTCTATAGTCCATTTTGATCTGGTTTATTTTGTTGCTTTTATTATATACTTGTTCCAATCCTTGAGTCACTATTGATCGTGAGCATAATTTTCCATATTAACTAGTCATTCCAAATACTATACCTAATTCTTCAGGTGTTGCAATCTTCAAAAACATTAGAAGATCTTAATAGCCAAGAACTTTAGTTTGCCATCTCTCTGTAGTATGTAATTTGGGTGTCAATGAATGGTGATAAGTATGGATTGTGGCATGTAGATATGTCACATTATTTATAGTTTTGTCGATGGATGAGAATAGACCTATAGTCGTTTCTTCGTCAAAAGATTGAAGCAATGAAATATTTGTTAGACTTTGCCATCTCATTCAACACTCTTAAGGTTGGTACGATTGACTAGATAGTAATTCTCCAACATTAAACTAGAAAGGATTATTGAAATTTTGACCAGCATACCTTGGGACTTAGCGACCATGGTAACTTCAAATTTGACTGATTACAAGTGCTCTAATCGACTAGAGGTCTACGTGGCTCATAAATTTGGGTGATATTGCCGTTGAGTAATATTTTAGAAAATGTTTGTTGAAGGATGCACTATCTTTTCTTTCATTCACATCTTTCTCTCTAGCCATAGACCAGTTTGAGTAGAAGTTATGGAATACAAGTTCAACGTCGTAAACAAATTGAATGGGCTTATGGTCCACTAGATTGGGTGCTATTTGTAGGTCATTGTTGCATTTTGACAAATAAAATACATTTATTTACTAATTAATGTTTTATACGAATGACATGTGGTATCTTTAGCATGTAGTACAACTGGTATAGCCATCTATAGTAACTGAAAAAATTTAAAAAAAGGTTCTCAAGAAATGCGTTCTAGAGCATTGAACATTCTAAAACATTCTACTTTGGGTTTTTGCAAAGTATGAAAAAAAAAATTATTTTTAGATTGAGGTGCTTACTGAGATGCTTATCCATGAGCATGGGAGCACTTGTTGAAGTATGCTTTACTATAATATTTACATTTTGTAACTTAATTAGCGAAAACAAATGAATGTCAATAAATGCTTTGGCTACTTCCATATGGGCTTGGAATACTTTCATCATCATACCAGGCAATAGGTATGTTAAATATGCTAGTCCCTTGACGATCATTTGGGTTCATTTCTATTGTAGATCATTTCCAAAGTTCATTTAAAATGTAGATAGCATTTCAATTCTAGATCCAATCAAAGCTTCTAGTTTCTATTATGCAGGTACTATCTTTTTACACTCATTGCATTTGATGACCATTGCAATGGCTTGCCAATATGTAGCATAATAACAGGGGGTTACTTTTAGATTTTTATACGCTTTTTCATATGGTTTTTCTATGATTTCGTTGTTGTATTCGTTGAGGTGTACTAAATAGTATTTCTAGAGTGCACCCTTTATGGGCCGTTGATTTTCGTTGGTTGGAAAAATCCGAGGGTTGTTGTCTTTCTCTGCATGTGTTTGTGCATGAACACTATGCAAGTGTGTGCATGTGCATGTGGACATGCATGTGCACATGCATGTGCATGTGTGTGCATGTGCATGTTCATATGCATGTGCAAGTGCAAGTGCATGTGCATGTGTGCATGTGTGTGCATGTGTACTTGCCCTCTTGGATTCTTATTGCCGGAGTGGATTTTACTACCACGAGATGGATTTTTTGCTCACACTTACAAAGGTATTTGTTTTTTAATGTTTCTTCAGTTAGCATAATGTTTTTTTTACAAGGTATTGGTTTCCTGATTCTACAATGTAGTGCTGCAAAACCCCCTTTTGTTTCCTTCCTATGATTTGCTGCAGATTCAAGTTTAGGCCCTCTGTTTGCTTTCAACTCTTGGATATTTATGGCTTCCGGATTGTTCATAGCAGCCAGCCTTTAGCTTCAATCAACAAACGGATTCTTATGCACACAACAGGCGGATTATTCCACGCCCTTTTCCATGTCACGCAGATCAGTCAAACAGTGGCCACAAGAATACATTTATATTGTAGGTTTGGAACTTTAATCGAACCGTAAGGTGAATCATGCATTACCTTTAAGCTAGAGATGGAGCATCCAAAATCATATGGATTGATAAACAATGGTGTCATTGTGAAAGAGAAATAGTTGTAGCGGAAGTAACAATATGTAGCATAATAACAGAGGGTTTTCTTTGTGTTGTAAACTTTATGACTTTCAGAATAATGGGATCAATCTGCTCTATCTTTATGGTAACTTTTACTTATGTTCTATTTGTTTTATTGTGATCAAATTCAAAAGCTACAGGTGATGAAAGCCTCAAATGAATTCTAGTTTTTTTCTGGTTTGAATTCTAAAATTTTTGTCACATGGGGGGGGGGACGTCCCTAAGGCCCCGAAGGGGCCAAAAAAATTTTTTTGCAACACAAACCATTAACATCCAACATATAAAAATTAAATCCCCCAACACATAACAACCATTGACATTAACAACCAACACATTTAAATTAAAATCCCCCTTAAACCCCCTTTGGTTTGGGTGCATATTCACACGGGGGGTGACGTAGGGCAGCGAGAGCTGTTGGATAGGCATATTCACCCCTTATTCCTTAATCTATACCGTACGTAAAGTTCCTCGTTTGTGGGGTATGCATAGAAATGAAATGTTCAAGGAGCTAAGGAATATAATGTACAATGAGTATGGTGAGGAGTAAAGGGAACCTATTAGGAAAATGCCATCAAGAGGTTGGAAAAGTTGGTGAGGAAGTATCCTCAATACCCTAAATTGTCTGCCTACATGAGCAAGGAGTGGACTAAATGCATTCTAATCAGGAGACCAATGCTGCCATAGAGGCATGGCATGCTGCCCTTAAGTTGCGCCTAGGCATATGTAAACGTGTACTTTGAGGTAGGAGAATTGACTTGTTGCTCTACATTCTCACAAACAATGTGGAGCCACTCATGGCTTACATGAGGTAATGTTTCTAATGTAAGAGTGTGCAAGAGAGTTGTGGAGATGAGGGATTCGAGGTGCTTCAGGTAGTAGGCCTGGGAGAGGAGTTCTTGCAAACATGCAGACAAGTGGACTTGGCGAAGACTAAGGCCTCCTTGGAGGCGATAATTGCTAGAGTAATGTCTAGGGCTGGCAAAGATCCTAACATTTTAGTTGCAACTGATTCTCTCATGAGGAAGCTCGACTTTAGACTTGAGAAGATGGATGACATAGCCGACACGAGCACTAATATATCAAGTCTACCTGAGCCTACCTTAAAAGTGAACCGTGGTACTAGCTTAACAAGGCTCAAGCCTATATTAGAACTTGGAAAACGGAAGGTGAAGGAACCAAAGAAGAATTGGAAGGAAGTTGACATGGAGGCTTTATGTAAGTCGCCCTAAGTCGACCACCTAGCCCAAACTTTTGGGGGCTAAAACTTGAGATTCAAAACTTGTTTCTCACTCTTTCAATTCAAATCAGTGAGTGTAATGTTGAATTGTTCTATTTTATTATTTTCAATTGTTCTATGGTTCAATGATTCTAGTGTTCTATGGTTCCATGGTCCCGTCCACCAACTGGGGATCCCGAAGGACGCCATTGTCTGCAAAGTGATCCCCACCTCCGGGATCACCATGCAAATGATTCCGTCGTCGGGGATCACCATCTGGCGGACATGATTTTTTTAATTCTTTGTTTCTCTTCCAATGGTTAATTTGTTTAATTTGTCCCGTCAGCTAACTGGGGATCCTGGAGGAGGGCATCGCCCGCATGTGATCCCCACATCCGGGATCAGCATCCGGCGGACGGCGTGATCACAGTGTACATTTTATAGTGATATCAGATGCGGGGAACACCATGGACGGCCCGGATGTGTCACGGGAGCGGACGACCGAGATTGGCACAGGTCCCCTCACGTGTGTCAGTCTGGTGAAACGAAGGGGCCTGGAACGGGTTCCGTCGAGAGATGGCGGTGATAACGGAGGCCAATATTTTCACTTTCGGGATCCCTGAAACTAGGATAAAACTATCATGACCTTGGAAAATACCCCATAAATAAATGTAAGGGCTTTTTTAAATTTTTCTTTTGAGTAATTCGTGATATTAAGGATATGAATTCTTTACTTTCATAATGCCCCAAACCCTATTTCCCTCCATTTTTCTAACGCAGCGGTGGAGTTAGAGAGCTCCCATTTGGTTTCGCTGGATGCAGCCATGCTCCACTTAGCAGCGGCCATAAGCCTAAAGGATGCTGATCCATAACATAGGGCGGGAATCATGCTTCTTTGAGAACAAGCATAGGCATGGTAGTTTACCTGAGGCTCTTCACAGAATATAGGCATCCGACTAGCGCCTTTCAGCTCTTGCTAGCCATTGCTCAATAAGTAGCTCATGAAATTGAATAGTTTCTAAAGCTGCAGAAGGATGCAAGAATCACTATCTTTGAAGTAGAAACTTTTATTTGATGTGCAGAGCTATTATATGATTCAACCATTTCTGACGATGTGTATCTACTCTTTTACATTATTTTTTATTGTTCCTTTGCACTTGCTTACTTCCAGCATTCTTGCAGGCCTTGTTGCACAGATTATTCTCAATATTTTTGGATTATGATGCCTTTTTGCCTTACAGAATTTTTAGATCTATGCAACGATAATAGGTTGGCCTTGCTCCGAGTTTTCTTGTATACAAATTTTTTCTAAGTTTTATTGATTCTATGTATTAAACCTTGTGGTATTGCAGCCTATTACAGATGTCAAAGAGAAACTCTTGTTTGTGAAAACTGTTTTGTGGCATTCTTCAATGGATGCTCAGAAGCTATCCAGCTCGATCTTAGGTCCTTCAGTCATGAGAAGCTCAATAAAATCTATGCTTGGTTCTTGCAGTGCCTTGTTTCTTTGATTTTTTCTTTTTTGGAGCTCTTGATTTGTTGCATTAGATTTCAAGGTTAGATCCTAGTTGATGTTCTTAGGCATAATTGCATGGCTATTCCTTACTACTTATCTATTTCAATTTGTTAGTGCAGGCCAGTTTTGACTCTGGAAGATATTTTTATTGTCTTCAACAGTTTATTCATTTTCTGTATGATCCTAACCTGTCTTTTTCCAGGGTTATTGCTGGAGTTCAGGGCGAAGTGGCTTTCTTGCATATTACACTAGGTAATGCTCCTTTGCTTCAATGCTTCCATGATTGCATGGGTATTCCTTACTACTTATCTATTTCAATTTGTTAGAGCAGGCAAGTTTTGACTCTGGAAGCTATTTTTATTGTCTTCAACAGTTTATTCATCTTCTGTATGATCCTAACCTGTCTTTTTCCAGGATTATTGCTGGGGTTATCAGGGCCAAGTGGCTTTCTTACGTATTACACTAAATTTTTTATTAACACGACTTTTTTCATATTTACACGGTAGTCTACAAGGGATCCGGGGAATTTCCCGAACCAAGTGTCCCCGAGCGAATCTGTTACTTTTTAGGAAACAAAATGGAATAGAAAAAAAAAACAACGGAACTTTTACAACTTTTACAACACATGATTTTCTTTGTCGGAATTTTCACTAATACCTAATTTCGATTTTCCTTTTCTTCTTTTGAAAGCAGCAGCGTTTAATAGAGGAGAGAGGCGGGAGATGAGCAGATATGCTTTTAATAGAGGAGAGAGGCGGGAGATGAACAAATAATGGCTATCAGACATCCATCGGTTTCCCAACAACAAGGCATTTGTCTATTGCATTTGCCATTGCATTCTTTGCTCTTTTACAAAGGACGGGATGCAATGCAAAAGGTCGATCGGCAAAAATTTTTTTTTTTTTTTTTTGAAGAACTGTATCATCAATATATTAAAAGAATGATAATGTTACAAAGCAAGTGAGGAGGAAGGAGAACTGCCCCAAAGAGACAGCGATACCTCGACACTCCACAACAAACTCACAACAAAACTGCAACTCTACTGCTGTACAAACCGACCATCACCATCTACAACACCCAAGAAGTCCCGCCAAATGGCAAACTTCCGCTCTACTACTCCCGGGAACACCAGAAAGCTTTGAAATAGTTTGTACCTGAGTCGAGGAATCAGAGAGGCCAGGATTTGACGAGAGCATCGTCTATCAGAAGTATTTCATGCTGGTGGTGAGCGCTGCTGTTATTAAATGTTGTTGTGATCCATTTCATTATATGGGCTGCCATTTCATGTTTTTTATTTCTACCGTCTGCAGCCGCAGCAAAGAAGCTCATCTCCAACTATGCGCCTATAAAAGGTCAGCCTTGCTTTCTTGGTTATTTTTAGTAGAAGAACAACACTGTTTTTGCTTGGATTTCATGTAGTGCTTAGGCTTTTATTTCCTGTTTTGCTTGTTTCTTTAGTTGCGATTCAGTGAAAGAACAACTCTAGCTGTTGAACGCAACTCTAGATTTTTTGTATAAATCACACTGCTACTCTAGCTGTTTAACACTGAAGCAATTCTTACATGTGGATTAATATAATATAGCCCTGGACTTTTGTTATTGAGCTGAAGATCTTGTACCAGGTTAGTGTATTTTCTTATTGTCTCTCTACTTAAAAGGAAAAATAGGGTTATTTTTTCCATATTGTGAGCATGTCCATTCTAATTATTTATAGAACGCAAATTATAACTGCAGTGTAATCTTTAATACAAGCTGCAATGTAGGAGTGCATTTGAAAAAGATGCATATTTTCTCAGCAGCCAATATAATACCTTGGAGAGCAAGTAGAAATGACCCAGTTGAAGTTGAGGATGGAGCCTTTTCTTTCATGCATATTGTTTGTGGTACTCTTTCACAAGCTGATTATCTTTTGTTGTTCAAGTTACCAGCTTGTTTCTTGTTACAAAAAGTTGTAGGTTAAATCTAAATTTATAAGAAACTTGCTGGTTGGATTTAAATCTAGAGGAAATTGTAGGCAACATTTACTTGCTAGCAGGTTCCCCAAAAAAGCACAGGAAATTTTCCTTTAGCAAGTAAAAAATTTCCCGAACCAAGCTAGGTAATGCTCCTTTGTTTTCATTCTAAATTCCTCATTCCTTTTAGGAATGATTATGCTTCTAAAAAAATTTGGCGTCTAAAACTCTTTCTGTGGCAGATTATTGGTCCACTAGCTTGTGCTAGACGAGGATGGGTAAATATTGGTACGGATACAATAAAATGTGAAGGATGTGGAGCACACCTTATCTTTTCTACGTCAAAATCTTGGTCACAAAATGAGGGTTCGTTTTCCTCATAATAAATTCCATCTTGATTCTCCATGTCTGTAATATGAGCTGTGTGAATAATATGTCTCGCTGTAGAAGGCACTTAATTCTATTATCTGGCTGAAAAGTGTAATAAAATTAGCTGGTCAGACAGATTCATTTTCTTTACCCCTTGCTGGTATAGTTGATAGCGATGTTGAAGCATTCTGGAAGAAGCTTGACACAGGGCACCGAAGACTTTGTCCATGGAGAGGAAATACACGTTCAGAATCTATAGGATACTTTCTATCCCCTCTACCGTCAGCTCTGATTGGTGCTTATAATGATCGGTGCGATGCCCTTCTGCAGTTTGCTTTTCTGCCAGTTGTTTGACCAGATAAAGCTGTCAAGAGGTCCACAGATTGAACGCCTTGTTTCGCAACATCCATCCCGCATGATAACAGGAGAAGAATTTGCTTGTGAAACTTCAATGCCTCTATCATATCGTGCAGTTTACAAGGTCTGCATCTTTATCCTTGTAGATGCTGTTTATGAAATACTTTTTAATCTAGCTATTATCTTAAAACTCTATTGTCTTGGTGTATTTATAAATGACATTAAGTTATTCCTATTGATTTGCGGGCACAAAAGGTTATTGGCCTATGTGGATGGGAGGCACGTTTATTGCCTTCTGCAGCAGAATACGACAATCATTCTGCTTAATCTACCATGAATGCATGTTCAGTTGGCCCTAGTAAAAGCTGGGCAAAGAAACATCATACCCATGGTTCTAAACATTTAACAAGCTCAAAGGTAGACAAAGATGAAGTTAATAAAGGCTCTGCATTGAAAGCATCCATGAAATAAATGCGCACTTCTAGAATGCAGCTTTTGTGGGGCTAATTTGAGAATTTCAGCATTCCGTCTAATGGCACAGCCACCAGTCCTGGAAGATCCTCTCTATTTGCATTATGAAGCATCCGACCTTTTAGGTGTCTGGCTTGTTAGAAACATATCACATGACTATATCTGATCTAATTTTATTGTGAAACATATGGTAAAATTGTGGGTTCAACTCCCACATGTTCACCTTCCCATTATAGTCACAACATTCCCTAAATCCTCTACTGCATTGTCATACAACACTATTAAATATCATATTAAATATCATATGCTCAAAATTAGGTTGTAAAATTACAGTGGTGAACTATTTGGTAATATTGCAGTGGTTAACCATTTGGTATCATGCAAAAAAAGTCATACTAGCAAATTCAAACCAACTATAATTATCATATATTGTTGTTACAATTAATCACTATAAACTCATACTAGCAAACCTAAACCAATTACATTTATCGTATGTTGTTACGATTAATCACTATAAATCATCGTAACATAAACACTTAAAATTACCATGTGTATATGCTAAGAAAGATAGATGGGATTAATAATCATTCTATTAAACTAGACATATTAAGCAATAATGCACATCATATATTTTAAGTTGTTATGAAGACTAACTATAACTATCATGTTCTACAACCATATCAAAAAACAACGATCTTTTATCACGTCATGGAATTGTAGTGATGAACTATAATGTATAACCAGATATAGTTTGTAAACTTTTTGGCCCACATACCAATAATGATTTTAAGATTTGGTTTTCACTAATAAATCATTTCAAAAAAATCATACTGATTCAATTTTGGGGGCCTTGTGTTGTTCCAACAAGTGCCTTGAGAGTTTCTCACCTTCTTTAGTGAGTGAGTGGAACTCCCATCCTTTATTGTTTAATTGCTTCGTAGCATCAATTATCATGGATTAGTATCAAATGTGTATGGACTATTGGACTACACTAGGCACCATTCCATACCAGTACCTATGCAACCTTACCAACACAAGTCTTTTTGCAAACAAATATCTTGCCTAATAGATCCTCCATACATAAGCTTAAATGTTCGGATAATCATGCCTCTTAGCATGCTACTTAACCCTCAATTAGATAACGTAACCATCATTCATTTAAATTGGATTTATGTCTGTTCCAAAAGCACGCCACTTTTGCATACCCTTTTTTTTAATATAGTGTTGTGGTGTGTGACATGCTGTTTTGCAAGGTTGCAAATTTTTATATTATAAATAGTGGGTGGTTTAACATTTTCTTGTTTTAGTGAGAAGACTGTGTTGTTTAATTAGCATTTGTAGATAACACACACTACTACAAAAATAGGTAGAAATGGCACAAAAGTGACATTTATCCTCTGCCTTTTTACAGAGCATAAACGTCACTTTTGTGCCGTTTATGACGTTTGTGCTCCCCAAATGGCACAAAAGTGACGTTTATGCTCCATAAAAAGGCAGAGGATAAATGTCACTTTTGTGCCATTTCTACTTATTTTTGTAGTAGTGACATCAATATATATATAGAATACTTTTTACATTGTATTCACTTGATATGAAAATTACATCATGGAGGGACTAGTCCTTTCTTCGTCAAATAACTCTCAAGATAGGGATCCATCTCCTTAGTCCAATGTAGTTGTGGATGCGTTTTGATAACATCCGATACTGTTTTACCAGCAGCCAACCCACTCATGATGGACATGAATAGTACTAGAAACTCATCTATTGAGTAATCTAGTAGAGTATAACTTGGTGGATTTAGAGCCTGACCTTGATTATAAAAGCCCTTAAGAGCATCATCATCTACTATTATGATATCCTCTTTCTTTTGAATGCCAAGCTGATCCATCATAGTACCAAGATGTTTAACGAAGACCGATTTGCCATCCGGATCTCTTGGATGTGGAAACGTTATGCACTTAGTTTGGTCCCAAATTGTCACAAAGTCTTTATTCATTCCTAGTAACACTCTAAGAACTTCTTAAACATTTCTGCGTTCCATTGAGGACCAGATGGCAACTCGAAACAATCTGAACGCCTCATTCATCATATCTTCTAAGTGTGGGCGAGGATAGATCCACTTAGTATTCGATTCTAGAGGGACTTATTCGAAGTCATCCCTGTTAATAAGCTTCTTAGAAAACGTTTTACACAGGACACCATTCAGATCGAAGACAATGATTTTGTCACAAACGGGTGGAGCCCTGAACCATGGAAAACAAAGAGTTAGCCATACAAAAATTGTCTGCAATACACGCCAAGCGCGTTTTGTCCGTCATAAGTATTTTACATATCGCGCTTGGCGTGAATTACCTTTCATCATCAGAGCCTTTGTGGTCATCCCCAACAGTCGTAGCATCTATTTCACTCCCCGGATGCTTACTGTCAGAAGCATCAACTCCACGATTTAGTTTAGGCGCGTTCTCTTCTATGAAAGCTACCTCAGAGTTTTGATTCCTAACCTTAATGGTTAAATCTAAGCTTGCATGATCATCCTGGCTTGTATCAGGAACTAACATAGTCGTACCCCCAAGTGTAACATTACCAGCTGGAATATTACTATGCATAGGCTCCATATTTTGCTCCATGATCTCACGTTCTCGCGCTAGCATTGTGACCTTCTCCTCGGGGGTTGCATTGCTTTTTGAACATTCTGGAGTTATTCTTGGAGGTGATTGTGAAATAGTAGTCTGCTTCTTCCCTTTATAAGATACCAAAGCAAACGGGTTTTTATCTTTGACAGGACCCCAATCAGCCAGGCTAGTACCTTTTCGAAAAACACTTCAAGGAAATCCCTGGACTGGTCATCGTTGATGAAACATAGACATCTTCTTGATGTCTTCAGGGCTTCTCTACCAATGTACCCTCCAACATGAAGTTCACAGCAAGTGGTATCAAGTGGTGCAAAAGCCTCAGCAAGATAGCTTGCCAAATTGATTGCAAATCCATGTTTATTTAAGGGCCCCTTTTCTTTTATCAGCAATTCTAGAGTGATGTCTTTTCGGTAAAGGTCAGGAACATCAAATTGCTGGCATTCATTCGCTTCATCCTCATCATCTACTTTGTAGAACACATTTTTCAAGCTGGGTTCATCCAAAAGAAAACACTGCCATGCACCTTTATCTGATGTCCCTTTGCTCTTAGCTACCTCATAGTCATCATCTGGCACAAGGGATATCATTATGAAGATTATACATGCGCTTTTAAACTGCATCCTCAAATCAGTATCCTTTGTCTCAAAGAGAAAACCTTCCCTAACGACCTTTAGGCATTCCAAGTCGTATGAAGCCACCAAAGCATGCATATGAGGCTCTCCTGGAGGGCATATAATGACAATAGTAAAGAGCTTCTTAGTTGTTAAGCCTATGCAGCTAGTAAAAAAACTGTTGCACTCTTTTTGAGTCATTCCCTTCTCTCCTTTTGCAGTCCTGCTATCCAATACAAACAGAGAAATATTACAAGGGCCTATTGTTATATCGGGTAGGAGACCTTTATAGCTAGTAGAGACCAGGTATTGGAGTGCAGGTAAGTCACCACCAGCATCTTTCAGGATGGCAACCTTTCTTCTCAGCTCAGCCATCACCTTATCTGATAGTTTTGTGGTATGCTGTTGCTTCTTTGATTTCCTGTTTTTCAGAAAGTCCTTGGACCAAAAGACGTATTTCTTGATGTCATCAGTAGACACGCCATACTTGTCTAGCAGGCCGAGTTCAGACATTGTTACATCACCAGATAGCTTCTGAAGTTCTTGATCAACTGCTACCTTCATAACTCGCATGTCCTTTATATGAGTGCAACAATCAACGAAGGTCATTTTGTCCTTAACTGAAGAAGCCTTCTTGTACAAAACTTCTTTGTTTATGCACTAATCTAACAACCAAATGACTTCATCATCCTGAAGGCCTTGTATTTTTCTCATCTCGGTGGTCTTCAAATCAAATATGGAAGTATCTTGAGGAGGCACTCTTCCCATTGCATCTGGTAGCTGTTTCTGAGCATAATTAGCATCCCAGGACTCATTCCACTTTGCCCAGACTTCGTCTTTAGTGAAGACGATCCTGTAGGTATCTGTAGGGCCTCTGGAAGATGCTTCAGATGTCTCCCCAGCTTCCTCTCCACTTTTTTTCCTGTCTTTTGGGGTCTTGATTTCTTATCTTGGATGATAGTCTGGGCCAAAGTCTTTTCCAATGCCTTATACTCCTCAGACTTCGTGCCTTCCCGTTTTGTTTGTAGCAGTCTTCCCTATTCTATCCATTGCTGGTGGGCATGACGGAGTTGTTCCACATAAGGGCTGCATGAATAAGAAAATCATATCAGCCAAAACGCACAGGTCATACTAAAATATATCGCTTTTTAGATCAAGCCAACAGGATAATCAAGAAAGGACAAAGCTGGGCATGCCCAAATCATTTCTGGCGTGTATTCATGCTGCCAATTCGCGCGAATTGCCAGCTAAATACATGCCAGAAGCGTTCTGATCATGCAGAAGATTGTCAATTCGTGCCGGGCGTGTATTTATGCTGCGAATTGTGAGCATGAATACACGCCCGATGCGAACTGGCAATCTTCTGCATCAGCGAAAATTTTAGTGGCCCCGGCGGGCCATTTGGCCACAAATTATAGGTTCAGACAAAATGCGACAGCCGGCTTGAGTAGGGTGCCTTACCTACGAACTACCTGCAGATTCGCCATTTCGCGGCACTTTATTGCCTATTATGACATTAGAATGGCCAATTAGATGTTTGCTAATTGGAGTGGTATTGAGTTTGGGGCCAATTCAGTCCCAATCGAGAACTAGATATGCCTATGGAATGGCCATTTAGGCCACTTGGCCAAATCCTATAATGCCTTAAGTTCGTCAAATCTTAATTCGTTAAGGGGCCCCCTCATAAATTCATCACTTATGGGGGGCCAACATTATTAGAAATTTTTATTCCTGAATATATCTACCAATTAAGAATAATCCCGCTCTTTTGAAATATTAAATCCTCTTTACGAAGGCTCTGGCATCCGACTTTCGATTCTACCTACTAGCAATTTATGCATTATTGAAATACATAGGGTATGAATTCAAATTCATACAACATGTAACTTAAACACATTTATATAAGGTAGCGACTTCTTTATGTTTGGGCAACTAGCTCTATATTTAATAAGAATCTAGCTAAAAATTGCCATTTGAGCTACACATTATTAGATATTTGGTTCGAAAATTGCCAATTAGGTTGCATTCACATTAGAAAAAATAGGAAAAATGGCCAGTTCATGCTACATTTTTGGGGGCATATTTTACAAGGAATGGCCAATTCATTATACTTATACAAAATTATAGGTCCCTTAAAATTTTCCCTGTTCTGCATGACCAGAAGGCTACTGGTGTGTATTCAACTGGCAATCACGCCGGGTGTGTATTCATGCTGACAATTCGCAGCATGAATACACGCCCGGCGCGAACTGGCAATCTTCTGCGTGACCAGAAGGCCTCTGGCGTGTATTCAGCTGGCAATTCGCGCCTGGCGCGAATTGGCAGCATGAGTACACGCCAGAAACGATTTGGGCACGCAGATGCCTGACGCGAATTGGCAATCTACTGCGTGCTCAATTTGCTTCTGGCGTGTACTCATGCTAACAATTCGCGCCAGGCGCGAACTGACAACATGAATACACGCCTGACCTAGTCTATTTCTGCTATTCCTACTTGATATATCTAAATGCCACTTAATATACTAACCTTTTATAAAAGAAGACTTCGCCCATTTCATTTAATGTTGCACTAATCTCTGCGAGGTCCTCTCCTCTAGCGTTGTGGAGCATCCTTTTTCCTATCCCAAGGAAGCACATCTGTTGGCATAGGAATTTGGCCTGGATTCCTCACCATCGCCCTTAAGATTTCTCTTGCATGCTCAAGGCTTGGCTCAAGGTCATACCTCCTGCTAACAAATGTTGACTTATGTAATCTCACCAGACGGTCAACATGGATGGGATGTGTAAAAGATTGGCCAAGTGGGTAGTTGTCTACATATTTGACTAACCTACTCATTGCCTCCAGCTGCGATTTTTTTTCGGACTCATTTTCTGCCAGCATGCCATCAACTGTTGCAGCTGGGATGTCCTTTCCTAAGTCCAACAATCTTCGTACATCCCTGATATCATTTTGATGCTTCAAGTATTCCAGGCAGTAACTTGGAGAAGGTCCTCGCAAAGCCTTGGAGTTCTTGAGCGCCTTGGAGTTCTTGAGTTCTTGAGCACCTCGGAGCAAGTCTGTAATCAAAAAGCAAGAATAAAATTCAAAAACTTATATAGATTTCCATAAGCAATCGACGGTCGGGTTTAATTAGCCGATTCAACTTTGAATCAATGGGTTTCATGCGGATCGACTTCAAATCGATGGTCTGATAGATGCGAGCAGTTATTTAGATTTCGCGGATCGACTTCAAATCGACGGTCAGAAATCTTAAGACTGCGCCTAATGGATGGCAACGCGATTGTACTAGCAGTTAATGGTTCAACGACCGCAGTATTATAAAATCCAAAATTAGATTTCACTCAGCCGCTAAAAAAGCAGTACAATTAAAGGAAACAGCACTGGGACTTCGTCATGTAACAATGTATAATTGCTTGAAATTAATTATTCCAACCAAAATTGCAGGCCAGAATCAAAACAAAATTAAATAGGACTATCTACAGCATTGATTCCTAGATTCAAGATCATAAATAAAACTATTGAACAATAAACTGAAATCTAAAGTACTTACCTATATGTCCTCGACCTGCCAAAAGCTCATATCTGGCTGATTTGTACTTATAATAGGTACTTCTGGCAACATTTTCTCATGCACAGTACCAAGTCCCCTTCTACTAGTTGCCTCCTTCCATCTTTGGAATGTCAAATCATATGGAAAAGACTCCAAGGAATGCTCACACTTGTAAAGTCTTAAAGTAGCATCAAGGTTAATGTCTAGTCGGTTTCGCAGCTTGTTTTTTATGAAGCTCAAGGAACTGAAAGCTCTTTCATCCTCTACACTTCCAAGTATCATTGTCATACATAGATCAGCGAGATTTATATATTCACTCAGGGCATCCTTGAGATAATCGTGGAGACTTAGCTTATTCCACAGTCTTGTTACGGCTCCTTATTCCAATGACTCATGCAAGAGAGAAAATTGAGCATACATTGTGGTGCCAAATAGCCTTGATTGTATTTTTAATGCATCTGAATCTAGAATGCCGTTTATTTCCTTGCCATTAACTATAGGCCTCTGATAGAAATGGCTAATCGGAACCTTCACATAATTTGAAAATTTTGCAAGCAACTTTTCAGGTCCATTAGCATTATTCCAGAAATTTGGGAAGATAATTCCCACTGCATCGAGCAATTCATCACGGGGGAAGCGTGCTCGCAGTTTTGCAGTTAGACTTATCACAATATCTCTCGTATTATCTTTGATAGATTGATTAAGTAAGCCAAATTCATTTGCTCTTGCCTCAATGTTTCGCAAAAGGTTATTTCGCCCAGATTTCATGAAGCAATGTAATGGTAAGAATTGGTCCTTCACATCTATACACAAGCAACCGCTATCATTATACTTCAAAAAACTCTTTCCATCTTCCAGAGATACGTCGTCCTGCCAACTATAAAAAGCTTTATCTCCTTCAAAACTGCCTGG
This sequence comes from Isoetes taiwanensis, assembly GCA_021234155.1. Lineage (NCBI taxonomy): Eukaryota > Viridiplantae > Streptophyta > Lycopodiopsida > Isoetales > Isoetaceae > Isoetes > Isoetes taiwanensis. The sequence continues at coordinate 12,580,563 of JAJEKV010000001.1, read as the reverse complement.
TCTTTCATAGAGCTTTTCCAGCCGTGTGCATGCCATTTTTCTTGCAATGGAATACTCAGAAATAATTATTGCTCGATCTTGTGCCTGTTGAATTAAAAAGACAAGTTCCTTAAGCAAAGGAAGAAGAGTATACAATGTTAATAATGTCTCTGCATCTGTAAGCAGCGTGAGCAGTTCAATAGCCTTCTCTTCATCAGATAAATCAGTGCATGCCCCTGCAACAAAAACGGATTCATCACATGATCTGTGAATTGGTAAAGCAATTGAAATCCATCTTGTATCCACATCTTTTAGCAGTTTCAATCCTTCGGTCAAGCCTACGACATATTGCTGGAGATGTGCAAGTCTCTGTGGGCTGCGACAATAAAACAAGTTCACATTCTTGACCAAATATTCGACCTTTTCTACGCATCGGAAGTCATTCACAATCTTGAATGCAAGGTTTGTCCTATGTGTCATGCAATGAATAGATAACATATATGGTGCGAAGTTTGTTTGAAGTCGCACTCCTAATCCAGTTCTGCAACTGGACATCACTGATGCACCATCTGCACCAAAGCAAACTAGTTTCTTCGCACGATCATACATACTCAACCCTGCATTAGCTAACTGTTCATCTACCATAGCATACAAACTTTCAGCAGTAGCATCTCCATCCATTTTCGTTATACTTAAGAAATATGACTTTCTACAAAACTTCTCAATGTTGTACACATAGATGCACGACCATGAAGAGTTATCCTTCGCAGTAACTTCATCCAGCGATAAGGATAAAAATCTGGAGCCTACAAAAAATAATAATAGAAAATAAAACTCCATTGGAAATTAAAACATTCTAAAAATAAAGGTGAACAGTGCATATTTGGCGAAGCATATGAGACTCTATTTCATTCCTGTGCTCATCTGATCTTAAGCAAATCTGTCTTGATTAAGTCTGATCTATTTTCTGCTAACTCACTAGCCAATGGTTCATAAAACCTGTAAACATATTGAAAAACGAATAGAAAGAAGATGTTGTTATGGCAGCAACCTCGTGGTTTGGTGTGATCGTTACTTCCATCGTACCATAATAGGTGAAGCGCATTTGAAGTTAGTGCCAACATTGCAAACAGTCTAGCAAGGAGTAGCCATACAAGTTCTATATGAGATGGTTCATTTATCTACATCTATATTATGCTCTGATACCTTTTAAAATTAGGTATTTGATATTGTTACCATGAATAACTCGGCCACAAAAGCCCGAAAGTCACTTGATATCACTGCTTAGAGGGGAACTAGTATCTGTATCACTAGTAACATGCTGACTGCAACAATCGGCAAGGAGGTTGTGGAACTAAGTATAGTCAAACAAAAAAAAAATCCAAGTAAACTTTCAAGAAGAAAAAAGAGAATAATAAAAGCAAAGAAAACATTGTTAAACAAGAATTGTACCTTTAATGAGATTCTGCAGCTCATCTTTAGCAACTTCTGCCATATGTCCTGCGAAATCCCAACCCGCACTCTCAGACCAATGCGAAGATGGTATATTCGAAAGCCCATGAGCACGGAACAATGATTCATGCTCTGGATAATCTCTCATTGGGCATCCATGTTGCAGTTAATGCAAAATTGTTCTCATTTGTATGCATTTGACTTTGAACTCCAAGAGCTCTTGCTTTTTAAACATGCAATGAAATATTGTCTCCTTCCGTTCCTTTGCAACTATCAATGCTTGATACTTTTCAAAATTGTTGAGCATTTCTAGCATGAACATTTTTTTCAGGACCTTCCTATCCAACAAACACGTACTTCATGACTCCATCTACTATAACTTTGTTTTTTAGCTTCTCAACATGCCGATCAATGTTGTTATTTTTCTTGCACTGCAAAGGTTTATGCAATTTATTTTTCCATGAGTATATATTGCATTTGACCATTGTGTGCTTACCTATATCTATGGGCTCAATGAAAGGATACTCAACAAGCCAGTCATTTTTAAAACTCCTATTGGCAGCCCATTTACTACCCAGCCGATCTTTATATGCTCCACGACGAGGCCTCTTTCTTTTAACTTTTTCATTATAAGAGATGAGTTCCCGATGGGATCTATTTTATAATTGGACCCTTTTCTTCTGGATAGTACTTGCGCAAAATCGATTCAAACTGTTTTGGATTGATGTATAAAAATTTGAAAGCAGCAGAATAATTCTCGTATGCCAGGTTTGGTATAGGCCTAAAAATGATATGGTCCGGTTCTTCCATAAAGATGTAGCTACAGGAACAAAATAACAGAATGCACTAAGTAAGAGAGACCTAGTAATAAAACCAAAAGAATGCTAATAGCTTACTCCTCTTCTATTGTTGTTTTTCTTAACCATTATACAAAGGCCCAAGGCCTATTTAACACCACAAAGTCCTGCAGTTGACAGATCATATAAATCAGGACCTCAATAGCCTAAGAGGCTAAACCTGGAAGGAATACATGTAAGCTACAGTCCCATTGTTCAAAATACTAGACAACTATCTTACTTCCATACTAGACGGTTTGGTAGATTCAACTTTTGCTTCGAATCTTTATTGCTGGCATCAAAGGGGCTAGTTTACATTATGGGCAAATTGATGATCAAATTGCAGAAACTTGGATAGGTCAGAAACTTGAAAAGACAACCTCTGCAATTGCTTTCATTTTGAAGGCTAGAAGGATTGAGAAAATGATAGCTACAACATGAACTATAGCCAAGCATAACAAGTTTACAGACAGATTGAAATACAAGAACAACATATTGTTACATGCCATTGACTATAATTCTGATGTAGACAGTAGAAATGACAGAGAATGAATAGGTTTAACCCTAAAGTAGAAATCAACCATGCTCCAATCCAATGCATAAATTTATTTGATGTAGACTAACCTTGATCCGACAGAACCTACCTTAGTGGCAATGATTTTGCAGTAGGCAGTTTCTCTTTTGCTGTAATGATCCACCAAAGAAATGATCAGGCCTTAGAATCGATCCGGGCTGAGGAGGAGATGAATGTGATCAGATCTGTTTGCCATGAAAAGTTCAAAAAAGGAAATGCATTAAAAATAATTCTAATTTTATGAGTTGTGAAATGCATATCACTTAATAATTACGATGATAAATGGCGAATTTGGAGGTGTTAATAAGAAACCCCCTGGCAGGGTAGCCCTTAAGGACGAAAGTTCGCCAAAAGGCTATTTTTTAAGGGTATCAAAAAATTTTGATGATATAGTTTAGTAGGGCCCGTTATAGATGAAAAAAATAAAATTAGCCAACTTTTCTACAAACAAATCTCACTGCACTTGAAAATTTGCCACATCCACTAAGCATCATAACTATGGATTCGCCTTATCTTATACCCTCCTCCTCAAAGATTTCTTAAGGAATCGCCTAATATTCTAGGCTTTCTTCATAACCTAATCTATTTTCCATATCCATCCAAGTACATATGATAATTTTAAGAGTTATTTTTTTAGCTATTGTGTTTCAAATACTTCTAAGGATGCACTCAAGAGCATTTTTTTACAGACCTCCCTTTAAATAGATGTGTTTTATCTACAAGGATAAGCCACATTCTCATTTGCAAAGGTTTTGTGGTATTGCATCATGCAACTATAATTATAATGTGTTTGTGTCCTTGATATAATATAGATGCCGGTGAATAAAATTTCACCACAGAAATTGCGCTTGGAAAATAAAGACACTTAAATCTTGGCCAAATACTATTGGCCATGATTCGCCTAGATTTCTATAAAAGACATTAATGTCTAGAAAACATTCGCCAGCATAACTAATCTTGCAACTATATTATTCGCCCGACCTTCTAAATTATGCTTAGACAAATTTGGCCTTAAGGGCAACCCTGCCCCCTGGGATGTGGCAAATCCGATATTCCCTAGGAGAACGTCCTTTGTTAAAATGGCCATTTTCTAGGCTTTGGTAATTTATTCATGGAACCTTAGTGGCTAAAATGTTGGTGTGTTTCAGATTGTCAAATGATGATTTGGCAATTTGAATCCCTTAATTGTCAATACAGTGCTGGGAAATGGCGAATCTGCAGCTCCTAAAGAGCTAATGCATCCTACTCAGGCCGACCAGTGCATTTTGCCGAAATAGTTGATTCGAGCCCAATTGGCCTCCCGCGGCCACTAAAATTTTCACTGGACTTTGCCATGCTCCATTGTTTTACGTTTAGCTCATGCCATATGGCAAAATTACACTTTGAAGTAAGCAACCATGATACATGTACATGGACATGTACATGTACATGTACAGTGCCTTCATAAATCTTGAAGAGGACCAAAGGAAAAAAATAAAATGAAAGGATGTTAGACCCACATTAAATTTGTCAAAATTTGGAGAGATGCGTGGCAGAAATATCTTCCCCCTCGGATAAATGCTTTCCTTTGGCAAGTGATACACAGGGTTCCAAGGGTCAATCATCTAGTCTCAAAATGGGACAATAACGTCAGCCCAGTATGCCCCTTGTGCGAGGCCGAACAGGAATCCATAGAACATTGTCTGGTGGAATGTGCGAAGCTGCAAGTAGTATGGGCATGGAGTCTGAATAGCTTTGAATACCCGTTAGGTACCAAGGAACTGTTGTGGAATCCTTCCCCTAGAATGGTGCACCATGAAGAAGGTGGCCTTTCATATAGCTAGGGCCTGGACAATCTGGTCAATATGGAAAAGGAGAAACGCCTTGGTCTTCAATGAAAATCAGGAAGACATATCACCACATCAGCTTCTACATATAGTACTTGAAAGGCTGAAAAAATTCAGGCTAGCCTTCGAGGGTGAAGAAGAAGTAAAGGTCGAAATATGGGGAACCTACCTAAGCTTACACTAGGAAGTACAAGGGAATAGTGCAAGAAGGAGCCATGTAGCTATCCTCATCTCAGTTTTGCAGATGAGTGCATTCCTGCCATGTGGCTTTGTACCATTCCTTTAAAGTAAATAAAGTCTATTTTTTATCCCTCAAAAAAAAAATTTTAAATTAAATTTGTCGAAGAAATGAATGCGTATTAGTTAAAATTTTATAACTTATCCATTGAGACTGTCATTTATACATGTCTATTAAGGAAGCATAAGGTATTCTATACATCTATTAGTGGCAAGCCTGAGCAAGTTTCACTTAGCTATTATGCTACAATAAGAGGGGCAATATACCACCTCCACTTTGATTTGCGTTTCCTCTTCATCGTAATGTGACACCCATAAAATGTCTCTGAGACATGTATGCACAACTTGAATCTAAATGTGTGAAGCTCTAACATTGGCATTGGCATTTTTCCATGGCAGATGCATAATTTCCACATATGAATTCTTGTTAAATAATTTGTACTAAAGAGGCAATTGTTAATACATCAGTTATGATGAGGGCTGACCAGCTGAGTGGTTTACTTGGCCAGCTCAAAAATATTGATTTTGCATAGATCACTGAGACTTTAGTGAAGCATCACATTTGATAACTTACTTTAGTATGCATTTGATTGGTTTCTAAATAACTTGGTTTAAAACCTTCATCATGGAGACTATAGTGTCTAGTGCTTGTTATGAATCGAAACCTTATGTCAAAATAGGGGATTAGAAGTTAGACCTACCTTAATAAAGTATGGGTTCTTACAAAAGGTGCCCTCCTCTAATTATAACCCATTATCGTATTTATCACAATATGTAGCTAATAAGTAAAAGCTAAACTCTAATAAAAGTTAGACCTTTTTGAATAAAGTATGGGTTCTTGCGATAATCACCCTTTCTTAACATACCCCAATGTTGTTTCATAGTGTTGAATTGTATGGTTGAAGTCCATGGCTCTACTTGCATACCTATCTATCTATCTATCTATCTATCTATCTATCTATCTATCTATCTATCTATCTATCTATCTATCTATCTATCTATCTATCTATCTATCTATCTATCTATCTATCTATCTATCTATCTATCTATCTATCTATCTATCTATCTATCTATCTATCTATCTATCTATCTAAGTGCATAAGCAATGATGTATGCACACCAAATTGCAATTGTCTTAACTACAGAGCAAGAATGATATGACAGACCCAAGAGATTTTCTCATCACAAATTTAGAATATCTAACTCACATTCTCAATTCTGAAGTGCCTATGTTTTTGATACTCCAAATTGCTTGTAAAGTAATTGATGGAAATGAAGAACAAATCAAGCCAATGATGCACCTCAGATATGTGTCCACTTTATCAAAGATACAAATACGTAGCCACAATTTTGAAGTCTATTGTTTAAATTTGGTATTTTCGACATGCCAAAAACTTTTTAGATTTTTTTCAGGTTAGTTTTCTAAGGTCTAAAAGCTTTTAGCTGCCGGAAACTTTTGAGGTATTCCAAAAATCGAGTTTGTGGCTTTTCCTTTAATTACCAAATTCTAGATTTTGGGGTTGCCTTATCGATTCCGAGCCTTTAGCAGATGCCCTTATCCCTTCTTGCAGCACATAACATTATGTTCTAGAATGAGATGGGCGAGTAAAAGGCGTATTGATTCTCTAGAGGGAGAATATAATATAATATTATGGAATGAGCTATCGCCCCATGCATGTTCGCCAATTGGATTGGCATGCTTTATCCATAAGGTGCTTTATAAATTTAGGTGCAATAGATGGCATTTTGCAAATTGAAGTGAACGAATCCGCCTTTAGTTTGCAATTTCGGCCACTACCTTGGTTTGCAGTTAGCTCCGGGCTTTCTGAGGGTGTGTTTGAACCTTTAACGACAGATGGAACTGTAGAAAATCTAGAACAGGTCTGGTTCCAGTCTTGACTCTTTGCATAGCCAAGGTTCTATTCAGCAATTATGTATCTTCACCTCAGGCTTTATGCTTCCATAAATTTGTACGAATGATCTGTTGTTTCCAGAATCAATGGCAGTGGAGGCAGAATTGGCTACATATTGCCAGCATGGAGAATCAGGTTATTTTGTATTTTCTTCTGCTTATCCAGCAGATGCACATTCTGAAGCTTTTAAATTTTGAATGGCACTGCAGATGGCTGCTCTAATATTCAAGGTATGCTGAACATCTATATTCCATTTGGGTTCATGATTAAGTAGTCATCATCTTGATATAGGTACTTGTGGACAGATGGAATATGCAGAGACATGAATCAGTTCCTTAAAAAAGTAGTATTTGCATTTTCTATTTCTTCAGGTATGTCCCAGCATGATGTTTTTTGTGAGCATAGAAATTGTGCGTGAGGCTACCTTTTTTTTTTTTTCTTCCATTGATGGTCTCAACAAAAGCAGATTATTTTATCAATTTGGGCCTTTAGACAATAAGACCATGCTGCAATAGAGTTTCAAGGTAAGAAATATTTGTATGTTTTAGATATTTTTTGGAGTTTGATTTTGATGCCTATGTTCAGTCAAAGGTATGTTCAACCAGAAGATCAATTCAACCAGCATTCAATTATTTTAAAAATATGTCTTAATTTTGGGAGTTTTTTTTTGCGCGGCTTCCGTCGCTTTTAGGCGTTTTTTTTCTTCCGCCGCTTTTTTTCTCTTCCCGCTCGCCCGCCCGTCACTTTCTTGAAAAGTTCCCTAATTTTTCCACTTTCCCCCTTCTTCGTCCTTTTCGTTTTCCTCACACTCCCCTTTTTTTTCATTTTTTTTACGCCTGCTTTTTTCCGCCTTGCTCTTTCCTTCTCTTTCTCTCTGCCCTGCCCCTCGTCCAGCGGCGCCTTCGAACTCTGGCGCCTTTCCTTCAGGCTATGGCGCCTGTTCTTCAGGCTATGGCCTCTTCAGGCTATGGCGCCTGCTTAGCCCATTTCGGCTGAGGCAAGAAAGGAGACACATTCCAGAAAGGAAGACTAAGGAAGGATGAGGTAAGAGGCTGAGGCACATTCCAGCCCATTTCGACTGAGGCAAGAAAGGATGACAAGTTCTGGTTGATTTAAGGTACAGCTTATTCCGGTAAGGAGGTCCAAATGGGTCCAAATGTTGCCTGCTGGCTTGTTTACCCATAGATTCGTGGCTTAACCTCTTTCTGAGGCTTGTGCAGCTCTTAGCTATTTCGAATGCAGGGTACAGAAGCAGCTCTATCATATTTCAGTGCAAAAGACAGAGCCGTTCTTCCTTATTCTGGATGCAAGAGAACCGATTGCTGTGCATGCCAAATAGGGATGCTTCTTTATCAATTCAGAATGGTATAAGCCTTCTCTTTGGGTCTTATCTACAAGTTTTGTTGCTGCTTTCATCTTTTGAGCTGGAGGAGTTTATGTGCTTTTCCCTTGCTAACATCTTATTTCTTGCAGCCCCTTAAAATGATCTTCCATTTTAAGGGATCTATTTTTCTTGCATCTTCTCCAACATAGAATATAATACTAGTCATTTGTCAGGAACATTCTATGGATTTATATTAGAAGTTGTTCCATTTTATCCTTTGGTAGACTTTTATAATCTGGCTTACAAGCTTCATATTTTGCAGATTGTGGCAATCAGATTTCTTCAATGTCACATCATTTACTATGAGTGCTCTCGTTGCTTCTCAAATATAAATTGCATGCACAGTCCTATATGCAGCTGCACATATCAATATAGAATGTTCTGCTGAGCATAAGGGCGTTCTATCTATTTTCCAGAGTGTTTCTTTGGTATTGTTGATGCTCAAAGTAAGGCATTGAGCTTGATAGCTTGATAAATATTTTGCTACAGCATTGCATAGTGATGGTATCCATGTGATGTGATGTGGGTTTGTGGAGGGGATGGAAGACTGGCAATGACAAATTCCTCTACATATTTTTGAGTTGGAGGTGGTAAATCTCTCTAGACTGCAGGAAATTTCATGTGCAGATGAATAGGCAGTCATTTTTATGAAACAAGTATGTGGTACAATAGGCAGAGACAATAAATTTAGGACAACTCAGTGTGTTTGCAAACTGTCCTCACGTGTTTGATTTGGAGGTCAATGCCTTGGACTTCAACTTTTAAATCGCCCCTGGGGCGATTTGGATTAGCCCTCTAATGTCATTTTATAATTTTTGTCTCTCATAAAACATGTTCAAGCTTTATTTTTGGTAAATAAGTTGGACTTCCAACTTTAAAATCGCCTTTGGCGTGATTTTCTCTAAGCTTTAATTTTGTTAAATAACTTGGACTTCAACTTTTAAATCGCGCTTGGCGCGATTTGGATGTCTTGTGGTTTTGTCATTTTTGTCTTTCTTTAAGCATTTTGTAGAGTATGACTTAACATGTTCAAGCTTTGTTTGCACAAAATTTATGACCTCGAATTTAAATATAATCTAGAAATGAGTTTATTTTTATGTTTTATGCTATGATGTTTATGGTTCATGTTAGTGACATTTGCTCATTTTACTCTATAAATTTTATAGTCATTCGTGATTGTATTTAAAAAATGCAATTTTCTAGTTTTTTTCATGTTGCCCATGTTATAGTCATAACATGGCTAAATTGCATTGTATTTTACAATGTTCATCAAATTCAACACAAGATGCGTATCCTCGGGCTGAAAATGAACACAGTCCAAACATATCATTACATCCCTAAAAAGGCCCATAATAAGCATATTCGGCGCGCTTTTGGAATAGACATAATCCCAATTTAATTGAATGATGGTTATTCTCTTATAAAAGGTGGTGTGCCATTTGCTTAGATGAGAATATTATGTAGCTTACAATTTTATTGAAGTTGTGATTGACTTATTTGACTGTCTTTCCATGCAGTGAATGCGATGTACAGATCAAACAATCTTTGCTTCATGAGATAGGCATAAATACAGTGCTTCTTTTATCTTAAATACACTATTCAATTGTAATATTCATTCCTTGGTTTTTTCTTACTATTTCTGCTCTCTTATGTGCAGATATGATGGCCAAGGGGCTTAGACCTCACCTCTTGGCCGATGTTATTATCAAGGTATTTGCCTGAAGCTATGAAGATGCAACATCAATATTTCATGCTGGCAGGGTGTGCAATATTCTCTAATCTGGTGGCTAGGGCATAGCTCAGATTGAATGTATGTCCTTCGATCATATATTTCTATAGAGTGGGGTTTTTTTTTCCGGATTTTGCGCAGCAGAGCTTTTTTGGAAGGAAAGTCCCGCTTCTGGATTCTTGTATGAGGATTTGGCCTTGAGCAATAACTGTAGCGAATTGTTAACATCTTAAGTGAATTGGTTGGAAATCTTCTAGATTCTATGATTGGTAGGCACTTCTTGCTCATGTACTAATATCATTGTCGTTCATGAAAGTTTGGCAATATAACTTCATGATATTCAGATGGTTTGCTTTTACATTTGTGGCAGCATTTGACAAAGAGCTCACATCATTCAGCAAAGAGAAATTAAAGGCATGTGGTTGCAATGCAGTTTTTTAATAAGAAGAAGATGGAGACAAATAAGTTTGTTTGCAGTAAATGAGTTTTGGTGCTACATTGTTGCAGTACATGTTAATTCACTAATGGGTATGATGGTCAGGTAATCTTAGGCTTATTCATATCAAACTATTGTTTACCATAATCATGTTATTGGCCTTCAAGGCTAACTGTCTCCTTCCTGTCTAACTTCTGCGGCCCTAAGGTGCAGGATAAGTTTGTTTGCAGTAAATAAGTTTTGGTGCTACATTGTTGCCTGCACATACATGTCAATTCGCTAATGGGTATGATGGTCAGGTAATCCTAGGCTTATTCACATCAAACTAATGGTAACATAATCATTTTATTGGCCTTCAAGGCTAATTGTCTTCTTCCTATCTAACTTCTGTGGCCCTAAGCTTTTGCCTTCATATAACTATCAAGAACCTATATTAGCGATCCAAGAGAAGGCGACAGAGAGGCGCTTGTAAGAAAAGGCGTGACTACAATGGGTCAAAATAGGGCTTCCCAAAAGGGCAAGGCGACAGAGAGAGGAACAGGTCGTGGAGCTTCCAAGGTAAGGAAAGCGGTATTTGTTGTCATCTCTGACGGAGCAGACTCAGTTTCTTATGAATCAGAAACTAAACTTGAGGACAAATTTGGGATAACCCAAGCTGCCTGGGAATCACTCATGAAAGTAGTTGGCAAGGTTGATGAAGTCCACAAGGAGGTGAAACGGGTAAAAGCTTTGCTTGATCGGGTAGCCAATTGCAAAATACAGTAGAATCTCTCACAAAGCGTATTCAATTGCTAGAACAAAAGCAGCAAGAAAACCATACTCTGAGCTCAGAAAACAATTTGAAAAATGATGTAAGCAATTTTAGCTGAGGGAAAGAGACCGTCAGAAACATGGCTTGAGATTAAGAATTGTTGGACTCCCTGAAAACGAAGATGAAGACACTATCTCAATAGCTAACTCCTTTTGTAAGGAGAATTTGAAATTGGTAGAGCCCAACATTTTGGATGGGTCTGGTCGCAAAGTAGAGGGTAAAACACGTCATGTTCTCATAAAATGCAGGGATGATATAGCCAGAACAGATATCCTAAAGCAGGGGTCACTATTAAAAGGAACACCATACAGGATTTGTGAGGATTTGACGTAGCAGCAATTGCAAACACGTCCAAATTTACTACGTCAAGTACGTGAAGCAAGAGATGCAGGTAAATGGGCTGTATTCAGAAATGGACAAGTGATCATATGAGAATGTAAAGAATAGGAATTGTCTGGCAGGCCCGACAGTAAGCCTGCCACAGTCTCTGTTGTATGTTGGACCAACAAACAAATTAAACAAACACTTCTTTGGGCATTTTTACATCCTTACCTACTAACATTATTGCAAAAATTACAACATACAAATTTGCAAGGCATTCATGTTCTTATATACGCGATGTAGCAAGTCATTTGGTCACTGTATGTAGGACTACTTTGCTATCATGGTCGTGCCAAATGAATGTCAACTTAAATTTTAAAGTTCACTATACAAAGCCAAACCTTCTCTCTAATAGGTATTACGTAGTAAATGTCAACTTAAAAGTTCGCTACACAAAACCAAACCTTCTCTCTAATAGGTGTTAGGTAGTAAATGTCAACTTAAAGTTTAATCTCCAATAGGTTTTAGGCAGTATCATCTGGTAACTTCCTACTTCAACCACATCATATACCATTCAATATCTATTTTGTTTCGCATTAAGTTATATTCGTACCTATGCCCGGCAACGCCGGGCACTTGTTATTAGTTTAGTATTAACATTGTTGCTTTTTTGATGTTTTTCTTTGAGAAATAAGTGCACCATCAAAACATAGAATTAGCTACTCTATTATTCGTTATCTATTATTGAAGGAGATTAAGGGATAAGATGATGCTAATCTTAGTCTAGTATATTACAGGAGCCAGAGCCGTGCACTGGATGGTCAGATGGCGCCTAACGTCGTATCACGACAACCAACAATAACCAAATCACCTACTAACTCACATACCACACAGAAAACTTTGACCTCAATCGTTGGATGCAAAAAAATTCCTAATCTCGTCCGTTCAATTAGCATATCTCAATGTTATTCAATCAACCTAGCTCTCCAAGGGGGCCTAAAAACTGTATAAAACACAAAAGCACTTGCAAGATTCTACATTAAAACACAGAGATCTCCTTGAGAACATATCAAACTATGACGCTTCCGAACCCATACAATGCTACCATCATATAAATAGGGGAAATTCCCCTTCCATGGCAACTCGATCACCAAGGGAAAGCCCTCCGTCTGACTCAGGCCACTTTTGATGGCCAAGTGTCTGGATGAAGGGCACAGAGGTGTCATTCGTCCCACGCCTTCTATGGGATATCCTATACGACGGAAACGTATATACAGATTAGCAGTAGCAACACAACATATAAATAACTAGTAATGGTGCCCAGCGTTGCTGGGCATAAGTTGATATATGTAGCTAATTGGAGAGCGGGGCATAACGTAACTTTGTAATCTTGAGATAAGCTTCACTTGGGATATATTATAATCTTCAGAGCTTCTTCGTTCTAATATGGAAATTCATGGGCAAAGTTGGAAACACATCGTTATACATAATAGTCGCTTTTTTGTATATATTGGAGGAACTGATCTCTTCTTTTTGCATTTATACACACGTTTTAAAGGATTGGCTCGAAATATATACGTACCTTCTTTTAATGGACACCCAAATGGGAGAATATAATCATTGAGAAATAGAAAACCAAGCCTCTAACGTTGCTGGGCTATATGTGGTTCGTGTTTATGGGGCTTGTATTTATGTGAGAATAGAATATCATACTTTCACCATTCTAATATAGAGAAATCTCGTCTACTATAGTTTATTGTACTTGATCCCCGCCAACTGTTAATGTTGATTTTAGATAGGATACTAATATAGAGAAATCTTGTGAGCTCATGGTTCTACAAATGTAGTGTTTGATTTCGTCTTGTTCTACTGCATTGTATCTCTGCCAACTCTAAGTGTTGATTTTAGATCGGAATTCTATGTCATTCATTTACAGTTCTGTGTCATGACAATTATGGCCCTATGAAATTGCTTGCCTTTTTGTACATCTATACCCCACAAATGAGGAACTTTGTGTACGGTGTAGATTAAGGAATAAGGGGTGAATATGCCTATCCAACAGCTCTCGCTGCCCTGTGTCACCCTCCGTGTGAATATGCACCCAAACCAAAGGGGGTTTTAGGGGGATTTTAATTTAAACATGTTGAATGTAATGGTTTGTGTTAATTAATATTAATAGTAGTTACGTTGGTTGTTACATTCAAAAAAAAATTTGGGCCCTTCGGGCCCTAAAAGAAGCAAAGATAGATAAACTTTGAGGTAAACAAGAAAATAAAAATACAAAATGAATGATGTGTTATTGCAGACCATATATTTTAAATTGCCGCATGTGATGAGAAGTGTCAACTGAGTTAGCCAATACCTACGAAAGCTTCGACATCATAATTTGCCTCATTCCAAACTAATGATAATAATAAAGATCATTTGCAGCCCTTGCTTGTGCACTTGTATACTCTTCAAAAGAATAATTTCCGTGGGACCATTCGACCTTTCCATCGGTATCATGGCCAGTATAGAAAGTCACAGCTTTTAAAGAAAATCTTTCTGAAACAATGTTATCAGGCTCTTTCTCATGCCCATAAACTCTTCCAACATCTCCAACTGCCTCATTTTCATCTACATCGCCAAACTTGAGAGAGGAATCAGCCCTTGAATCCAAATATATTTAACCATGGCACTTTGCAATGCAACAAGGAGCACAGCTACCATAAATTCTGTGACCTTGCAGGCCGACCCTTCCAGCAATCTCAAAAAATAAAAAGGAACTCTGGATGCAGATGAAACCAAATAAGCACTAAAGCTTATTTGAAATAAAACCTCGAACAAAGGCAGCAACAACCCAAATCTGTCCAAGATATTGGCCTATTGCTCCTGCAGCAAGGTTAACACTCATTGGATTGGCAGCCATTGCAGTCAAGAACATGGCAGAGGAAATAACAGATGTCTTAAAACAAGTGAGCATAAGTCATGCCCCATTTTTTTCCTTTCATTGCCATTTCGGGGCAAAGGCGAGCCCTACGGATACGGATCGGCTTTTCCCTTGCTAATTTTGAAACATCCGAATTTTGCTTTTACATATTCACTGAAGGAGGATAGACAATATACAACAACCGAGGTATCACGTCCTTGGGAACATATCCAACCAAATGATCAAGATATAGCTGCAAGAGTTGCAAATATGGGTGCATTGGTCCAGAGTATCCTGGTAGTTGAGGCAATGAATTCAAACCAGGAATAGAAGATGCCCAATTCCCAATTTGGGTCCTCAGCTGCAATGATCTAGAAGGCGTCATCCGAGCCTTTCTAGGTCCACTTTGAAAGCCCCCAACATCTTTGCAAACCACATAATATGCAAACCAGAATACATAATACTGAAATGCATCAAGCTCAACCTGCACTGCACCCATTGTATCGGTCTTGATTTTGTTCTTGAAAAGAAATGAGACCTGGCTCAATATTGATGCACCATTTTCAAGAAGCAAGAAACGGCGGACCCAATCTGGTAGCCTTTCAAGAGGGAAAACATACCTAACAAATCCTTCACGTTCGGCAACAAGAAGCAGATGAAACAAAGCACCAAATGCAGGGCAAGCAAGCCATGAATGGCGCGTATGGCAGAATCATTTCCGGAATGAGAAACAAGGAGAGATAACCAACCACCGGATTGGGCCAAAGGGGTAGAAGAAGGGGCCCCAGAAGAAGAATCCTGGAAACCGAAAAAGGCAACGGAGAAGCAGGGGAAAACAGAGGCGAAAAAATGCACGGGGCTGCTGCAGGGCAACGCCTTGAACTGCATTACAAGCAGTCAAGAACATAGGCAGACGAAATAACGGATGTCTGAAAACGAGGGGAGGCTCCAGAGAGGAGAGCCACCATCTCTGCCGCTGGACCAATTAGGGCCACAATAATTTCAATACCTTCGAAAGAACTTCGAAAGAAATGCTTTGGCGGCGGAATGCCATGGAAACTTTGAATACTATGGCAAAACTGCTGAAGCAAGCATCCCACCGCATCATCCTCTGCACTAAAGCACTAATGCTTCCACTCCAAATCTGTTTCCACTATGATCTGCTATCCACACGGCTTGCATGTTCAACCCCTAAAATAAAAAGAGGGCTTTTGTTGTGAGCCTTTGGATGTTGGACAATTAGAAAAAAAAAAGCTAAATCAACGACTAAAAAATGATGCACTCTAGATGTACGCATTAGTACATCAATTCGAATACGCCATGAAATCTTAGGAAAACCTTTGTGAAAAGCGTACAAAAACACAAAGAAAACCCCTTGTTATTATACTACATATTCTATGCATATACAAACCCCAACTATTCATGCCATCTCCAAGGCAAAAAAAAAAAAGGATTATTTTGTGTTGATTTACACGTATGGTTTGGGGTGTACGAAATTGTTTTGTGTTGATTTACATCTATGGTTTAGGGCAGGAAATTGTTTTTTGTTGGTTTGGGGTACGAAATTGTTTTGTGTTGATTTACATCTATGGTTTAGGGTACGAAATTGTTTTGTGTTGATTTAGACGTATGGTTTGGGGTACAAAAATGATTGGTTGGTGTAACTTCCTATTTTCAAATCACAAATCACAAGTTACAACTTGCAGTTGCCTCCATAGTATTGTTGATTGTGCTTGATCATAGCATGGATGCGTTATAAGAATATATATTGTATTGAAGTTGCATCAGATATATTCCAATTAGTTAAGAAATTCACCTTTGTACCTTTAAATGTCCAAATCTACACTAAAACAGGTCAAAAGAAATAATCAATGCACGGTGTCATCACAATTTACAATTCCACCTCAATTCATAAGGCTCTCCCGCAAAGATAGAAGCAGATACAACATAGACCTTCGATCTAGAATCATAACATCAGTCTAATTTCCCTGCAAAATGACTATCATCAAGTCTGTATAAGACCAAACTTAAAAGCATTTCTACACATTCATATATGTTTACAACATGATTGAATTTTAGAAATTTCAGGACTTCAACGGCAGAGTGCAAAAACATAATTATATAGATTGATTAATCATAGCAAGAACATCATAGACATGGTTCTTAACATAGTTGTATCTATGCCATGTCACCCAGAGTGGTATTTATTGATCAAGAGTGGATTTCTTAAGTGTGAACCATTTGTATCTCTTGATGAAGTTTGAACCATCTGCCATGAGTGTTGCGCAGTACAATACAGGTCTGACATATCAAGAGATGGATGTCATAGCCAAATCAACGAACATTTAAAATCAATCAAAACTTGGAATCCTGGATTAAACTTTTATAGAATCAAAAAATCTTATATGAATGCATGCAGAAGAATAAACTGGTGTGTGGAATTCTTAAATAAGTTTGAACCTTTAGTATATATATATATATATATATATGCTAACAAAATCATATCATGCACTTCTCTGTTGAATATAGTTTTACATCCAAAAATCTACCTTAGCCTCTGAATTATGCATGTTAACACAAAAAGCATCTTCAGGGGCTTTATCTTCAATCCTCTATGGGTGCACTTAGATAAGCTGTATATGCTAAAAGAACCATAGCTTTCATCATGTATTTCTCTGTTAAATGTAGTTTTACATCCGAAAATTCACTTCGGCTAGAACCCACATTTATATGCCTTCCCATGTCTGTAAGTTCTGTCCATACAGTTGCAAGCTCTGTCCATACTATTGCAGTTGTAGACTCCTCCAATACATTTAAAAGCAATACGAATGATCATAATAGAGAGCACATAAGAAATTACTGCATAAGGAAATCTAACGCCCTCATTTATACATCGAACTGCGCATGCTAGAAATATGTTAAAACTTCTAACAGTATTTGAACGAAGCAATAAAGCAGCCAGTTTTTAGATATGCAATGTATAAGACAGAAAATGGCAAATGGTCTTAGCATACTAATTGTGCAGGTCTTGAATTTCAAGTAATGCAAACAGTAGATATTGTGTACTGCCAGAATAGATATTATGTAATTCAGTAAATAATAAATATTATGTACTGCTATAATGCAACAATGAAGGCAGATTAATATTTTACCTGAAACATAAAGAACATGTCAAGATGAAGACTGGCCTGCAAATTAATATATCAAAGCATTCTTTGCTTCAATGGATAGACCTTGAACCCATTATCAAGTGCAATCCATCTGCATGTTCAATTTGTGTTCAATTTGTCAAATTAGGAGTAAACCCACATGCACATCAATATTGTGTCTTTTAAACATGCTGATGATGTGTATCTTTTGCACATGTTGAAGAGGCTCGGGATATGTTAGAGGTAGCTGCCATGCTTTTCTGTAGAATGAATATGATATAGGAATGCAAAACGATTAAGACTTACATAATTCAAGGATATGCATTCTGTTAAATAGGATTCAGGATTGGATTGACACGGTCTGGAATATCAAGAGATGGCCGCCATAGCCAAATCAGCAAATCATGTAAAATTGATCAAAACTTGGAATTCCGGACTAAAATTTATAGAATCAGAAGATCTTATATGAATGCATGTATAAGAATAAACTGGTTATGCAGACATAGAATCCAAGATAACTCCAATTTTTTACTGGAACATATTATATAGCAGGAGGACAAAGCGTATATACGATGTGGGAGCAAAATTAACAGACATGGAGTTTTAATGCTAAAGCTCAAACCGACCTGTTTGTGCGGCCGCCGAATTACATAGCTCTCCTTACTGAGTTTAGTTTGGTACCCAGAACCACGGATTTGTTTCTAGGATCAGAGGAAGTGAGTTAGGGCTTGTGATAGAAACAAAAGAAATAGATCAAAATATGAATTGCAAATAGAAATCATACCAAATCTTAGCCATAATCATCAAATCCTGGCCTGCTGTTTGTGATTCTCCAACCACGAAGTTAGAGCAGAGGATGGCTATGGCGGCGTGTTCGGCAGTGAGACCTAACTCCAACCTTACACTAAAAAAGATTTGTGCATATGCAGCTATGGCGACCCTTCCCTTGCCATGGGAAAAAAGTCGAAAGTTGATCCAATACCATCCCTTGTTGCCTTCGTATCATCCTTACATTCACTTTGACCTCCATTCTTTCTATTGAACTGTTACTGCTCCATCAAGAGCGTAAGTGAAGAAGTCCTCAACTCTGATGGATAGGGTTAGGCCATGGCCAAAGAGGAACAAAGTTATGCATGCAATAATCTGCACAGAAAAGGGGCATAAGCCGAATAAGCTTATAACAGAGAAGGGGCTTGAGAGCTGCCCAGCATGTGGATATGGAAGATTGCGGTGCCCAATCTGCCATCGTTCTGCTCCTTGCGGGAGTAAAGAGAGAAAAAAAATAGTTTTAATGTTCAAGGGGCAATCTTGACCGTTAAACAGAGAGAGCGAATCTCAGCCGTCCGATCTAGGGCGTGGTCCATTACAAAACATTATAATATAAGATATGCCACCGCGAAGGGTGGCCCATATATAATACCAACATAATATATAAAATGCATCATAAATGAGGGTTCTACCCTGGGCTCAGACTCCAAGGGGGCAACTGACGGCCTCTAAATAATAACAACAGATGGAATCATGATAATGGCGTTGGCTGGCATAGGACAATGGCTAGGGTAGTCCACTTGCAAGATAATCTAATCGTAAAGATAGGGGAGAGGCCGTTCACCTAATTTCAGGCCTATCTCGAAAGCAAAAAGTTTTTTGCCAGTGGCTGCGGCTTCTCTGCTCTATTCCAACGAAGTTGATAAGAGGTCGAGTACTTCCTGTTAGTTTTCTGTGGTCGCGCTGATGCCATGTGGCAAAAAATTGACCTCCCACATATTTTTACATGGGAGAAGGTTTGGCTGCAACCCCTTACGTGGGCTGCAGGCCTGGCTTGCTATAGCAGCTCGCCACCCCCTTACGTGCTTTCCCGTGAGATTGTCTACCTGAAAATAGATTGCCAGGTCCAAAATCTGGACGTTCAGAAATGCTTGAGGATTACTTTGGATTCAGGTCAGCAACCTAAACTCTTCAGGTTGAAGTGCCCATGGGAAAATTTGGACCTCAAAAAAATCTTGAGGTTGGAGGCCCATGGGAAAGCACCCTTACGGTACCCTCTTTTTGCATAATACGTAACGTAAGGGAGAACGGGAAATACGTTACGTATTCGTCCGACACTGGAATTTCCGACATTGGCTATGGCCGATTCTGATGGAGGAAACTAATAACGTTTTGTTTAGTTGCAATACGTTAAAGCTCGAGTGCTCCTCCATCCATGTGCACGCCATTCCTGCTCCTGTTTAGTCCCTTTTTAATTCCTTGTCGGCGTGCTTCTGATGATGGGTATGGCTTCTTCTGATTTGATCTTTACCTCCTTTACAGCGCCACCGTCTCTTTGTTGCGCTGCAAATTTGTCAAATCTTGAATTAATACTGTACCTCAAAGTCAGTAAAGAATTATGGTTGGCTTATCATTAGGATTTCCAGATTTTAGGTTTATAGTTATAACTGTCTGTTCTATAATCTAGCTAAAAGTCGTCCTCAAGCTAAGATGTGGGGTGTTTGAACTTAACAATTCTATGATTATGGCAACGTGATTCTGATTTGTTGCATTGATTAATATATGCAGCTTTGAGTTTTTTATTGTTGAAGAATGCTGGGAAGGAGGCATTTTCAAACCTTGCTTGGGATCCAATTTCTCTCACGCACATGGAAGCATGTCAAGTCACCTTAAACGAGCATACAAGCCGGGCCCATGTACTGCTTTTTTCAGACACGGTAAAGCCATCTTTTCATGGACTTTTGCTTGTTTCAAGATTTATAAATTCAGGCATATCCCTGTCCAACAACTGCTAAACAGAAAGTGGAAAACGGCCACATAAAACTCGTCAATATAGTTGGAGAAAATCTTGACCAGTAAAGTAATATTTCTTTATTTACCGGCTCCAATAAATTTATGGTACATTGATATAGATATCACAACACATCTGCACCAGCAGTAGTTGCAGAGTAGGAAGACAGTCATTGTCTTCAGTTGCTGCTGATCGAGGTTGCTACTGTAACAAATAATCCAAGCATGAGATTATGCTTGCTTAGCTAGGGTTCGTAGAAATTAGAGTACAATTTGTATAGTTCTAAACATGTGGCATCAGGATGATGCTGTATAAATTTGTCCGATAAATTTCCCTCCCATGGTTTTCTTCTGTGCCATGGTGTAGAAAATTTAGAGGCTGCCATGAAGAACTCTACAAATGCTTTAACAGGCAGAACCTGCACTGCAGGAGATGGATCCTGCATTGGCAGTAAGGAGCTGAACATATGCAGCAGGTTTGGCATAGAGGCTGGGACTGGATGCCTTCCCATAAACAGCTCCTGACTCTGAACCAGATGGAACGAAATAAGCTCCTTCTAAAAACAGGTTCCCCTCTGATCTTCAGTTCCAGCTTTTCCATATCCCTTCATCGGTATATTCTCTTTTTGTGACCTGCCCATAAAAAAAATCCCCAAGTAAGAAAACTGGCAGAAAGACCCTTTTACTTCTTTTGTGTTTACGTTTGTTGGTGCCAAGAATCGGTTTCCCTCCACATTTATGGTAGGGGCTGCACTTCCTCCTACTGCATACATCTCCCACTCTGTATAATCATTGTTTACTACATGGAAATACCCATGTCTGCACCTGCATTTTCATAAACAGAGAATAATCAATATCAGAATGTGAACTTTTCAAACATTGTAACACTATCAGAGGGCTTGAATCAATCAAGCACCTTGGCATGCGCTCAATTAGGCCTTTTCCAAAATGGTTGTATGCAACTGTGACCTGCATTATCTTGTCTTCTGGATAATCATCACTATGGCCCAATAACATCACCTGTAGAGCATGAAACAGAGCATAAGATATAAGGGGCTTTGAATTGGATTAATGAAAATGTGGGAAGAATCTAAACCTTATCATGTTCGCTGAAGTGGTTGTTAGATATTGTAATGGCAGTGGATTGCATGATGGCATCGATCAAGCCATCTGTGCATCTTGCAAGGGTGCAGTGATCTATCCAAACATTAGTTGCTCCAAACAAGGAAATTCCATCTCCATCTGAAATAGTTCTCCAGCCAAAATGGGTAGGAGAGTCTCTAACCATCGCATTGCCAGCAGGTTTGCAGTCATGGACATTGATACCATGGATGATGACATGAGAAACATACTGCACTGTGATGCAAGGGCCATTCGAAATGTGCACATTGGCTCCCCTGCCATCTATGGTCTTGTAGCTGTTCATGATCAGCTCCTGTGTCAGCTGAATGTTCATGTCCCTTTCAAAAATGATCCACAGGGGCTCGGACTGGATCACTCCAAAGCGGAGTGTTCCAGGCCTTGGATTCACAGCATCATCATCACTGGGATCTGTGACAACATAGATCTCTCCATTCTTACCCCCAATTGCATTTCTTCCAAACCCAATTGCACAGTCTGCTAAGCGCTTTCGGTTGTTATGCCATTCTGGGTCACAGCGCCAGCAATCATCAACTGGGTTTCCTGTTGTCTCGCAGCCTCCCAGCGCTCTTCTTGAAGAATTGAACAAACTGTAATGTTTTACACAAGTTAGCAAAATTTAAAACTAAGAACAATGATGTATCCTGTATTGAGTTTCAATTCAAACAGTATGCTGTAGTATTGACCTGGAAGATAAATTGGTGCTGTCCTTGTACTCAGATCCAGACTCAACAGGCATAGTTTCTTCAGGCTTCAACAGAGGCCTGGAAGCAGAGGCTTTCAATATGAGGACCACCAGTAGCAATAGCACATGAAGCAGAGCAAATGCAGACATATTTAAGGATTTATGAAGAGATCTGGCAATGCTGATACAAGGTATATGAGAGACAGGGCAGAGCTTTGATTTTTAACAAGAGACAACTGTGAGGATCCTTGGAACAGAGTGAACAAGTAATACCAAAATACAAGATTATCTATAGGACAGCAAGCCAACAGTGGAGGTAGCAAAAATGGTCAGGTTGGAAGGCCAACCACCAGCAGGGGCCAACCAACAGTTTTCTTGGCAGGCTACCACTGATTCAAATGGCAGATGCAAATCTTTCTCCAAAGACAAAACAAAAGCAGCAGATAATAGGCTTCCAGATTAGATCCAGAAGCACAAGAAAGGAGCAGAAGAAAGATGCAGGAAGGAGCTCTGCTAGATCAGGGAAGGAGGAGGGTATATATAGGGCTAAAATACGCATCTCTTCCCTTTTTTTTTTCAAGTTTTAGAATGGTTGGGAATAAGCATGCAAATTGGATGATATTCGGTAGGAGGTTGGGGCACATACCCGCGTGCAGTAACAAAATAAGTTCATCATTTTGGGATGCAAAAAATAAGGTGCACCCAAACATATGCATGGGCCCAAGTACCTTCTACCATGTTTGCAGCATTATTTTTTTAAGGTATATAGGTAACTGATGTAGTGGTTGGCATGTTATACCTAAGTGAATTAGAAGTCCAATGTCTCGATCCACATTTTTCGGCATGTTGGTCGCAGTTATTTATACCTAAGTAAATTGGAAATCCGACATCTCGATCCACATTTTCTGACCGATTTGAAATCTTCTTTCTTTTATTGTTACCATACTAGTTCACTATAAGGATGTCATATAACTCCATCAAAAACAGGGAAAGCAAAAGAGAGAATTAAGGGAAAGAACAAACAAAGAAGAGGAATAACTTCAATCCACAAAAAACTATATAGTCATCTTGATATTTGCACCACTCACTTGCCTTTTACAAGTTGATTCTATTGGCTTCTCCATATGACACCACCAATATTATAAGAATTTAAGAATTGGAGACAGTAGTGTGTCGATGTGCATGTGGCCATGGTTAAGTTTAGCGGCGATGGTGTTTGCCCCCAAGGCCCACTTATCATCTCTCGACAAAGCCACGTTCTAGCCATTATTATGTTTGTTTCCCAAGCCTGCCACTCACATGTGCTATTTCTTTCACCATATATCCAATGGTTTCAAAAAGAAGCTCTTTCTTTGTCTTAATATATCAAAAAGTCTCAAAATGGAGGCTCTGGTTATATAATCTATTGGTCTGCTAAATTGCTCGTTGCATGTCCATACTTTTGGCAGTTTCCAATTGATTTTGTTAGGTATATGGTGCGTTGTCACATATGTACTAAATCTCCAGAGAAAGACATTGATGAGAAAGACATTGATGTGTCGGCTGCTATTCCATCTTTGTTGTAAGAGAAAAAGAAAGAAAGCGAAAGCAACACCTATAGTTGAGACGGAAATTATATTAATGAAGTACTTTGCATAATAACATGTGCGTTGTCTTATTGGCATTAATTTGGATAAGAAAGCAGATACTCATTAATTTTAGAAAAGCAAAGGTTTTTTATATTTATTTTTGTTAGGTTAACACAAAAAGGATTGAGAGTGAAGGATGTATGTCAAGCACAAGTACACCCTTTCACAAAGTCAATAGAAATCTCTTCTCAAAACTACTAACTATTTCCAAATTAGCCATTCTTAAATCTCAATAATGTTGCATCGTCATTTTCAAATTTCAATGATGCCGCATCGTCTCTATGGCTTCCTTTTAGATGAAATTTATATCGTTGGAGCTGTTCTGTGATATTTCTATAAATATATGATTTGCACATATTTGGTCAAGATTTAACATGAAAAACAGCAAAATTACAGCCTAGTCTTTTAGGGTTTCTAAGCTTTTGATTGTTCAATATATTGAAGTGGGTCTTCAAATTGTATTTACTTTGTTCAAAAGTTTCTTTTGAGGTATTTCCAGGATGGCACAGGCAAGGTAGACAAATCTACCTCGAGAAGAGAGACTTGGACAAAGGCGCATGCAACAAACTTAGCCTGACAGGCGTATGTCGATACTCAAACCTAACGACAAACCGCTCGCGCACATCTGATCATGCACACGAGGAGAGTTAGAAATAAATTCAGGTGACAGTTAAGGACAATACAGCTAGGATTGTAGGTCTGACTGATAAAAGAGTCGGTGCCCAAATTGCCCAAAGCAATTGGGTACAGAGACCCGCATGCAATAGCTTGAGGATAGCTTTCGCATAGCGTAGTCTGAAATGCAACAGGATAAGTTTGGTCTTGCTATCCTTCCGGCCCATATGGACACCTTGTCCACTAGCATTGACACCATGGGCTCGTGATAGGGAACATGTTAAGCATGCGACTAAGGTAGCTATATCCCATCTTTGATAAGACGTTGACGAGATGACCGCTATGATCCAACGGTTTGTCCAGACAACTACTAAAAAAAAAAATCCGTTGCAGCATCACCAACTCAGATCCAGATGAGGCACATAGACCTACTGTGGTTATTTCTCATGATCACTTGGGGTTAGGTTTTGGACAATGCAAAGTCCATTTTAAGCCCGTACATTTTGAGCTGGGTACTTTTTTAGGGGTTTTTAGCAGGTATACTAAGGGTTTTTGCCTACCCTGGTACATCCATATTATATATAGGTGAATCTCGATACTGCAACTTTGCGTGTGTTTACATTTGCCACCTCCAAATAGGAATTGTACTTGCGTTTGATCTCTTGGAACTATTGGGGCTTTCCATGGTAAAAGGGGGATTGTTTGAACTCCATAACTAGGGATATGGATTTCATCTTCCTTATGGCAACCTGAGAACATGCTAGACATAGGATACTAGATCTGCACGGCTATCAACACTCCTCGTTGTTTAATGAGTGCACAAAAAAGTGAGGACATAGTGACATAGCTTGCTATTATAGGACTATCTTGACACCTTTAGTCTCCTTTCACAAGACAGACATAGAAGATAGCAGAAATCATCCGCGAAAACTGTATTGCTGCTTTGACAACATTGCGAAGACTTTTGACACGGTACCTAGGGAAAAGCTATGGGAGAGATTGATGCAGTTAGGAGTCCCTTCGGAGTTGTAGAATATAGTACATGAGTTGTAAGAAACATGCTCAGCCTGAATGCCATCGTTAGGCTAACTTGTGAACAATAGTGTTGGGGTCCGCCTGGGCGGCTTGTTCAGTATGCAAGTGGAGGGCCTCAGTTTATGCACCATATCATTCAGCACCTCATAAATGCTGATAATGTGGACCTCTTAGCTTACACCCCAGCCGACATGCAGCAACACTTAGATGCCCCAAATACTATCTGCCAAGCCATTGGAATGTCGTTCATCCAATTAGTTGCTTCTCATCTTATCTTCATATCAGCCATGGAGGTTGTGTCCATCTACAAGTACGCGAAAGTAGAGTTCATTACTACCATATTTTGAAACACCATATTTTGGGACACTTCTATGTTGCAATGAGTCATAGCAAGTTGGAGGATGCTATATACAATGCAAAACAACAGTTATAAAGCAGAGCTTTAGGACTAGACCTACTAGTCACGCTTATTCAGACGTGTTGGTGGAGCTTGTTCTTCTATATGGAGGTGTAGGGACCGATGGTATTACTTGCTACTAGGAATGACTTAAGAGTGTGTTTTGAAGGACTTTCTGGCTCGGCCACTTGGAGTAAAGTCTAGGATCCCGTATCAGATACTTCTGTCGAAGACCAATTTCCTGCCTCTACAGAGGGCTGCGCTAGAACGTCACCTCACATACTTTTAGAAGGTGGTCAGTATGGGCAATGCTCACCTCTCAAACCTCTCCTATACCATGACTTAGGTCTGCAGTGCTTCAAAGTCTATTGGAAGGAGAAGCTTGTCTCCCCAGATGGAATGTGCAGGAGCAGAGGTGCATACTGGTACAGATCGAGGAGGAATTATGATATGGTCTGGGGGTGTGGGATAAAGCCTTGTAGAGGTTGGGGCTTGTGAAGGATCCGCCCTTTTGGTGAGTTGGTTATCACTAGAGGTGCTAGTGCATAACATTTAGTATCAGTGCCAAGGTTTAATTCCTCGTGGCAACAATGGTCTGTTCCACATGCTTATAAACTTCGGCTAGCTATGAGTGACCTGAGTGCACAAAATAGAGAGCTGCAATCCCAGAATCTTGAGCTTAAGACCATGCTATTAAAACCTCATGTAGAATAAAACTCTAAACTGCAGGATACAATCGAAGAACTACAGACTAATCTGGCCGATCTGGTGGCTAAAACTACCAAGGAACAGATGATATACATCAGGATAGAATTTCTTCTGAGAAATTTAAGCACGGGGCCTCTTAAGATCTCAGGCCTAGAGGAAACTGAAGAAGGGGTTACATCTGATGTCATTGAGCTTTTCTTCAAAGAAACTATGCATTTACACAAGCCTCAATTTGTGCATTGCAGACGAATTGGTAAGGGCTTCAATAGACCAATTTTGGTGAAATTCATGATAGAGGAACCTAAACACAGAGTGCTACAAAATCATAGCACGCTATTGGACCATGATTTAACTTCTGCACAACAAGAAGTCAGAAAACGAGAATGGAACAAGGTAAAAGAAGCAAGAGCAACTGAGGTAGTAACATACCTAGACAACACAGGAAAAGCGGTCATCACTAAGTAGAGAAGAGAATAGCAATTTCGGACCTTGAAGGTGTTAACATGAAATGTCCGTGGTTTATCAAAAGAAAAAATGGAGGCATCTGTACAAACATGGCAAGATAAGAATTTGATATTAATAGCAGAAACATGGGAACACCAGGCACGGCCTCTTCCAGATCTGCAAGGCTTTCAGAAAGTAGGAAGTGTGTGGAATGAGAAGGATCCAGGAGTGGGAAGAGCATACGGCGGTGTAGCTGTGTATGCCAGATCCGAGATTGCGCACAAAGTTAGCATTTATTCCAAGCATATACATAATTAGTACTTATGGATTTGCATAGAACAGGCTGGCCAGAGTATATATCTAGCTCTATGCTATTTTGCGCCTTTGAACATGCATATCTATGATCACATGGACACAGACAGATCAAACCAGTTCCATGAATTGTGCAAAGACACACTCCAGCTTCGTGAATATAGGAGACTTTAATGCTAGAACCAAGACGTTGCAGACAGCCTCATTTGAGGGCTCCCTGAATGATGTTAGGTGACTGAGGACGATGATACATCCTTCCAAATGCAATCCGCAGATTACTTAAAAAACAACATGGGAGACCTTTTCTTGGAACTAGGGACAATCTGCAAATTGAAAATCATGAATGGCACTTTAAACTTCCCAGGTTCAGGTAAAAATACATGCTTCAGTCACTTAGAATCCAGTACAGTTGACTATCTGCTAGCAAATGGCCAGAACTCCATACTTGATTTCTATGTGATGGATAAGTTGCCAGAATCAGACCACGTTCCATTGTGCTTTGAATTAGCAGGATATGTATCTGCCAAGCAGGACCCAACAAGTTTCACACCTAATTTGAAAGTGGACGACAAGAAAAGTAGCCGGTACGCCAGTCATCTTGAGAATCTAACCACAGGTGTTGTTTGGACTGGGGAGGTGGAAGCAGACGCATTGAAATTCTCGTCCAATGGA
The DNA here is from genome assembly GCA_021234155.1 of Isoetes taiwanensis. NCBI lineage: Eukaryota > Viridiplantae > Streptophyta > Lycopodiopsida > Isoetales > Isoetaceae > Isoetes > Isoetes taiwanensis. The sequence goes on along the minus strand of JAJEKV010000001.1, from coordinate 12,552,594 downwards.
GGAATTGATATGGTCTAGGGGTATGGGATAAAGCCTCGTAGAGGTTGGGGCTCGTGAAGGATCTACCCTTTTGGTGAGTTGGTTATATGAAGTAAAATGTTGATGCATGCTATCTCAACATTCTTTGTGATGTTGAGGCTTTGGAACTGGTAAAAATTTCACATTAAAAAGCCAGATGAATCCTATGCTTGAGCTAGATCCACAACATTATCTGCAAACACATTTACCTTGGAGGAAGCGTAGACTCATTGCACATCCGTACCGGTGCTCACTGTCTTCGAATTGAGATGGGCAGATGGCTCTGTCAATGTTATCATTCAGGAGTTATTGAGGAGGAGTACCACACTCTTTAGAATTGTCAAGCATTTGCACCTATCAGGGTGCACTATTCTAAGTTGGTCCAGTCGCTTTATATGATGTTGCACACTGCTTCACAAAGATACTGGGATCTTATCACTGGGAGGTGATGGATACGCACACTCAATTGTACTGGAAGAAAGGTTAGGTATATAAGATTAGACAGATGAGGTGAGTATTTATCCCAAGAATTTAAAGCTTATTTTGCTAACCATAGAATAAGAAGGCAATTAACATGCAGGTATTCAGCCAGCAAAATGGTGTGGCTAAGAGAAAGAATAGAACCTCGCTCAATGCTATCAGATCGATGCTAAAATATTCAGGACTGCCAAACTTCCTGTGGGATGAAGCTGTGAAGACTATTGTGTATATTTAAAACTTATTGCCAATCTCAAGCAGCAAAGGAGCAGTTCCAAAAATGCTCTGGTCAGGTAAAGTCCCTTGCTATGATGATTTAAGAGTCTATGTATGTCTTGTTTTTGCACATGTACCAAAGCAAATATTCATCCAGCCTGCCAATGCCATGTAACAGATTAGAAGGCAATGCCCGATGCGCACTCTAACAAATATAGAAAGAAAACATCCCAGATGAACACATAGGGTTGTGAATCTAGCTTACTAGGAGGCATCACAAAGCCCAAATTGCTAAAGTGAAAAGAAAAGAAAACAATCGATTATTTGGACGTGTAACTTTTTAATTAAATCTCAGCCATAGAAGTTAGGGCATGATTCATGACATGCCCAATAACTTTATCTCTAACATAACATATTATTGTGGTGAGGTCGATAAGAGGGCAGCTTTAAATGTAAGATATTTTTTATATTTCAAATAGCATATGTGTATGCATCAGAAAAATTTGGATGAAAGTAGGCATTTCTGGAAGCTTCTAAACACGCTCTGGACGTTGGAGTAGGTTTTGGAAGATCCTAGGTGCGCTGTTCTGGAAGCTGCTGGATTGTCCTTGGCGTCATTCATATAAGACAGGAAGAGGCGTTAGATTGTGCTCCATTGGACCAAGATTCTGGCCTCTGAACGCAAGGATGAATGGACCAAAATTATCAAGGTAAGCATTTCTGATTCTTACGACAATTTGGTAATAGCAAACAGAGGAAGGTTAGGTTAAAAAGCAGTAAGATCCGGTTGAAGAGAGGCTACAAGAGAAGATTAAATATGGGTCTATGACTTTGAGAAAGATGGGTCATGCTATGCCTTGGGTAGTTCTGCCTCACGCCATATAAAGGGGAAAGATACAGTTGTTTGCACGCGCTTTATTTGTATAGTGCCGAAATGGCACGACTGGACAAAGATCCATTTCTAATTGTATTTCAAGACATAAAGCTGAGTGATCAATTCGGCATGCCTATGCTTATGTACACGTCGAATTGATCACTCGACTATATGTCTCGAAATACAATTGCAATGTTGCAATTTTAATCTGGTACTTGCTTAGCCTTAATGGAATAAACGAATTCTAAGGACATATATATTGTTCATGTAATAATTATAATTCTTCTTAGAGTTAAGTTATAGAAGATGCTAGAAATTTTGAGATCGTTAAAGTGGTACAAAAATTGATTATGAATCTTGGGATATGAATAGTGTGCATAATTACTATGCAGGATTATATTGAAGTGTTCTAAGTTTTAATTACATACAAGAGTTATCGAATGGTATGAGTATCCAATTTTAGTAGACAAGGGGGATTTTGCCAAGGTGATGGGAATAATATATAGAATAAGATGACGGTAGACCAACACTAATGGGCTACATAGCATAGTGAACTTTCTCAAGGGTCAAATAATTTCCTCAAGAATAGAAAGCAAGGAAGTGTCTTCAGGCAAGAATTTGATCTTCTCAGTGAATTCTGAGCCCAAAGTATCAAGTTCTGGGCTTTCAGATCTTCAAATGAGTTGAGCACCCCAAATAAATTCCTCGTGTTTGTTTGTTTGCTTGATTTATCATTGAGGTATTTTTCTGTTAAATCCGCATCCTATTTTGCATATAAAATAGTGTTTTAAGCTCATCATATAAATACGGAAAATTTTGACACGATACCTAAGGAAAAGCTAGGTAAGAGATTACTGCAGTTGGGAGTCCCTTCGGAGTTGCAGAATGTAGTACATGAGTTGTAAGAAACATTCTTAGCCTGAATGCGATCGTCAGGCTAACTTGTCAACAATAGTGTTGGGGTCCACCAAGGAGGCTTGTTCAGCATGCAAGTGGAGGGCCTTAGCTTATGCACCAGATCATTCAGCAACTCATAAACGCTGATAAATGTGGATCTCTTATCTTACACCCCAGCCGATATGTGGCAACACTTAGATGCCCAAAATACTTTCTGCCAGGCCATTGGAATGTCGTTCATCCAATTAGCTACGTCTCATCTCATCTTCATATCAGCCATGGAGGTTGGGTCCATCTACAAGTACGTGAAAGTAGAGTTCACTATTACCATATTTAGAGACACCATATTTTGGGACACTTCTATGCGGGAATGAGTCGTGGCAAGTTGGAAGACGCTATATACAATGCAAAACAACAGTTATAAAGCAAAGCTTTAAGACTAGACCTACTGGTCACTCTTATTCAGACGTATTGGTGGAGCTTGTTCTTCTATATGGGTTGGAGATGTAGGGACCGATGGTATTACTTGCTACTAGGAATGACTTAGAGTGTGTTTTGAAGGACTTTCTGTCTTGGGCACTTGAAGTAAAGTCTTGGATCCACTATCAGATACTTCTATCGGAGACCAGTTTCCTGCCTCTACAGAGGGCGGCGTTAGAACGTCACCTCATATACTTTTAGAAGGTGGTCAGTATGGGCAATGCTCACCTCTCAAACCTCTTCTATACCATCACTATGGGTCTGCAATCCCTTAAAGTCTATTGGAAGGATAAGCTTGTCTCTCCAGATGGAATTTGCAAGAGCAGAGGTGCATACAGGTGCAGATCGAGGAGGAATCACCTGAAGTAAAATGTTGATGCATGCTATCTCAACATTCTTTGTGATGCTGAGAGTTTGGAACTGGTAAAAATGTCACACTAAAAAACTAGATGAATCCTATGTTTGAGCTGGGTTTACAACATTATCTGCGAACACATTTACCTCGAAGGAAGCGCAGACTCATTGCCCATCCGTACCGGTGCTCACTATCTTCGAATTGAGATGGGGTGATGGCTCTGTCAATGTTATCATTCAGGAGTTATTGAGGAGGAGTACCACACTCTTTAGAATTGACAAGCACTTGCACTTATTAGGATGCACTATTCTAAGTTGGTCCAGCCTAACCAGTCGCTCTATGTGATGTTGCACACTGCTTCATTAAGATACTGGGATCATATCTCTAGGAGGTAATGGATATGCACAATCAATTGTACTGGAAGAAAGGTTAGATATGTAAGATTAGACAGAGGAGGTGAGTATTTATCCCAAGAATTTAAAGTTTTTTGTGCTAACCATGGAATTAGAAGGCAATTAACATACAGGTATTCACCCCAGCAAAATAGTGTGGCTAAGGGAAAGAAGAGAACCTCACTCAATGCTGTCAGATCGATGCTAAAATATTCAGGACTGCCAAACTTCCTGTGGAATGAAGCTGTGAAGACTATTGTGTATGTTTAAAACTTATTGCCAATGTTGAGCAGCAAAGGAGCAGTTCCAAAAAATGCTCTGGTCAGGTAAAGTCCCTTGCTATGATGATTTAGGAGTCTTTGCATGTCTTGTTTTTGCACATGTACCAAAGCAAATATTCATCCAGCCTGTCAATGCCATGTAACAGATTGGAAAACAATGCCCAATGCATACTCTAATAAATATAGAAAGAAAACATCCCAGATGAACACATAGGGTGGTGAATCTAGCTTACTAGGGGGCATCACAAAGCCCAAATTGCTAAAGTGAAAAGAAAAGAAAACAATCGGTTATTTGAACCGTGCAACTTTTTAATTCAATCTCAACCATAGAAGTTAGGGCGTGATTCAGACATGCCCAATAACTTTATCTCTAACATAAGATATTTTTTATATTTTGGATAGCACATGTGTACGCATCAAAACAATTTGGATGAAAATAGACTGGAAGCTTCTAAACACGTTCTAGATGTTGGAGTAGGTTTTGGAAGATCCTTGGTGCATTGTTTTGGAAGCTTCTAGATTGTCCTTGGCTTCATATAAGAGAGGAAGAGGCGTTAGATTTGTGCTCCATCAGGACCAAGATTCTAGCCTCTGAATGCAAGGACGAATGGACCAGAATTATCAAGGTAAGCATTTCTGATTCTTACGACAAGTTGGTAATAGCAGCAGAGGAAGGTTAGGTTAAAAGCAGAGTAAGGTCCGGTTGAAGAGAGGCTACTGGAGAAGATTAAATATGGGTCTATGACTTTGATAAAGACGGGCCACGCTATGCCTTGCGTAGTTCTGCCTCACGCCATATAAAGGGGAAAGATACAGTTGTTTGCATGTGCTTTATTTGTATAGTGCCGAAATGGCACGACTGGACAAAGACCCATTTCTAATTGTATTTCAAGATATAAAGCTGAGTGATCAATTCGGCATGCCCAGGCTTATGTACATGCCGAATTGATCACTCGACTATATGTCTTGAAATACAATTGCAATGTTTCAATTCTAGTCCAGTACTTGCTTAGCCTTAATGGAATAAAAGGATATTGTTCATTTAATAATTATAATTCTTCTTAGAGTTAAGTTATAGAAGATGTTAGACTTTTAAACTCGAATTGAAACTTAGTCATCGGATTGGACATGAGAAAGGCAGTATCCAGATTTGGCAGTTCCCAAGCTATAAATTTTGAGATCGTTAAAGTGGTACAGAAATTGATTATGAATCTTGGGATATGAATGTATGAAGAAAGATTAGTGTGCATAATTACTATGCAGGATTATATTGATGTGTCCTAAGTTTTAATTACATACAGAAGCTATCGAATGGTATGAATAGAATAGAATAGAATAGACAAGAGGGATCTTGCCAAGGTTATGGGAATAATATATAGAATAAGATGACGGTAGACCAACACTAATGGGCTACATAGCATAGTGAAATTTCTCAAGGGTAGGGCAGGTAGGGCGGCAGGTTTAGGCGGCCTCTTGCCGCCTCTCCAAGTCGGTACTGCTGCGGTGGAATGCAATTTTTCTTGTTTCTCTGGAGCCAGGCAGGAGATCCTTATGACGCTTCGGCACAACTGGTTGAAGATGATGCGTTGTTCTAAGATCTGATTATGCTGCAAAGAATCAGTTTCTTGCAGATTTCAAGAGGTCTTTCTTGGATCTGGGTCGGCCGGGAGACAGGTTTTCTTTGTAGGGCATAATCTTCTTTGAGTTCTTCGTGTATATTTTGGAGCAGGTCTGGCATCATAGGTTCTTCCTTTATCTTTCACACTCTTTTACTGGCAAAGAGTTTCAGATTGTATTTGCAGACTGAAGGACATGGTATCTTATCCCTCTAGATCTTGAAATGCAGTAGATTCTTAGTCAGGGAGGTTACATGAACTGCAATCTTGAGAAAGAAAGAAATTCCTCAAGAATGTGATCCTGCTGGAGAATATTTTTATTTAAGTCTATCTAGGGATGCTCCCAGGGATTGGGCTTTGTGGCTAAAGGTTCCACGACAGTTTTGCAATCTTGAGAATTCTATGGGCGCCTCAAGTTTGTTATATTCAGGTTAGTTCTTTGACAGATTGGATTTACAGGAAGGGATTGTGATGATAATGCCGAGCTAGGGACATCCAAATGCGGAGATATATTCAGGGAAAATTTTAAGGGACCTATAATTTTGTATAAGTATAATGAATTGGCCATTCCTTGTAAAATATGCCCCCAAAAATGTAGCATGAACTGGCCATTTTTCCTATTTTTTCTAATGTGGATGCAACCTAATTGGCAATTTTCGAACCAAATATCTAATAATGTGTAGCTCAAATGGCAATTTTTAGCTAGATTCTTATTAAATATAGAGCTAGTTGCCCAAACATAAAGAAGTCGCTACCTTATATAAATGTGTTTAAGTTACATGTTGTATGAATTTGAATTCATACCCTATGTATTTCAATAATGCATAAATTGCTAGTAGGTAGAATCGAAAGTCGGATGCCAGAGCCTTCGTAAAGAGGATTTAATATTTCAAAAGAGCGGAATTATTCTTAATTGGTAGATATATTCAGGAATAAAAATTTCTAATAATGTTGGCCCCCCATAAGTGATGAATTTATGAGGGGGCCCCTTAACGAATTAAGATTTGGCGAACTTAAGGCACTATAGGATTTGGCCAAGTGGCCTAAATGGCCATTCCATAGGCATATCTAGTTCTCGATTGGGACTGAATTGGCCCCAAACTCAATACCACTCCAATTAGCAAACATATAATTGGCCATTCTAATGTCATAATAGGCAATAAAGTGCCGCGAAATGACGAATCTGCAGGTAGTTCGTAGGTAAGGCACCCTACTCAAGCCGGCTGTCGCATTTTGTCTGAACCTGTAATTTGTGGCCAAATGGCCCGCCGGGGCCACTAAACTTTTCGCTGGATATATTATGCATCGGACTTTAGAGAGGAGTTTGGCGGCTGGGCTTGTTCTGAGCCTAGCCAACTTGAGGATAACCGTATTTCCCAACAATGCAGCATTGCATCAAGATCCCTCTTAGTGTCGGACGCGGATCGTAGAGGGCAATGAGCAGTGGCAGCTCTTTGGATCAGTGTGGCAGGCTTTTCTACAAAAACATGTCTCTTTATCTGGTATATTTTCTGTTATTTGTGAAAGTTTTTGTGCTTAATTTTACCAAGCCATAACAGGGCTATCTGATTTGCTAAAATATTTCCAATCTAACTCTTAAGGAGTTCTGAATAAGCATAGCTTATGGGAAGCGAAGATGTTGAGGTATGCTCCTGTAGTAACTTCCCATATTGTTGATACATGTACTCTTTTATTTGATAATATAAAAATGGCACCTTCATGGTGTCACCTTGCCTCCAAAAAAAAAAAAATTCTCAAGGGTCAAATTCCTCAAGAATAGAAAGCAAGAAAGTGTCTTCGGACAAGAATTCGGTCTTTTCAGTCAATTCTGAGTGCAAAGTATCAAGTTTCCCTTTCTACCTCACACTTATAGCAGACAATTAAATCAGCCTCATGCCCATAGAATTAAGCCTACATTTACTGTACTCTTCCTGAGACAAAAGCCATTATTCAATGCAGACCGTGAATCACCTTTGATTACTTCGTAACCCCAAAGTCATCCTCTAAATCATGTTTAAACTCAATCCGCAGCCTATGAAATCTCAAATAGACTGACTTACATCTTTTTTGGTTACACCTTGCTAGTATGGATACGTGGATTTTTGCTTGCCTATTTTTATATGAGGACTTGACTGATTTATTGGAACTGTACCACGTGAAACAAGTTTCATTAAATCTGGATCCTAATAAAACCATCCACATATAGAGATCCAGCCTATGTGCACTGCAACAACCAACATTCAAAATGTATGAGTTAAAATTCTTGTAGTCCACATTGATGTCCTCTCAACTTTCTTTAGCAATATACGCAAAACCACCATTATTATCTTCCATATCAAATTGTGGGAGCAGGGCAGCTGCTTGATATAGCTGAATTTGACAAATGTAGTGGAAAAACTGTCAAATTAAGAAGGAAACAAAAACAAAAATACGAAATGAAGAGGGAAATCTATCAATTTTAGGCTAACCATCATACAATAAAAAGCCAAAAGAACAACACAGAATGAAGCCAAGTGCCCAACTCGTCGTCAACAATGTTATTGTCGCCTTTGGTTAGCAAATCCACCTCGCCCATTTCTTCATGTTCGTGAACGATGGACAATGGGTATTTCATGACCCTCAAACATTGTAAACAACAATCTTGCCAGCTCGGTACTCATGTATACAAAGAGTCTTACAAAGTGGTTCCATGCTTCCACACGGCATCAAAGCTATTGTGACAGATATTAAAAGCTCTCAAACAATTTTTTAGATCAAAAACATAATTCACTCTCGCCATCTACCTAAAGAATGATTCCTCTTGTTTACATTGATGTCCTCTCAATTTTCTTTAGCTATATACTTAAAACCATTATCTTTGAGCTGTTCTATCTTCTACGTCAATTCTTGTGGGTGCAGGGCAGCTGCCAAGAGCTGTCTTTTCTGTTGATATAGATGAATCTAGCAAATGTACAACACTCACAATAAGAAGAAAAACAAAGCAAAAAAATACAGAGAGCAAAATGCAGATGGAAAATGTACGTTCTGCCTTATTAGAAAACTAAGTTCAAAATTTCTTCTATTTTTAGATGCCTCAGTACTACCTGCCAATGATAGCTTTTAAATGCAAAGAACTACGGAGGGCACATTGTGAATCTGGCTCTTATAAGCATCTTCTTGCATGGACTTGTGAACGTCTCCAGAAATTTACAAAGCATAATTCACATTCCTACTCATCCACCGACATATTTTGTATTAAATAAGAGAGCAACAAGCAAATACCAGGATCACAGGATAGCAGCAAAAAGGAAAGACTGATGCAAGGTAAGACATAGCATATTCCCAAAATGTAAAGCTTACTAAACAGATGGAACTGTAAACAAACGTTCAAATTAGCTAATATTCAAACACATGAACATAAGAAAGCGAGATGTACCAAATTATAAGCACCCAAATAATCCTGGCATATGTGCTGTGTACCTGGAAGATGCATGATTCACTATCATGTAATTTTCAGATAGTGGCAAGATGCCTTCTGTTAATTCCTGCATAGTATCGTTAAGAGAGCCATCATTCACATGCAAGCATGAACACAAATATGCAAGTTGGTGGCCCAAGCTTGCATGAATGTTGGGAGCATGCCCCCCCATAACTTTGAACAGGTTTCCTACGCTAAATAATAATGAAGACATGCAGTGACTGGCAAGGACAAATCCGCTGACGGTCAGCTTGAAAATTAGCGATCCTTCTTTTAACCTTCCTTTCGTTATCCTCACATATTTCCCCTTGATGCCAACCATTGCAAAATGTAGATCATCTATTACAAGCAAACCTGCAACATACTTAATTGCATGATATTTGTTTCGTTGTTTTCTATGCTATAGCTGTACAATGGATGCATAGGCCCATGCAGTCCATCCATTAAATAAATCTTCAACTCTATCACTATCATCATTCCTGCAAACAAAGATAGCAAAACAGGCTAACCTGGGCTGAGGGTGCAAAAGGGCCTATAATTCTCTCGTTATCAACATTGCTGCAAAAAATAATACCAAGTGAGTAAACAATACCAAGCATTCAACCTTTATCATTTCCTTAGATGAGCAGAATGCACCTGATATCTCGATCACGCAAATCCTTTTGCAGCTGTGCATAATTACAAATAGCTGATGCCTGGTCACTAGGAATGACCCTCGACTATCATTTTTGTTGTCAATAGTTCCCACCTCTGTTTGGGATTGTAAAATTTCTGATACACAGTCTGTGAGAGCTTGACTGAATTATTGGAATCTCTACCACGTGAAACAAGTTTCTTCAAATCTGGACTTGAATAATTTGACCATCCATCTACAGATAAAGATCCAGCCCATATGCACTGCAACATTGATGTCCTCTCACTTTCTATAGCTATAAACTCAAAACCTACTTAAACAGTGCCATACCCAGCATCTTTAAGCTGTTCCATCTTGTCTCAAATTTAAGAACGAAAAAAAAAACACAGGTTGCGGCCTTGCAACTGTTGCGCAGCGACGAAATGAGCTCTCTGCAGCATGTGAGGCCCGAGCAAAATTTTAGGGTAACAAAATGGGAGATTGTTTTATTTTTATTTTTTAATCAATGATAGCCTAGCTAGAAGTATTGAAAGAAATCGCCAGTATTGGTCATTTCATTTTCTTAAACCCTGCCAATGGTATCCATGCCAAATCCCTAGCAAGAGAGGCACTGAATTTCATGTCTAGACATCAGTTAAGCTGAAAATCGGTGAAAACCTATGCTTAAATATTTCGCTATAAAACCCTAATACCTCAAGGGTAGAAAGATTATTTACTTTCCATGTTGTACCAATGTGTAGTCTGTATCCACTTGAGAAGCTCGTCCACTTGAGAAATGACACTAAGGAAACATTACCTAGAAATGCACGAAAGAGTTGAAGTTATTAAAGATTCAAATTCATCAAATGTCAATGTTAAACACACATTGTCTCTCGTGTTCATGAATTTAACAAGCGCATACTGAAAAAAAAATAAAAAAAATATATATATTTTCGCTAATATAACTCACCTTCTCTATGAAATGATGATGGCACTACCTTGTCACCTCAGCAACTGCCTCCCAATCTTCTCTGGCAGCAGCAGCGGCTCATATTTGCGTTCAGGGTAGGTATGTTGAGCTTCACAATTTGCCACTCCGGATGCAAATATAAGCCACTTCTGCTGGCAGAGGAAACTTGAGAGAGAACTTATGCAAGCTTGAGAGAAAAGAATGAACATGAGAAGCCATATCTCAAAGCATTGCTTAGAGGCATAGTCACATCTCCATGAAAAATATAAAGGACCTAAGCTATGGAACCACCCTAACGTATGAAACAAAAGGGCGACCATCGAACCACCCTAACTTAAAGGAAAGCGCAAAAGAAAAAAGACCTAGCCTAACTTAAAACAAGCGACGTTCCCTAACAACATTAACTTAAAGGCTATAGGACAAAACACATATCTACATTTTTATCAAAGGAAAAAATACATATCTACATTTTTATCTACTTTTTTACTACTTTGCCCTTTTTCCCAACATTTGTAAACGGTGCGTGCTATAAGAGGCGTTTGCAAACTCTCCCTTTTTGTGTAAGAAAACAATGCAAGTGTTGCCCATGAAGTAATTTTGCATGCATGTCCAACTATGATGCGTGTGTTTATTAGTCGGAAGATACTGCTGTAATTCTGAATTTGCCACTATCATGGCAAGTTTTCTGACTTGGCATCAAATACAAAAGCATCAACAATTTAATTTAACTCAATTCCTCCATACTTTCAACCCGCCTTCATATTAGGGCCACATTCCACATGCGACAGCGGCAGTTCTTTCTGATATCTCAACTTCCAGCTCCTTTTTTTTGGGGGCAGTAACTCTCTGATTCCATTGTGATTCATGCATCTTGCTTTACGCCCACACGCAGCCAGGCAATACCACGCCTTTTTCAAGGATAAGAAAGGCAGGTGCATTGCAAGGCATTGAAGGAAAGTGTTTTATCTCCTGGACTGTCAACCCAGGACCTTCTGGAGAAGGGATGGCCCATACAGCCTACTGGGAACATCACTTCCGAGCAATGAAGCAATACTTGAAGCAGTTGTATGGTCCTTGGGGTGCTCGAGCAGCAATACCCCCACAAAAAGGCCCGACGCTAGAAATCTCAGAGGCGGATGTCGTCCAAGACTTACAGCCATAGATACCCGGAACCCCGTTCTGCACTCCGTTCCCGTTCCAACACGTGTTCCCATGCTTGAGGCGTTCCGGAAACTTCTCCTTATGTTCCCAAAGTGTGTCTTACTGGGAACTTCATTGGGAACTCCGTTCCTGACGTTCCGGTTACAACGTTCCCAACATGGGAAAAGAAAAATAAAATTTCAACGTTATCAAATGACCTAAAAGTTAAATTTTACAAGAAAATAAAACCTAAAATAAATTGGCGGTCGTGGATATGGCGGAAGATAGTGACGTCTGAGTTTTTTCTTCAAGAAACAGGTCGAAATCAACAGTTTTAACAAGGAAACAAGTCGAAATCATAAATTTACATGTCTAGAGGTTGAAATCATTTAGTTTCTCTGATTCTTTTTTGAATTTTTGTGCAGAAGGCAGAGCTTGCAAACCAAGCCCTTCAGGTACCACGTTTTTTATCTTTCTGATACTTGTCTTTGTCTTTGAATAGATTTTGTTTTTCTGATTCTTGTCTGATACTTGTCTTTCTTCTAATACTTGTCTTTGTCTTCTGAATAAAGAATGATACTTCTGATATTTGTCTTTGTCTGACTGAATAAAGAATGAATATAATATAAAAGTAGAGCAAGTAAAAAAGTACAAGTATAATAGTTGGGAACTCCATTTTTAAGATTAAAAGGTTCAAATTCACGTTCCGGCAGTTCCCGTTCCCGCCCGTTCCAGTTCCGGTTCTGGGGAGAAGGTCCACGTGATGAAAACGTTCCCGATCCGGGTATCTTTGCTTACAGCGTCTTGCCGATGGGAAAGTGGCAAACTTGAACGATATGCAGGCAGAGTCGCTCAAGTGGGCAAGGCCCTCCATAGTACCGATCCTAACTACCTTGTTTAAGAAAGTATTATAGGAAGGCTTCCCTGACCACTAGCAGGATTGTTCCCACCTACAAGGCAAGTGATGCACACTACCGGGCTAATTATGAACTACCGGGCCAAAATTCTAAAGCAGCAATTGACAAGATGCGCAGAAGCAGCAGAGGTGCGAACCCTCCCGTAGGCCCCGACGCTCAACCATTGATCATATATTTACACAGGAGGCTCTGGCTGAAGACATCAGGAACCATCGGCAACCTTGATAGGGACATCCATCGAACCCCAGGCCAACCCCTCATGTTTACGAGGATTATGAATCAAAGAAAATTGCAACATATGTTCAAGATGACAAATGCCTATAAATCATCTTTCTTTTTCAGCAAATACTGCAGGCTAGAATCAAGCTGTTCTTCTTGCATTGCATGACTATTACGTTTGGAAATCAATCTTTGGCTACTTAGAGAGTTTGCTTCTTGGGCACATTCATTGTTGAATTAAGCATTAGAGCTGATGTAGGGACCTTTAGATATTTATGAATTAGTATTTTACCTAAGTTAATGCTGACAAGCTCCCTTGGCTGGGGGAGAGCGACAACTTCAGTTAGGTGGTGAATTTAGTTGTTATAAAATTGTGTTCTTATTGATTCTCGTATATACAAAAATCTCAAATACACCAGAGATTGCAACTTGTGGTTTTATAAGACCAATTTGGTTACATTTCATTTTTAGACCATTGGATCGAGGGATATTATACATGATATTATCTCACGGTCTTTGGGCCCTTCAATGCAAGTCAAGATGGGGTCAAATTGGCCCCTGTTGACCCGATTTTAAAGGGAGCACTTGAACGCCACACATCATGGGTTAAGATAGACATACTGGTATCTATACAATACAGTGTCATATTAATACAATACAATATTACACAACTCAAACACAGCAGCAGCATTCCAATATGACATGAGCGTGGGGAATCGAACCCCAGTTCCAATCCGATGCTCATGCCTTAAACTTATATGAAGCTTCACAATCCAGTTTAATTTTTTGATACAGCTCCGACTTGCAACAGACCAGGGCTTGGGGAATCAAACCCCAACAAGAATCCTATGCCCTTGGCTTACCTGATGAACCAGTCTTTGACGATCTTCAACAAGTTTTTCTTTTGTGGCTATGCTCCAAGCCCAAGCCCTGCAAAACACAGATTATGCAAAAACCCTCAAGGCAAAAACACAGATTATGCACAAACCCTCAAGGCAAAAACATTCGTGAAAACACAAGGCAATAATGTGGCCGAAATCTGAGAGCGTACATTTATCTGTCCCTCCTTTCATCTGTATTACAGAAGAAAAACATAAGTCATGCAAAAACTCTCAAGGCAAAAACATTCGCGAAAACACGAGGCTATCTGTCCCTCCTTTCATCTTATCAAATACAGAGCATTTCCGGCGATTTTTCTTCACGCCCTTTTGGCTATGGCGCCTTTTCGCGGAGCCCTGTTTAACCTACGGCACGGAGATGCAGAAGAGCTGGAGGTAGAATAGAATAGAATAGAATAGAATAGATTTTTTAACGTCCACGGAGACCAATAGGTCATGGAAGTAGTACTCCGAGGTGCAAGCAAGATCTAGCTGGAGTTGAAAGCCTTTGAAAACCAACAAAACACAAGCACAACACCAAACCGCTACAAAATGCGACTAAAATACAAGCTAAACCACTACAGCTTAGTAAGATGCCTGTTAAGGTACTTATTTCTTACAAGATGGTAGTGTGGTGCCCCGAGACTTTTTTAACTGCAAACAAATTATGCTTACTAATAGACAACACGAACTTTGCTTAAAGCAAATTATCAAAGATAAGTATCCATATTGGTGGATCGGTATAACAGGCCTCAAAAGTGGTAAGGCCTCAAAAGTAGTAAGCTGTCTGTTTTGCATCAATGAGCCACTAATTGAACAATACAGTAGAGATAATGATCATATTCTATATATTAATAACACAGTTCCATAGGTTTGCAAATTGAGATGCTTAAAATTAGCTCCAATTGGCATCGAAATAAACCTACCTACCGTGTGCTAGACTCCTCTCAAAAAGTAGGACAAGGCCGCTTCACCTCTTCTACTAACATCTTCTTTGGTTACACCTTGCTAGTATGGATACGTGGCTTTTTGCTTGCCTATTTATACGAGGACTTGACTGATTTATTGGAACTGTACCACTGTACCACGTGAAACAAGTCTCATTAAATCTGGATCCTAATAAAACCATCCACAGATAGAGATCCAACCTATCCTATGTGCACTACAACCACCAACATTCAAAATGCATGAGTTAAAATTCTTGTAGTCCACATTGATGTCCTCTCAACTTTCTTTAGCTATATACTCAAAACCAACATTCACTATCTTCTGGATCAAATTGTGGGAATAGGGCGGCTGCTTGATATAGCTGAATTTGACAAATGTAGTGGACAACTATCAAATTAAGAAGGAAACAAAACCAAAACTACCAAATAAAGAGGCAAAAAATACAGAGAGCAAAATGCAGATGGAAAAGGTACGTTCTGCCTTATTAGAAAACTAAGTTCAAATTTCTCCTCTTTTTATTCAGATACCTCACTACTACCTACCAACGTAGCTTTTAAATGCAAAGAGCTACGGAGGGCGAATTGTGAATCTGGCTCTTATAAGCATCTTCTTGCATGGACTTGTGAATGTCTCCAGAAATTTACAAAGCATAAGTCGCATTGCTACTCATCCACCGACATATTTTGTATTAAATAAGAGAGCAACAAGCAAATACCAGAATCACAGGATAGCAGCAAAAAGGAAAGACTGAATCAAGGTAGGACATAGCATATTCCCAAAATGTAAAGCTTAATAAACAGATGGAACTATAGACAAACGTTCAAATTAACTAATATTCAAACATATGAACATAAGAAAGCAAGATGTACCAAATTATAAGCACCCAAATAATCCTGGCATATGTGTCGTGGTAACGGAAGATGCATGATTCACTACCATGTAATTTTCAGATAGTGGCAAGATGCCTTTTGTTAATTCCTGCAAGCATGAACACAAATATGCAAGTTGGTGGCCCAGGCTTGCACGAAGGTTGGGAGCATGCCCCCCAAATAACTTTGAAGAGGTTTCCTACGCTAAATAATAATGAAGACATGCAGTGACTGGCAAGGCAAATCCACTGACGGTCAGCTTGAAAATTAGTGATCCTTCTTTTAACCTTCCTTTCGTTATCCTCACATATTTCCCCTCGATGCCAACCAAAGCAAAATGTAGATCATCTATTACACGCAAATCTGCAACATACTTAATTGATTGATATTTGTTTCGTTGTTTTCTATGATATAGCTGTATAAGGGATACATAGGCCCATGCGGTCCATCCATTAAATAAATCTTCAACTCTATCACTATCATCATTGCTACAAACAAAGATAGCAAAAAGGCTAACTCGGGCCGAGGGTGCAAACGGGCCTATAATTCTCTCGCGTCATCAACATTGCTGCAAAAAAATAATACCAAGTGAGCAAACAATACCAAGCATTCAACCTTTATCATTTCCTTAGATGACCAGAATGCACCTGATATCTCGATCACCCAAATCCTTTTGCAGCTGTGCATAATTACAAATAGCTGATGCCTGGTCACTAGGAATGTCTCTCAACTATCATTTTTGTTGTCAATAGTTCCCACCTCTGCTTGGGATTGTAAAATTTCGATACAATACGGTCGGAGAGCTTGACTGAATTATTGGAATCTCTACCACGTGAAACAAGCTTCTTCAAATCTGGACTTGAATAATTTGACCATCCATCCACAGATATGAAATTAAATATGATGCATATGGCAGAAAAACAAGAACCTTATATATTCACACATAATTGAATAGATTGTGGAATCATATATTCATATATAAATATGAGAATACATATCTGTCTTGAGACAGTTGCAGACTGTAAAGGCTCCCCCGTAGTTGTGGAATGCTTGAGTTGAATGTATTGTGAATATGGAAAATAGGACAGTTTATGTAAGCAGGTGAAAGGGCATATGAAAGGTCATGAGGACATGTCTTTTGGGAAAGGACATGGTTATTGGAAAGGGTATGACTATTGGAGTCATGGATTGATGAGGTGGACAAGCCTATGTGGCTTAGGGAATGACGTGGCGAAGGTGTGCGTTGGATGAGAGGCAGCGGATAACCTCTCGGAATGTATTCCGTTAACACTCCCCCTTAGCCGATGCCTGTCGGACTGTCTTTTATGTTGAGGCTTTGTCTGCATAGAATAAATTTGTCTGTTGGTAGAGGTTTTGTAAGAAAATCTGCTACCATGTCTTCAGTGGGGCAATATTGAAGTTGAATCTTCTTCTCAAGAATCTTTTCTCGTACAAAGTGATACTGGATCTCAATATGTTTTGATCTAGCATTGATTCCTGGTTGTGTTGCCATGCTAATGCAACTTGTGCTATCAGTCTTGATTAACACTGGTCCTTGTGAAGGTATCATGATGTCTTCAAGTAATCTGCAGAGCCATATAGCTTCTTTTGTTGCTTGGCAAATAGCTATATATTCTGCTTCAGCACTTGATAAGGAAATTGTAGGTTGCTTTTTACTACACCAAGAGATGGTGCTTTTTCCAAGTTGAAAACAATATCCAGTTGTGGACTTGCGAATTTCAACATCACTTGCATAAGAAGCATCACTATATCCTGTGAGTATGAGCGAACCACCTTGTAATGTAAGTCCAAAGTTAGGGGTGCCAGAAAGATAGCGAAGAATTCTCTTCACTGCAGCCCAGTGCATAGGTCCTGGATTACTCAAGAATTGACTTACAAAACTGACTGCGTGAGCAATGTCAGGTCTTGTACATATAGCAGCATACATGAGACTGCCTACTGCACTTGCATAGGGTGTATTCTTCATGATCTCTTCTTCTTGAGGATTTTGAGGACACATATCTTTGGACAATTTTATATTCATATCATTGGAGTACTTATTGTCTTACTCTTATCCATCTCAAATTTCTTCAAGAGGTCTTCAATATATTTTTGTTGACTGAGATGAATTGTCTTCTTTTTTCGATTTCTTAGGACTTGGATTCCTAAGCAGTAAGCAATTTCACCATAATCAGTCATTTGAAATTCTTTCGCAAGGATTTGTTTACACTCGCTCAGAAAATTCAAGTTGTTGCTTATTAATATGGCATCATCCACATACAGAGCTAGGAGCAAAATATGACAGTTTCTCTTCTTAATGTAGATGTTACTGTCTGCTCCCCCTTGCTCATAGCTATGTGACTTGAGAAAGGTGTCAATCCGTTGATACCATGCTCGTGGAGACTGCTTGAGGCCATATAAAGACTTATGTAACTTGCATACCAGTCTCTTGTCCAGGTTGAACATAACCTTCGGGTTGTTTCATGAAGATATCTTCTTCCAAGTTACCATTGAGAAATGCAGTCTTAACATCCAATTGATGGATGTGCATATCTTGAGCAGCAGCAAGAGTGAGGAGAGTTCTGATGGATGTCATTTTGACAACAGGAGAGAAGGTATCAAGGTAATCGATCCCTTCAATTTGAGAATATCCTTTGGCTACTAATCTTGCTTTATAACGATCAATAGATCCATCAGGTTTGTATTTGCGTTTAAAGAGCCACTTACAACCAATTGCTTTACGCCTTGGTGGGAGTGGTTGCAAGGTCCATGTTTGATTCTTCATGAGAGAATCATATTCAGAAGTCATAGCATCATGCCATTCTTTGGAATTTGGATCTGATAAAGCATCTTTAAGAGTTAGTGGATCACCAACTATGGGCATAGCAAAATGCTTCTTTAGTGTTTGCATGGAAGACTCTAAAGCCTTCAAAGATGGAGTACGTTTTCGACCATATCGACTTGTACTTGGGGATGCCACTAGAGGAAGTGGGCTTTCCATAAATTGTTGCACATGATCAGGGGCTTCGTCACTCGAGGTGATCGGTTGGTCATCTTGAACATCTTCATCTTGCATAATGTCGGGAGCAAGATCTTCAATATTTGTAGTTGCTGGGGCTTCCTCTGGAACTATAGCAGGAGCTTGTTGCTCTTCTTGAAGGATTGGAGGATTGAGTGGCATGTTATCATCCTGAGTGAGAGAAGATATTGGAGGATAGAGGACTTGCCAAGGGCCTTGGCACCAGGATGTAGGAGATACATCTTTCAAATTCCAGAAGGTATCTTCAACAAAGGTAACATCTCGGGAGATGAAAACCTTCTTGGTAAGGGCCTTGGCAGACATACTGTAGCCAACAAAGATACACTTGATACTATGGTCCTCCCATTTTCTTCGTTTTTGTTTAGGTGCATGCACATATCCAATACAACCAAACACTTTCAGATGGGATAATGTTGGTTGCTTACCAATCCAAGCTTCATATGGAGTTTGATCTTGCAATGCTTGTGTGGGCAATCGATTTTGAATATAGGTAGCTGTTGCTAGAGCTTCGGCCCAAAAATAATGAGGAAGTTGACTCAAATGCAACATACTTCGTGCACTTTCAGCAAGAGTGCGATTCTTTCTCTCGGCTACACCATTTTGTTGAGGAGAGTATGGAGCCGTCAAATTTCTGTCAATTCCATGTTGTGCACAGAAACTTGTGAATGCTTTGGAGATATATTCACCACCATTATCCGATCTGAGACATTTGATGGTTCTTCCAAGTTGGTTCTCAGCTAGAGCTTTGTATTCTTTAAAAGCTTCTAAAGCTGCAGATTTCTTTTTAAGAAAATACACAGTGGTGTATCTAGAATAATCATCAATAAATGTGATGAAATATTTACAGCCATTATCAGAAAGTATTTCGGACTCACCAATGTCAGTGTGTACCAAGTCAAGTGGATGCTCGGCTCTTGAATGACTGACCTTGGGAAAAGGTAACCGATGATGCTTGCCAATTAAACATGCTTCACATACTGGCAAACTGGTATTTGGCTGAATATTGAAATCTCGAACCATCTTCTTGGAGTGGAGTTGCTTCAAGGCATGCAGTCCAGCATGTCCCAATCGTAAGTGCCATTGATAAACATCATTGGGAGTAGTGGTTACTGCATTGACAGAGTGTTGAGGCACATTAGAAAGTGGGAATCTATAGAGACTTCCTTCGCGTACGCCTTGAGCAAGTTTGCGTCCATGAGAATCTTGAAGTTGGCACTCTTTGATGCCAAATTGGACTTTTAAGCCAACATCATAAATCTTGCTAACTGAGAGCAAGTTCTTGGTCAAGCGGGGTACATGTAATACATCATGTATTGTTTTGATCGATCCATCGGGCAATTGCACCGAAACGTTGCCTTGTCCTTCGATACTGAGGGGACTATCGTCTCCTAAGAGAACAGTCTGCCCAGGTGGCATCTTTTGATATGTGATGAAAGAATCACGTTGTGGAGTCATATGAGCAGTACATGCTGAATCTAAAAACCAGCCACTAGAATGGTTAGTCACAGAAGAACATGAAACTTGTGAGACACATAACCTTTCTTGATGATCATTGATGATCACGTTTGCCTTGTTACGCTCTTTTGCAAGTCGAGTGTGACAATCTTTGGCATAATGGTTTGGTTTTCCACAATAATTGCATATTAATTTGCGATTCATGGGCTTCTTGTTGAAGCCTTTGCTTGCATCATCCTTGTTGAAGGATTGTTGATTGAAGGATGAACCGGATCGTGAATTGGGTCGAAACTTGGGCTTGCCTCCATAGTTTGACCGCTTGTTGCTTGAGTATAAAGCAACAACCCCATCACTAGAAGTGTTCAAGGACTTTCTTCTAGTTTCTTCTTGAAGAAGCATGGCTGTGGTGGATTGTAGTGACATGATATTGGCTGCTGCTGATCTAGCGCCTCCCATTGCTTGAGCGCCTATAGATTGTATAAAAGTATCATAGGAAGGAGGCAAACTTCCTAGAAGGGTCATCACTGCAGCAAAATCTTGAATTGGAGAGCCAACTGCGGCGAGTTGCTCCAAAAATGTCTTGAATTCATTGATGAATTCGGCCATGCTTTGATTTTCCACCATTTGGAGAGATTTATAAAATCGCTTTCTTAGAAAAAGTTTGGTGCACGCGTCTTGAGGTTCATACATACCAACTAGATGTTCCCAAGCTTCTTTGGACGTTTTGGCGCTGCTGACATGAGTCATCACATTGTCCTTCAGATTGAGTATGATAGCAGCGAGTGCTCTACCATCTCGGGCCTCCCATTTGGCCTTCTCTTCTTGGCCAGTTGGTCGCACTTCAGAACCATCAACCATCTTCCATAAATCTTTTTCTAGAAGTAGCATCTTCATTTTAAGTTTCCAGTGATGGAAACCGATGCCGTCAAATCTCTCTATGAGACGATGTGTCTCGGTTAAAGTAGCAGCCATGATTATGATTTGATTATAAAAAATCAATCAAGGGGGGTAAAAAAAATTCAGAGAATTTCTGTTAGCCTCAAGAATGCGCTTCTTCTGCGGAAAACGCCATTTCTTCGTGCTGCTAATCTCTGATTTACTTTGAATATTGCCTTCCGTATTCTTGATTCTCTTCGTCGTGCGATTCTCTTATTGATGCGAGAAATAGCACGCTGGATTCTTGATTTCTTGGCCATTGCTTGGATCGTGAGAAACCAAGCTCTGATACCATGAAATTAAATATGATGCATATGGCAGAAAAACAAGAACCTTATATATTCACACATAATTGAATAGATTGTGGAATCATATATTCATATATAAATATGAGAATACATATCTGTCTTGAGACAGTTGCAGACTGTAAAGGCTCCCCCGTAGTTGTGGAATGCTTGAGTTGAATGTATTGTGAATATGGAAAATAGGACAGTTTATGTAAGCAGGTGAAAGGGCATATGAAAGGTCATGAGGACATGTCTTTTGGGAAAGGACATGGTTATTGGAAAGGGTATGACTATTGGAGTCATGGATTGATGAGGTGGACAAGCCTATGTGGCTTAGGGAATGACATGGCGAAGGTGTGCGTTGGATGAGAGGCAGCGGATAACCTCTCGGAATGTATTCCGTTAACAAGATAAAGATCCAGTCGATATGCACTGCAACATTGACGTCCTCTCACTTTCTATAGCTATAAACTCAAAACCTATTCAAACAGTGCCATACCCAGCATCTTTAAACTGTTCTAACTTGTCTCAAATTTAAGAAAAAAAAAAAATGCACAGATTGCGGCTTGCAACTGTTGCACAGCGATGGAATGAGCTCTCTGCAGCAGATGAGGCCCGAGCAAAATTTTAGGGTGCAAAATGGGAGATTGTTTTATTTTTATCTTTTAATCAATGATAGCCTAGCTAGAAGTATTGAAAGAAATCGCCAGTATTGGTCATTTCATTTTCTTAAACCATGCCAATGGTATCCATGCCAATTAAATTGAATTGAAGTGTCCCTAGCAAGAGAGGCACTGAATTTCATGTCTAGACATCAGTTAGGCTGAAAATCGGTGAAAACTAATGCTTAAATATTTCGCTATAAAACCCCAATACCTCAAGGGTAGAAAGATTATTTACTTTCCATGTTGTACCAATGTGTAGCCTGTATCCACTTGAGAAGCACGTCCACTTGAGAAATGACACTAAGGAAACATTACCTAAAAATGCACGAAAGAGTTGAAGTTATTAAAGATTCAAAATTCATCAAATGTCAATGTTAAACACACATTGTCTCTCGTGTTCATGAATTTAACAAGCACATATTGAAAAAAAAATATATATATTTAGCGCTAATGTAACTCACCTTCTCCATGAAATGATGATGGCACTACCATGTCACCTCAGCAACTGCCTCCCAAACTTCTCTGGCAGCAGCAGCGGCTCATATTTGCATTCAGGGCAGGTATGTTGAGCTTCACAATTTTCCACTCCTATGCCATGGATGCAAATATAAGCCACTTCTGCTGGCAGAGGAAACTTGAGAGAGAACTTATGCAAGCTTGAGAGAAAAGAATAAACATGAGAAGAAGAAGAACCCTAGACCTAAGAAGGAGAGTGGTCGTTAGAGGACCACATCTCAAAGCATTGCTTAGAGGCATAGTCACATCTCCATAGAAAAATATAAAGGACCTAAGCTATGGAACCACCCTAACGTATGCAAGAAAAGGCCGACCATCGAACCTCCCTAACTTAGAAGGAAAGCGCAAAAGAAAAACGACCTAGCCTAACTTAAAACAAGCGACGTTCCCCAACAACATTAACTTAAAAGAAGACCTAAGGCTATAGGAAAAAATACATACCTAAAATTTACCAAGGAGTTGAACTTTTTGCCCTTTTTTACTTGCTTTTATACCTTGCCCTTTTTCGCCAACATTTGTAAATGGTGCCTGCTATAAGAGGCGTTTGCAAACTCTCTCTTTTTGTGTTAGAAAACAATGCAAGTACTGCCCATGAAGTCATTTTGCATGCATGTCCAACTATGATGCGTGTATTTATTAGTCTGAAGATACCATTGTAATTCTGAATATGCCACTATCATGCCAAGTTTTTTGACTTGGCATCAAATACAAAAGCATCAATTCAATTCAACTCAATTCCTCTATACTTTCAACCCGCCTTCATATTAGGCCCAGATTCCACATGCGGCAGCGGAAGTTCTTTCTGATATCCCAACTTCCAGCTCTTTTTTTTTTTGGGCAGTAACTCTCTGATTCCATTGTGGCAGTCACGCTTTACTCTCTGATTCATGCATCTTGCTTTATGCCCACACGTGGCCAGGCAATACCACGCTTTTTTCAAGGATAAGAAAGGCATGTACATTGCAAGGCATTGAAGGAAAATGTTTTATGTCTTGGACCGTCAACCCAGGACCTTCTGGAGAAAGGAAAGAGCCTACTGGAAACATCACTTCCGAGCAATGGAGCAATACTTGAAGTAGCTATATGGTCCTTGGGGTGCTCGAGCAGCAATACCCCCACAGGAAGGCCCGACGCGAGAAATCACAGAGGCGAATGGCGTCCAAGGCTTACAGTGTCTTGCCAATGGGAAAGTGGCAGACTTGAACAATATGAAGGCAGAGTCGCTCAAGTGGGCAAGGCCCACCATAGTACCGATCCTAACTGCCTTGTGTAATAAAGTATTACAGAAAGGCTTCCCCCTGTAGTGGACCACTAGCAGAGTTGTTCCCATCTACAAGGCAAGTGATGCACACTACGGGGCTAATTATGAACTATCATGGTCAGTTTGATGTTTGCGAAACTGTTAGCCAAAATTCTGAAGCAGCAGTTGACAAGATAGGCAGAAGCAGCAGAGGTGCGAGCCCTCTCGTAGACGGGATTCAAGCCCTAACACTCAACCATTGATCATATCTTTACACGGCAGGCTCTGGTTGAAGACATCAGGAACCATCGGCAACCCTTGTGGATCCCTCCCCAAAACCTAGAGATGGAAACCTTGATAGGGACATCCATCAAACCCCAGGCCAACCCCTCATGTTTACGAGGACTATGAATTACAGAAAATTGCAACATATGTTCAAGATGACAAATGCCTGGAAATCATCTTTCTTTTTCAGCAAATACTGCAGGCTATAATCAAGCCGCTCTTTGTTGCATTGCATGACTATTACTTTCGGAAATCAATATTTGGCTACTTAGAGAGTTTGCTTCTTGGGCACATTCATTGTTGAATTAAGCATTAGAGCTGATGTAGAGACTCTTAGATGTTTATGGATTAGTATTTTACCTAAGTTAATGCTGACAAGCTCCCTTGGCTGGGGGAGAGCGACTTCAGTTAGGTGGTGAATTTAGTTGTTATAAGATTGTGTTCTTATTGATTTTCATATCACATTGATCACACACAAATATCTCAAATACACCAGAGATTGCAACTTCTGGTTTTATAGGACCAATTTGGTTACATTTCATTTGTGATTTCTTGCATGAAATAAGCTTCCTTTGAACCTTTGTTGTATATTATATTTAGGTTTCGATGGAGGACTTGACATGTGGAAATTTTGCGCCAAATGCAAAAACCTCAATGATTCCATAGTTGAGAAATGCCTAGGGTAGGTTGAGAGTGGGGAAGTATAGATACTCTCAAGTTTACTAATTACAAGTAATGAAGTAAACCTTTTTTTTTTACTTATTATTATCTATATTTCTAAGTTTACTAATTAGAAGTAATGAAGTAAACCCTTATTGTAATTATTATCTATTCCGCAGCGTTGTCATCTTCTAGAGCTTTGGCATGTGACAAACTGGCCAACCAATTTGTCGACAAGCTATGGTTACTTTAATGGGGACTATATATTGTTATTGAATATGCTATGGACTTTTTGATACTACAAGACCAAATAAATACAATAGACACATTCTCGTTGAAATGAGAGGTATTCAGTGAATACTAGTAGAATACTAGTAGAATAACCATAAGAGACATGGCCCCCTTCAAAAGACTTTATAGTTAACAACAATTACATACAATAGTTAATCTATTGGAAAGTCACCTTTGAACCTGTATTCACACGTGCACAAAAAAGTACAATTTGTCATTTAACATGGTTAGGAGGCTTATATGGCCCAAGTCCAACCAAAGCCCACGATGGACATATTCTTCTTTTATTTTGAAGAAACGCATTAGCAATATAGCTAGCAATAAAGATAACACCGAACAATAGAACATGGTCTTTTCTCCCAAAGCTAGACAATGTATGGCATGTTCAACAATTGACTTTAGGAAGTAACATGAGTATGCCTAAATGCAACAATAGTTTTTAGCAGCTATCATCATGGCCTCCCTCTTCAAAGTCTAAGGCCAACCACTAGATACATGCAATACAATGAACAAACATATTTAAACACGTATTAGTACAAAAAATTATCACTGCTGCGATTGCAAATTGATTATATTCAACTATGGAATTGCAACAAGTTATGGATTTGAAGCTTGAGATGTTTGCAAACACCCTTAAGGCGGAGGAAGATGCGGCAAGACACCATTGACGAAGAAATAAGTGATTATATAAAACCTATATCTATAGAATGAGTGCATTTTAATTTTCCCCAGAACAAAGCAGCACGCAATAGCATGTACCCAAAATCCCCTACCAACTAACCATCAGCATGCAGTTAAACAGTGCTACCATTTCTCCTATATAAACCATTCCCCTTCCTTTAACTAGCATAGTGTGCTTTTGATTTCAAGACCTGCACTTGCCATCACTTGCAGGTTGTTAGGAAACTTGTTCTACTTCAGCTGTGCTGGCTGCCTGAGTATTGGCCATCTCTTGCAGTCCAAGAATTGGCAGACATTTTGAACCCTGCTGATTTTTGTTGGAAAGATGGCCTGTCTTAAAGCTATCTTTGGCACTTTCGCTCCTCAATCCTTAAACATGTCTGCATATTGCCTGCTTCATATTCTGCTCCTGTTCCTTGTCCTGAAAACTTCTACTTCCAGGCTTGTGACTGAAGATTCTATAAATGCTGATTCTGGCAAAGACAATGAAGATAATGCCAATTTGTTTACAAGGTAAATTATAAACGCACCTTATTGCATATCTTTTCCTTTAATGCCTAGACTTTCTAACTTGTGCCAAATCTGCAGTTTCAATTCTTCTCGAAGAATACTCTCGGATTGCCAGACAACAGGCAACCCAATTGATGATTGCTGGCGCTGTGATTCAAATTGGCAAAGCAACCGCAAACGTTTGGCAGATTGTGCAATAGGATTTGGCCAAAATGCTATTGGAGGAAAGAATGGTGAGATCTATGTTGTCACGGATCCAACCGACGATGATGCCGTCAATCCAAAGGTCGGAACACTTCGTTATGGAGTGATTCAATCTGTGCCTCTTTGGATAACATTTGCAGGGGACATGAACATTCAGCTAACACAAGAGCTGATCATGAACAGTTACAAGACTATTGATGGCAGGGGATCCAACATTCACATTGCCAATGGCCCCTGCATCACGTTGCAGTATGTGTCTCATATCATAATCCATGGTATCCATATCCATGACTGCAAACCTGGTGGCAATGCAAACGTCAGAAGCTCTCCAACACACTATGGCTGGCGAGGTGTGTCAGATGGAGATGGAATTTCCTTGTTTGGAGCAACAAATGTTTGGATTGATCATTGCACCCTTGCAAAATGCACAGATGGATTGATTGATGCCATCAGGCAATCAACTGCCATCACCATCTCCAACAACTACTTTAGCAACCATGATAAGGTTTATATTCTCAACCTGCTCCACTGATCCCCAACATCCTGAATTTTATCAAATTGCAATGTACTTACAATTTTATTGCACAATTCAGGTCATGTTGTTGGGGCATAGTGATCAGTATCCAAAGGACAAGATTATGCAGGTCACCATTGCATATAATCATTTTGGAGAAGGCTTAATTGAGCGGATACCAAGGTCAAATTTCTAGCTCTTTAATTTAAAACAATATCTCAACCCTTTCATATCTGACTTGCTGTCTAAATGAAAATGCAGATGCAGGTTTGGTAACTTCCATGTTGTGAACAATGATTATTCCCAGTGGGGGATGTATGCCGTGGGAGGCAGTTCAAATCCTACCATTAACGTGGAGGGAAATCGGTTCTTGGCCCCAGAAAAAGTGTCTTCTAAACAAGTAAACACTCAAACTCTAGGCTGTAGGTGTTAATTAATATGGTTCTTTCTGCCTTTCTCTGATCCAAACTTACCAGGTCACAAAACGAGAACATACAAATCAAGCCACATGGAAGAACTGGAATTGGAGATCAGAGGGGAACTTATTCTTAAACGGAGCTTACTTTGTTCCATCTGGTTCTGACTCAGGGGCTGTTTACAGCAAAGCATCCAGCCCTAGCCTCTCTGCCAAACCTGCGGCATATGTTGAGTACCTTACTGCCAATGCTGGAGTCATCTCATGTAGTGCAGGCTCTGCTTGTTAAGACAACGTAAAAGAATTCATAGCCCACGAAGAAAGAAAGAAGAAGAGAAATGTGCCACTGAATACCTAGTTATTGTTTGCTAAGTCAACAAGTATATATTTATTTCTACAGGATCTAAGCAAGCATCATTTTAATGCATGCTTGAAATATTAGCAACCTCAGCCCGCAGCCACAATAGACAAGGACTATTTTCCTATTCTGTTGTGTGTTGTGATTTGTGTGACAATGTACTGTAAATGTCTTAGACCGGGTAAAGTAATATCATTCATAAAAAGCTTGTTAGCTGCTCATTCTTTATTTCCTGTTTCGTAATTATTTGGACGAGCGGATGATTGATAAATGAATCCTATAAATGGCTTCAAACCGCCAGCAATAACATATTACCGAGAAAATGGTCCCAGCTCCTGCTGCTAATGCAGCACATTTAAAATCCCTGTTTCCGCCTCAAATTCCACTACATTGTTCAACAAGAAAAGTAAGGATTAGGACAGAAAGTCTGGACCAGAGAAACATGTTTACAAACTTCGAGTAAAATAAGCACTCCAATGAACATCCGCAAGGAAGTAAATTCGAAAAAACGACATACGTCACCGACAAGGAGAGAACTTACCGCCCACTTCACCGGAGAGGGTCCGCCATAGCCATTTGGACCTATAATTGGCGAAGGAAAAAATAACTTTCGCATAAACAATCCCAACCTTTGGGATGTTATAAATATGCTTACCCTACCTTACAATTTTGGCAACCTCACATTATATACACTCAAATGATAAGCAGAAGAACAAGACCAGCTCAAATGGGGCAAGCTTCTGCCAATGCCTCCACCAACCGACAATGGCATAGAAATTTCTTGAGCTACTTCATCTTGAACGATAGAAGTGCTCTTTATTAACTTCAATGGAAGTGTATCAGGAGAGGTTTGTGCCCATTTCCATGCTTAGAGTCAATCTATCGCATCGCCATATTGACTTGGCACACACTCATCATTTGGTGCCTCCGCCTCGCCCCTTACATGGCATAGAATTCCATAAAGAGAGGTTTGTGCCCATTTCCATGTCAATCTATCGCATCGCCATATTGACTTGGCACACACTCATCGTTTGGTGCCTCCGCCTCGCCCCTTACATCCAAGGTCCCTTTTTTTTAAGAAGTGCAATTTCATAGTAAGTTCAACAAAAGTCGGTTAATATGCTTCAAAGTCGTAACATGCAAGTGTAAAGACTTCTTGCTCTCTTGAAACGAAGAGAGGTTGTGCCCAAATTCAACATGGTTATTGACGGCTCAAGCTTATATGGTCCATCATAATGATATAGTGGCAATTAGTTAGGTAGTGTTCTGTCAGTTTGCACAACTTCTTTCACCAAATTGTTGCTTTTTAGATTGCCTTGAAATTCCTTTTTTAGATGCGGACTTGGGCTTAGAATAGGTTGCATCCTAGGGAAACAATGCTTTGAAGGCAAATAACGTGCTTGTCTAAAAGTTTGATCCTGCAATGTCAGATCTTTGTCCATCGTGTAAGACTAAGACCATTGAGCTTTTTTTCTTTGTGCAATTGTTAAGACTTACATGGTTGAGAGCATGTTGGGCATACAGTTTCTTTGTATCTATTAAGAATTGCATGGTCGATTTCTAACAATAATGTTCTAGTCTTAATTTTGAATCTTAAGCACTTTAAATCTGAATGTTTGAATTGATTTTGATGGAAAGGAAAAGCAAAAAGTATTAACCTTTAAGTATTTAATTTGAGTATATTTGAGTTCTATCGTCCACTAAACCTAATGTTCTAGGGAATCCAGTACAAGAAATACATTAAGTTCATTATCTCTGTTTGTCTAGTATCGTCATTACTGCAAAGGTTTTTCCCTTGAAAACCTTTCGAGGCAGGGGTTTTTTAATCCTAGTAGTAATGATTGTATTAGCCCATTGTATGGGTCCCATGACCTATTGGTCTCCGTGGACGTTAAAAAAACTATTCTATTCTATTCTATTATGATATAAGAATTTCTTTAGTTCTCTATGGGCAAATGGCTAGGCAGTAATTATTCCTCTTTTAGGTACTTGCATACCCTGGAGAGGCCTTATTCAAAAATCTTATTATGCTGCCAGGAATGGTCGGTAGCAAGTTGTGATCTTTGAATCTAAGGAATGCCAATGGGGTATTATCAATTTAATAAGCCTGCCGAAAGGGCAGTTATATGGAAGGAGGGGATGTCACAGAAAATTGGATCTTAGGAGGGGATTTCAACATGACTGACGTGTGGGACCAGAAGATTGGGTTGCACATGAATCTATCAGAAGAAGAGGATACTTTATGGAACTCCTTGCTTGACAATGTTGGATTTAGTCTGGGTCTGCCTTCCAATGCTGCATTTTCTTGGTCGAATAAACAGAAGGGTCAAGACAGAGTATATTGTTTGTTAGTCAGATTTTACATGATCAATAAGTCTGCATGCTTCATGGACAGGTGTTATGTAGAGGGGGATTTGGCTTTCTCTCACTCTGATCATGTCCTCCAAAGTCTAGTTCTGAAGGATATATCCATAGCTGGGGAAGGAGGCATTTTGCAAGCCGTTTAGGATATTTGTATCCTCTCTCTCCAACGACCTCAGCCCTCTTAGTATGAAAGCTTGAGTGCAGAAGCTCAGTCCCGTGAAGAGCTGGGTAAAAATAATGGGGTAAGAGCAGAGCTGTGGCATTTAAAAAGGTAAAGGTTGAGATATACACTTTGTTGAGAATGGTCAAACAAGAACTACTATCCGACCCGCATAATATTGATAAACAAAATATTGAGGCTGATTTGGAAAGAAAAGCAAGGGCAATTGAAGAGGAGGAGGCAAGAGGTGCGGCAATTCGTTTAAAAACCAAATGGTATGCTGAACTAGACCATGAAAACTCTAAATGCTTTTTTAGAATGGTTGGAGCAAGGTTAGCAGATAATAGCATCCTATCGATTAAGGATGATAATTCAAACATATTAGAAGATCCACAGGAAATCAGATCTTATATAAGGGAAAGCTTTGAGAATCAATTCAAGGAAAACCCCTTACCCTCCTCTTACCATTCTCAGATAGCTTCTTGGTTGACCAAAGTTGATTGGGGAGAGAAGGTTACCCCAGAAGAAAGTCAGCGTCTACTGTAAAATATTGATGGAGAATAGATCTACAAGACCCTGTGTTCTCTAGCAGCCGGGAAATCTTCGGGACCAGATGGTTTACCTCCAGAATTCTTTGTTGAGTTTTGGGACGTGCTTGGTCATGACTTTATCAGAGCTGTATGTGGTGCTTGGGCTTCATATTCTCTACACCCGACATTAGCAGTAGGCTTTATCACGCTTTCCAAAGATTCCTAGGCCTCAATGCCTTGGTGAATGGCGACCCATTGAACTCACCAATGTCATATAAAAAGTGATCATGAAGGCTATTGCCAACTGGTTGAAACTAATTCTCAATAGGGTCATTGGAAATGAGCAATCTGCTTTCCTGCCAGGCAGGTATATACTAGATAACTATCTTGCAGCAAGGGAAGGGCTACATTGGTGCCAGATCTCAAAACAAAAGTGTGTAATGGTCAAAATGGATTTTAGAAAGTCCTACGACTCCCTCAGGTGGGAAGGGTTGCGGTCTATCATGAGCTATATGGGATTTGAGTCGCAATTTATCCGGTTGGCCTTGGGCATAGACAATTTAGCATCTGCTTCAGTGCTAGTTAATGGCCAGCCATCTGGTCTTTTTAGCCTCAAGAAGGGGATAAGACAAGGTTGCCCTCTGGCTTCTTACGTGTTCCTCATCATGGCTAATCTTCTAACAAGAATGGTTCAACTAAAGATGTCAGAAAGAAATTTAGAGGGACTTACTTTCCCTGAAGGTACAGAAAAGCTAACAATCATGCAGTACGCTGATGATACCTTTATGTTTCTCAGATATGACGATAATAGTTTTCACTCATTTCAGGAGATTCTGTTATCCTTTAAGGTCATATCTGGAATCGGCCTTAATGCAAATAAATGTGCAGTTCTGTGGGCCTAAGATAGTGCCATTGACCCCCAGGCCAGAGGTCTGGGCTTTCCAGTTGTGGCAGCCGGGGAATCAGTCAAACTTCTTGGTCTTCCCCTTGTGCTTTCTGACAGTCTCAAAGGCCTCTAGGCCCCTATACTGGACAAACTCAGAAAGAAAGTAGGTTTGTGGTCTGCAAAGACCTTAGCAACATCTAGGCATGTGACAGTGGCTAATGCGGTGCTAGCTGCCTCTCATATCTACTATTCATCAGTCATGGTTGCCCAGAAAGGGGTCTACAACCAAATGCAAGTTATCATAAGAAAATTCATCTGAGGGGATATGGTAAAAGTGGCCTGGGGGGAGCTTTGTTGTGATAAAAGGGATGGTGGACTAGGATGCAAAGACCTTCTTATTCAAGCTCAGGCTCTGGCAGCTAAATTCCTCTGGAGGACACTACAAGGAGAGTCTTCTGAGTTTTCTCCTGCTTTAAAATTTGTATCATTTTGGTTGAAGCAAGGTAAGCTCCTGGGAAAGCCAGCTCTTCCTAGGGATGAGCTGGGAGCTTTGTAGTATAGCTTCAAGATGGCCCCTGGAACATCTCCTGTAATGAGAAAGATCCTCCAAGCTGGATAGATGTGCAACATTTGTTCACCCCCATGAATCCTCCGAGGGAGGCAGGTGGGAGAGAGAGGGACTCCCATTGGCACTCTCTCATCCACGTATCTAATAAGCTTGCAACATCTCTAGGTGAATGGTAGATGGGTTTGTTGGACCACATTCAAGTGTGAAATTCAGGCCCCTGGGAAGGAGATCGCAAAGTAATAAGGAAGATTTTAGCGAATGTCACCAACCGATCAGGTATTGTGGGTCTGTGTGAGCAATGGGTATTCGAAGGGCATACAAAATATAGTGTGGCTATGATTTATCGTGCATTATGCAAGGTTACTCCCTTGATAGCTGAGGCTAGGCTCGGGGTGAGCAATGTAGTTGCCAAAAATGCTTTGGCTAACTCCTGGAAGTCTATGTGCTCTAGGAAGACGACAGATGTCCAGTTGGTTGTCATGTCACTGAATCTATGGGGCACCTCTTCTTCTGCCCTACAATCACAGAATTTTGGCAATGGGTCGGTCCCATTATTGGGCTAATGGTACACCAATTGGTTTGGCCAAAACTACTGGTCACAGATAGGTGCTGTATAGAGGCCTCCCTAGTGAACCTGACACTGTGGGTCATATGGAAACACCATTGTGATGTGGCGTTGGGTGGTCAAGGGATATCTATAATAAAGTTCAGAAACTCTTTCAACTCAGAGGTTTGCGCTCATGGCATTATCCCATCACAGGAAGCATGGTATAAACTATAACAAAGAGCTTGATAGACTAGGGACCTTGCATGGGCTCTACTCCTTCTTCAAGTGTCATTGGGTTGATAATGATAATAGGGAAGCAAAGGGGACTACGAATAGTCAAACAGGTACTCTATATATTTTGAACTAAGGATATCAGTTGGGGATCCAGCAGTGGAACGAAGTTGCCTCTCTCTATAGTACCTGCCTTTTGGTGAAGATAGGTGACTTCCCTTATAGTACCCAAAGTGGGGAAGACGAGGAGATGCTCCCTTTAGTACATGTGCTGTGAACCATGTAACTACCTCTCTACACATATTGTACATGAATTTCCTATATTTAATATTACATATCCTCAAAAAAAAAAAAAAAAAAAAAGGGAATTTCTTTAGTTCCACCCTGTGAAATTGCACCTGTGACGAGGAGGAAGATTTAGAGGTAGATCGAATTATCTGTAGATTTCAAAGGCTAGAATTATTATTTGGTTTTAAGGTTTTGAATAGCAGGCATTTTGGTGGTCAGAACATTTAAAAAAAATCAAGGAAAATAATTACACGATGTTAGAAAATGCAATGTCAGTTGGATCGGCACAAAATAATCTGCTTAAGCAATGCAGATGGGAAACCTGGATTCAAGGGCAATGGAATCAAAATTGGATTCGTATGGTAGAAAATCATCATCGAAAATGATTTTCTTGGTTTATAATAGTCCAGAACTTCTGTTGTCAATTGGAAGGCTAATTGCCTGAATTAATTGAACTGAATGATTTTTATTGTCCATGGAGACCAATTAGCGTATGGGACCCAATAATAGATCATAGCAGACTCATTACTATCTGGATTAAAAAAACCCCACCCTGAAGTATTTTTGATGGAAAACCCTTGGCAATAATACGAATGCTGAGCAACTGTACAAATATACATCATGGAATATATATGTACAAATCAGGTGAGTGTCCGAGGACATTGAGCCTGCATATCAATGACCTCCTGGAGGCATGATCCCAGCATCCATACCAAAGGTGTGTTCAATAGCACATGCAGCGATTGGTCGGGACTGACCAACTCAGCATAGTGAGTCCAGATTTGTTCATACGATGGATATCTCTGCAGAATGTGACATTCATCTTCAACAGTTCCCTTTTGGCGTAGCACTAACAAACCATGTCATGGTATGGCTCCCCAATCCATCTGCCAATTTGGAGATGGTGTGCACATGTGCAAATCGAGGCAATAAGCCTGCACTTCTTCATAGGCAGATGGGTACGCAGGTAGCAGTACGGGCCCCATTCCAACGTGGAGCTTATGTGGTGCTGGTAATGTGATGCCTTGACCTGTTCAAAGCCACTAGCATAAAGCTTATTGTGGAAGCAAGCGTCAAGATACTGCTTCAAGCTATGGCGATCTATTTTTGTTTGTACTTGTATACACCTGTGCTCTTGCACATTCCATCTAGCTAGCCATTAAGGTCTCCTTTCCCTCCAATAGGTTTTGAGGCACTGCGGCCTCATTGCCACGGTGTAGGCCAAGTTGGGAGACGAGCATCATCCATATTGATTACTTTTTGAACGTACACGATGTGATGATCAAGGAATGCCCTCTGAAGAGGCAAAAAACTTGTCTCCTACAACAAGTTTTGATATGAGACCGTAGATTTTGCTCCTAATGCACGTGCCAATAAGGCTTTTTGCACATGCCCCAAGTCATTCTAGGTAGCAAGGGACACTACCTGGCCCCAAATTTTGACCCCATATAGAAGGACGGGTCCACCAAGACCTTAAGCAGGTTTGATTGATGGGTCCAATCATACAGCTCCACTTTATGGGTGTTGTTCTGCATTGCATCAGTGCCTTCCAGCCCGTTGTTGCTCTTAACTGGATGGAAGTGTCCCAAGGCATTAAAGAAGGAAACTCCACTCCTAAATACTTGTAGGTAGATGGATGTCACTTCTGCATTTTGCACCCGGTACCTGAAGGTTGGAGGCCTTGGCTGATGTGAGGATCATATGAGGACCACCTTAGTCTTGGACAAGATGATGTGCATGTCAGTGGCCTTGCAGGATGTGTTTAGGCATCGAGATGGACTACATGTCCTTCTATGCATAAGCTAGGAGGTCCATATCATCAGCTTATATTAGCTACCTGGTGATGTAGTGCAGAAGTTGAGCCCTGATTATCAGCAAGTCAACGCTCCAACTGACCAATGTAGAGTCCAAACAATATTGAAGAGAAATAAAATGAAATGGTATTATGTCTGTAGAGACCTCACAGGTCTAGTAGACGTTAAAATTAACAGTTACAATATATTTTCTAGGAAGTCCATATCTAGGAATTCCACAGACTCCTCTCTCTAGTCATCTTCACTCTCATGTTCATCTAATAAAATGTGAAAATGATCTTTATATGTCTCTCTATATTGCACTACTTCTATGATAAAAGCTCCAATTACATTGACATCTAGAGCAAATAGTGTGTTAGAGTTTTTGCTTCTATAGCATATCTGGTTCTGACCATCGCGTATGCGGGGCAATATATCAGTATACGATCTTTGTCTTCAATATCTCCAACACTGTATACCTTACATATATGTACAGCTCTTAGGCGATTTTCTTCCATCTTCCTACTTCAATACCTAGTCTATGTGAACTGAGGTGCATCTGACATATTGCATGCCTTTTGCCAATCGAGATGTCCATTTGTAGATGCTCTTTCTGTGTAAGTTTTGGATTTATAACCTGCTTATGGGTGTTCACCTTGGTAGGTATATTTAGCCATAACTTTTCAGTCTCTTTTGTTTGACTATTTTTTTCATATCTCCATCATATATCATTGCATCTTTGAAAGATATATTCCATCTATCCATCCACTTCTTAGCATCTTAGAACCGTCTTGCTCACTGCTGGCATGCATTACGCGGTCGGGAAGTCTAGTATTGTTGTATCTTCTTCAAGCATCTAATGCATCTCACCATGGCTTCTCCCTCCATCGGCATAAGACCACGTTCTGCTAGCATCATAGGATATGGAACTTGTGTCTTTACCCCCAATTCCAAACTAAAAACTTCTGGAGAATCGACTCAATGTCTTCCCATAGTCCTTTGGGCAAACTAGTCCCCCCATACCTCGTTGTCGTACATAACTACATATTTTACCAACATAAAAAAGATTTTTATCCTCAAGGGCCATGACCATAGATGAATTCTTCTACAAAGACTTTACAACGCATATAAAGCTTTCAGACCTCCTTCAACCCTTTGTGATATACATGCATTCTGTCTATTATTTATGTGGCTAAGTTCATAAGATATGCGCATCTTAAAACAAGATGCTTAGATGTAGATGTGTGTGCATCGACACCCGCATCTGATATAGATGTTTCACCTATGGTGCAAGATGTTGCCTCTTTGGCCTTCCTATATCTATTTTTCTTCAAAGCTCTCTGTTGACGGTAGAGCATGCAGTAATCTTTGTCTACAAGATCTCTAAGGAGGTCGAGAGCTAGGCCAGAAGTTTGCATCAGGATCAGGAGATCTGCAACAGAGAAAAAGAGTCTGTTGCAGTAGGTCAAGAAGCCTGAAACAAGACAAAAGCATCTGCAGCAAGAAACCTGTAACAGTAAGCTCTGTAACAGCTTTCTCTTCTATTATTCATAAATTCTGTGTTTTAGTGTTACAAGTCTCTATAGATCAAAGATATTTAATGTTGCAATGGATTGAAGGTATTTTTCAATAGTTCACTTTTTTTTAGATGCATCTTAACTACATCTTAAAACTCAAAGATGCTTTAATGCTTTAAATGCCTTCCATGTGTCGCATCTGACACATCTCTCTTAAGATGCTTTTGAACTTAGTTCTACGGATGATCAACCCCAAGTATTTGTAAGAGTCACATTTCTATACATATTCTTCATTATATTGAAACTGAAAATCATGTTTAAGTGCCTCTACTACCATGACGTTTGTTTTATCTAGATTTACCTGCATATATGTTTGAGCACATAACATGGATAATGCATTGAGATGTTTCTGCATATGAACCTGAGTGCGAGCAAAGATCACCACATCATCCTCATACATAAATAGCCTAAACAGGATGTATATTGACTCTTTTCTTCTATTTTACTATCTTTATAGTAACCAAGTGATTTATTGTTGAACTCTTGTATCTAAATCCAGCTTCTGTTTCAGCTCTCATGTTATTTTCTTCAGCCCACACACTTATCTTCTTCTCTAAAAGTGATGCAAATAGTTTTGAGAAGAGACTGCTTACCAATAGAGTTAAATAATTGTTAGCATCCATTGGGTCTCTCCACCTTTAAAGATAGAAACTACTCAATGGATTTGCTATTCCTTCAGGAACCCTTGTGATATGGCAACATTGAGCATTTTTGTTGTCCTTCATATGGATTCATATCTGGCCGTTGTAGGAGCTAAGCACCTAAACCTTGAGCACCTGGGGCTTTATTATTACAAAGTTGTTTTATTCCTTCAATCACTTCTTCTACAAAGAAAATCAGATCAGTCAAACCCTTTCTTTCTTCTGCTATTCCCTTGATGTGATATAATCGACCAACATGCCGCCACAATGCTTGCAGTAAGGGGAACTAGTGCAGGTTTGGCATTCTTCGATATGCTCCAGAATCTTTTGGACTCTTTTAGATACTCCTAGAGTAGGATTTATTGCCACAATTTGATGTACTTGCACTTTTTGCTTTTGACAATCTTTCTATATTCCCTTTGTAGATCTCCCTTCTACGCCGATTGTACTTTCTTTTTCATTTCATTGCATTCAATATCATACCAAGAGTTACATTTCAAGCTCTTCATACTCCCATACAATCTTGCATATAAGTTGGTTTGACATCCTTCGGCCATATGATGTTGGCATGTTTGTCCGTAGTCAACTTTTTGTATATAGCTTCCTTCTTGCCATCAAACCTCATGCCTATCGTTATCTTCTTCTTGTCTGTATAGCATAGGTGCATGATCTGACTCCATCCTTT